>VDFB02058242.1:536071293-536239924 GCA_007258455.2 Sequoia sempervirens
ATAGGGGATATAAAAATGAAAGAGGATACAAAAATGACAGGGGATATAATGATAGGGGACAAAATTATGATAAGGGACAAACCTCAAATCATAATTTTGATAGAAGTTGAGCCGGTGGACAGGGTTTTAACCGGAGACTGCCACATGGTCAGAGCAGGACTTGGAATACAAGGCCCAACAATGGAGGAGTCCCCACCCCACTGGACCAACTAGTTAACCAATCTGCCAATCAACCGGTAAGTCAAGAAAGGACTCCTAGTGGTGTATATTTGGTAGAAGTTGCTCTATCTGGATGGTGTAGGCTCCATAAGACAAGTCAACACTCTGAATTAGATTGTCAAGAGTTTCAGACAACAACCTTGATCTTCTAGTATGAAGTAGAGAATAATGCAAGTGGTCAGGAGATGATACCATTTATTCCTTATGACTCATCAATTTTGGTGCTCAATCATGCTCCTTTTCCAAAGAGTAAGGAGAATGTGCCTAAAAAAGAATCAAACCAAATCAAGGAAGAAACAAATCAGGTGTGAAATGGGGATGAGATCACATAGCTGTTTGACGAGAATCCAGTGAATGACAATGGCCCATTGGATGAGGAAGAAGCTTATGTTGAAGAAGTACATACATTCTAGAGGCCTAATAGGAAGTATGATTTGAGAGACATGCCACATAGATGCCCACAGGATGGAGGCCCAATCACTACTTCTATCCCTCCAAATAATTTCACCATACCTCTAGATCCCAATGCCAGCAACAATCCATCTTACCCTCATGTATCAAAGCAGTATCTATCAAGGGAAGGAAAAACATAGGCATATATGTCAAAGGAAGGAATGTTGGGGAAACCAACAAAAGACAATTGGTGGAGTACTCAAGGAGGTTCCTATTATTGATCTAAGTGAAGAGAGGAAATTGGTTTGTGTATGTCCGCGGAAGAACTCAAGAAGATCAAGGTAAGTCTCTCTACATTTGAGTTATTGAGAGTTCCAACTATTAGGAATGCAGTCCTAGGAGCTTATAGTACAGATTCTACTTCCCAAGATAGATCAGTGAATGAAAGCGTCAATAGAATGTCTAGTTCTCAACCACTGGGAAGGTAAAATTAGAATCACAATCAAGGCCACGTACCCCTTGGAGATAAAGGAAAGGAAAAAAATAGAACCCAAGTTTCTCAGGTGGATACTCCCTTAACTCTGTTCCAAGGGAAAAATGATACCCCTCCTTTCCTAATTTCTATTCGAATATTCAGTAAGAATTTGCATAATTTCCTATTGGATTCTGGTGCTTCTACCAATGTTATGCCATTTAGTGTCTGCAAAGCTTTGGGCATTACCCCTACTGACTCCCAAAAGAAAGTTACCCAATTGGATAGGACTGAAGTGAATGTTGTAGGAGAGCTAAATATGATTCATATGCAGGTTGCTTCTGACCCCAGGATTCAACAAGTTATTAATATACAGGTAGCTGATATACCTGATGCTTATGGCTTGATTCTAGGAAGGGACTTCACCAAAGCTTTGAACAGATATGTGTCAACTGATCACTCTCACATGTGGCTTCCTTGGAAAGGAGTGCCAAATCAAATTAGAATTGAAAAGGAACCCAGGATGAAGTATATGATTATAGAGTATCAAAATACTTCTAATGAAATCCTGGTATTAGAAGTAGGAATGGGTAATTATGTGCTTGCAACCCCTTTTGAGGAGTCATATATAGAAGTTCTTATGTTGCATTTACATGCTGACCAAATTTGACAATGGAATCCGGTCAAAAATTGGGCACCGGCCAGAACAATTGGAAATGATGATGAACTAGAAGATAATCAACTTAGCTTGCTAGATAGTTTCCAAGAATTCATTCAGAAGTGTATTGAGGATCAAATCTAGTTAGGTAGGAAAATGAATTTGAGCAACTTGCTCTTGCCTAATTGGTGCAGAGTCCATAATGCTTCCCATTCAGAACTAGATTGTTGCTTATGCCAAATTGTAGTGGAACAAGTGCAGAAGTGTATCAATCCTTCTCGGGAATCAAAATCAATGTCGAATGTCCAAAGAAAATCCCAAAAGGGAAAAGAGTGGTGCTTTTAGACAAAAACCATCTAGCAGCAATAGTGCAAAAGATATAGCAAAGAGGGAAGTCTATAGTTGCTGGATTGTTGGACATAGGTTTGATGGCTCCAAATCAAAACAAAGGAGCTAGAGCAAGATTTGAGTTAATGTCCGGTCGAAGGTGTTAAAACCTTCTTAAACAGCCATAGACTCCAATCTCATTGCACTAATAATGTAGTGAAATATGAAGCTTTAGTCCATGGGTTGTTAATGGCACTAAAGAAGAAGGTTAATATATTACAAGTTTTTAGGGATTCTGAATTAGTAATCAAGCAAGTTAGGAAGCAATACTCTTGTCATGACCAAAGGATGACTAATTATAGACACAAAGTATGGGATCTTATTGAAGGATTTGATTCCTTTAACATTCAGTTGATACCACGTAGTAAGAATCATACAACAGATTCCCTTGCTCAGGCTACTAGTACTTTGCAACCTTTATCCCTTTCTGGATTGAAGAAATTTATAGTAGAATTGACTCAGTGCCCTACATTATTGTGAGAATTGTTAGTATCAAAATGAAACAATATAAACAACACACCAATGAAACATTAAACTAAAGAAAGCAAGATAAATTGAAATGAAATTAAACAGAGCTTCTTCAAAATCGTTCCATTGTTCTCTATCTCCAGTGATTTCCCTGAAGCTGCTACTCTTAGATTGTGTAAGCAAAGCTTCTCAGAATGGCAACCTAAAGAACGAGTATGCAAAGGATGAATGCTTCTCTATTCTATATGCTAGTGAAGTGAAATGTTGATACGGATATGTACAGGGGTTGTAGATTATGCACAGGGGTTGTGAATTATGAAAGCTATGATATGAGGTGGATATGTCATGATACAAAATACTACTATGCTAAGCTATGCTATGCTAGAATGCTATGAATGCTAAAAGGCTATTTGGCTATAGTTTTCCTGTATGAAAGCTCCTATGTTTTTCAGAGACCCGACAGTCCCTTTTATAGACTTTCACAGGCAAGAGCCTGGCTGGCAAAGATCAATGGCTGTGAGATTGTTTGGTAAACTTGAATGGTGAGAGATGGAGAGGTTGAGAGGAAGATGGAAGATTGTCTTCAACCCACGGGAACAAGCTTGCATAGAAACAGAGGAATTTAATTTTCTGTTTTTGCAGTTTGTTTCACGGTTGTTGAAGATAATCCCAAAAATAAATTAAATTTATTTAATTTTTGTGTGAGTTTGAGGAATTTAAATATTTTTGAAATATTTAATTTTAGAACTATAGAAGACTCAATTAAATATTTAGAACATTTTAATTGCAAATAGACTTTAGAAGAATTAATTAAATATTTGGAATATTTAATTGTGAATGGATTTAGAGGATTAATTAAATATTTGGAATATTTAATTGTGAATGATTTTTAGAAGAGAAGAATATTTAACCTTTATTTGAATAAAATATTCAATCCAAGATTAAATGATAATTAATATAAATAAATCGTAATGTTTATTTAATTAATTAAGAAATGGATAAGAAAAGTGATTAAATAAACTTATTTATTTAATCTAAATGAAAGAATAAACAATATAAATAAATTATTTAAATTTATTTATACGTAGATTGAATTTAGAGATTTAATTAAATATTAAAAATATTTAATTAACTACCAGACTAATGTGATGTGACCATTTTTAGATGTATACATTTTGCCCCTCTTTGAAGTGATGTGTTTTATGCATTGCTTCAAAGAATTTTGAATTTTGCCCCAGATGTTGATTGTTGAATATTGGATAGGTATATACTTGCTTGGATGATGAATCAATAGAATTTTTTAAAATTATTTTATTGGAATTTTTTATTTTTATGAATTTTAAGATGTTGATTCATCGTTCAAAAATCATGATATGAAGAAATTGACATGGAAAGATGTAAGATGAAAATTGATGACCTATATTGCCCCTACAATGATAAAATGTGGTAAAATGCCCCAATTTTGCTTTTAAATAGGATAAAAATGTCATTTTCCAATTTTTACCTAGTAAAAAGTGAAAATTTTGAGCTCTGGAGTGAAAAAGATGGCACTTCCTATCCACCAGCACTGTTTCGAGCACATCTGACATTATCAGTGGCTAGCACACTATGGACTTGCGTTATGTACCCTGTTAAACTTTTAGCGGTTAAAAATTTTCTATTTAGGGCACATTTTTCAACCTTTTTGTAGCTTAAAACATTCTTTTAGTGCCTTTGATACTTTGCATAGTGCTTATGAAGTTTTTCATAGTGCCCATGATTCTGTTGCGCCCATGAGAAATTTGGTAGTGCTCTTAATGATTTCCATAGTGCCTACGATAGTGTAGCGCCCGTGAGGATTTCTGTAGCGCTCATGATTATTTTTGTAGCGCCCATGATTATGTAGTGCTGAAGAACACATAGTGCCCTTGATGAGAATTTTTAGTGCCCATGATTTGCATGTGGTGCTGATGGAAATTTTTATAATTCCATTGATAATTTGCATGGCCCATGATGATTTTGATAACAAATAACTTTGAAGTGAGTGTTTTTGAATGATAATGTCTTGATTTGATGATATGATGAATTTGTTCCCAAAGTTGTTGGAAAACAAACAGTAGTTGATAAATTTGTTTCTAAAGTTGTTAAAAACAAATAGGATTTGGATAGGTTTGCTTCTAAGGTTGTTAAAACAAACTTGATTTTGATAGGTTTGCTTCCATGATGATGAAAAAAAAATATGATTCTGATAGGTTGATATTCAAATTTGAGTGATTTGTCGTGATGATTTGATATTGATTTTGTTTTGACATGATTTGTCGATAGGAGAGATTGGGCATTTTACAGCTATGGGAGACATTCCCGCGGACATGGAGTTTGATTCCACAGCTTGGGCAGGTAGATAGAGATATTATTGAGGCATGTGGATTGACCTCGTTGCTTGATATGCCTGAGGTGCGCCTCAATAGAGGTTTGTTGACAACACTTGTAGAGAGGTGCCACAGTGATACGAACACCTTTCATTTGGCAACTAGAGAGATTGCTATGATGCCCGAGGATGTGTATCATATCTTGGGGATACCGGTGATGGGCAAGATTGTGAGGTTTGATGACCGAGAGGAGGAGGCATTGAGGCTTTGAGACGGGTATTCAGAGATGATCATATTGTAGGATATTACATCCCATGGGGTGAGATTGCAGACTCATATGTGCCCTTACCCTCTATTCTTGTAGGCTTCATTGGAGGTGTTTTGTGCCTCGACCATAGGTCGAAGGGCTTTGCATTCAGGTGGGGTCATGTGCTCGAGAGGATGGTGATGCAGGGCATACGGTATGCTTAGGGATCATGTATGCTAGCACATTTGTATGATGAGCTACATCATATTGTATATGGTGGAGGTCACAATTTTGTAGTTGGTTGTTCACTGTTACAAATATGGGCATGGGAGCATTTTGCTATCATGCGACCATTAACTCGAGGACAGTAGCTGGCTAGTTGGCCATACAAATTTAGATATGCAGATATTATTACTCAGCCAAGGCTAGGTAAATTAGATCATTGGCAGCATCTTCTAGATGATCTAGATATAGTGTACTGGCGACCCTATGTAGCTTGTGAGGGATGGCCTGAGGATACTAGGGAGATGCCCTATGTATTTATCACTAGATATTTGATTGGTCAGACCCCTTGGATTATTGAGAGGTTTCTTGTTGGTCAAGTATGTCGACAGTTTGGTCGGCCTCAGGGCATGCCTATGGGTTCCGCTATTTATGCACGCCGACAACAGGAGATTACAATATGGGGTCCACGGATTTCTTATCACGCAGCAGTGGTAGAGTTTACTAGTTTGGGAGCTCATATGTGGGATTATAGACCTGATATTCTAAGTGGAGGGATAGCGAGTGAGTATGAGTCAGTATGTTCCTAGAGCATCCTATGCCATGATTGTTGATCCACGAGCCTATTCCTGTGCGAGAAGAGAGACCCATTAGCTAGCCACAGTGACAGGTGGGAGAATGGGGAGTTCAAGAAGTGTGTCTGAGGAAGGATAATGGTAAAGTCGATAGTAATGGAGGTAATGCTTGATGGGGATAAAGGTAGAAAGGGAGGTGATAGAGGTGGAGTAGAAACTGAAGTGGTAGAGGTGGCAGAGGTAGTGGTAGAGGTGACAGAGGTGAACCACGGATGAGACACACAACTCCGTCGTCTTCTATTCATCCTATAGTATCAGCTCCATCATCATTAGCAGATCCAGCTCCATTGAATCAGATAGCTACCTTGTAGAGTAGAGTGCAGAGCTTACAGGATTAGTTAGCACAGGTATAGGTCTTAGCTACATAGTTGTAGGGACAGTTGACAACAGTGATAGCTGAGAGAGATATAGCTAGATGACAGGGTTAGGAAGCCATGGCTCTAGTTGACAGTCTACAGAGAGCAGCAGGAGGTGGTATGGTCAGAGAGTTGACTAGAGCCGTCCGAGAGGCAAAGTTCTATCGGATTAGATATCATGATGCAGTGCCTCCTAAGCAGAGAGCAAGCTTTACAGAGTCTCGGTCTACCCGTAGCCATTCTCAGACCACCAACAGAGGAGTATCACAGCCATTACCTCTAGGAGGTCCATCAGGGACAGGTGGAGTAGGTACATCTGGTGTAGGTGGGACAGGCCCTAGACTAGCACCATCAGAGGATAGCACTGCATAGTGCATTTTATATGTTGTCTGTATTGATACTCTGTTGAGACATTTGTACATGGTTCCATTTTTTATGATATTATGTCATACACGGTTGACATCTTTGTATATTTTGACATTCATTTTAGATATATATGATATGCAGCGATGATTTGTTTTGAATGCTTTTATTTCTATATGCATAATGTTTTATTTGATGATTTCATGGTGTGATGTATGCATGATTTATGATGTGGTATAGGATGTGATGTTGACAAATAAAATGATATACTGTGAAAATGAAAATGTAATGAAAATGATGTGTAGATTATGATGTATTTATCAAAATGTCATGTTATGAAAATGTAATGAAAATGATGTGTGGATTATGATGTATACTTCTATATTACTTTGATGCAAATATGTATGAAATATGATGATGTTTTTTTGTGAATGTCAAAATATACTCCGTCATTTTATTCAATATATAAAACATTTGATACTTTGCCAGATTTTGTTGGGAAAAATCTATATATGCAAAATGCAAACCCTAAAATGAATGTAATCTATATTAACTATGCAACATATCTGTACAAAATTGCCATTCTGAGAGCTTATTTGTGCTTTTTATGTCATCATAGAGCATTGAAATGTTGAAAGGTAATACAAGCATCAAAGGGTATGTTAGCACCAGTGATGACCTAAGTATTGCTTTCATGAATTTTGATATAGCAAGATAATACAAGCATTTAGGTATAATTGAACCAAGATGACCTGAGTATTGCTTGCATAAACAAATAAGAGTTAACCCATTTCCTATGCAAATTCTGAAATGTCATCAATGATACTTAGTAGAGCATGTCGCACAACCAATTTGCATAGTACTAATGATTTACTCACAAACAATAGACAAAGAAAAATCATACTCCTTCCTTGCTTTTCTAGTTTAGTACATCATCGAATTGCTCCAGAGATATGATAAAAAAAATAAAAAAAATTAATCATCCATTCATATTTTTTTCCTAAAGCATTCCAAACATATATTTAGATTTAGATCATCCAACTTGGTTGTCAACATTGACGTTTGTGTTTTACATTTGTTTTGACCATGTCGTTTGATTTCATTGGTATTGAGTGATTGTGTTGATATTGTGTTTGAGATGTGTGAATGTATGTTGTGTTTTGTTAAATCATTGTTTGTTTGTTTTGTGATGCTCTAAAAGCTTATTTTCCCCTCTCTTGTTTCTTCCCCCAATGTAAACACAACCTAATATGTACAAATTTCATCAAGCCAAGATGAAACACAAGGATTCTTGTAAGATATGAATATGAGCTATATGTACAAATGATAGATATGGATGTATGATGTTATAAAAGCAATTACAAGACATAAGTAATAGATAGAGAAACCGATTGTGATCACAAGTAGTGCATTTTTGCCACATTTTCACCACTTGCTTTTATTGCACCTTTTCAAGACTTTTCTGATTTTATTTTTTTCGTCTCTTTTTTTAAGACTTTTTCTACTTTTTATGGAGATTTTTAGGACTTTTTCTGATTTTTATGGATAGAACTTCTTCAAATGAATGCTATTGATCGGCTCTTCAAATAGGTCCCCTTTTGATGTAGATAACTGATATGCCCCAGAACTATATGCTGCAATGATGACAAATGGACCAAGCCAATTTGGTTCAAATTTTCCTTTCTTTTCCCTATCTTGCTGATTGCGTGGGTTCTCTTTTAATACTAAGTCACCTACTTGAAATTTCTGTGGCTTAACTCTGTGATTATAGCTATGGGACATGATTTGTTGATAACCCTTCAAATGATCAGCTGCATGTTGGCGTCTTTCATCTAACAATTCCAATTCTTGTAGGCGAGATACTCGATAGTCTTCATCATTTATCAATCCCTTGAGTGATACCCGAAGTGAAGGAATTTCTACTTCTAATGGTAAAATTGCTTATGCTCCATATACCAAGGCATATGGGGTAGCTCCTATTGGTGTGCGAATGCTAGTTCTGTATGCCCACAAAGCTAGAATTAATTGTACATGCCAATCACAATCAGCATCATTTACTATCTTTTTCAAGATCTTTAGGATTGTTTTGTTTGAAGCTTCAGCTTGACCATTTCCTTGTGGATAGTAAGGTGTGGAGAACCTGTGTTGGATGTGAAATCTTTCACAAAGTTCATCAACATCCTGATTCTTGAAAGGTCTCCTATTATCAGTGATGATGGAATTAGGAATTCCATATCGACATATGATGTAATTCAGGATAAATGAAGAGATTTTTTTACCGGTCACGGTCGTCAAAGGAACAACTTCAATCCATTTTGTGAAATATTTTATAGCTGTGATGATGAATTTATGCCCATTTGATGAGGAAGGATGTATTTTTCCAACAAGATCTAATCCCCACTAAGAAAAAGGCCATGTCAAAAGGAAAGGTTGTAATTCCTGTGCAGGTGCATGAATAAGATTCCCATGGATCTGGCATTTAGAACACTTCTTGACAAAATAAAGGGATTCTTTTTCCATGGTAGGCCAATAATATCCCATTCTAACAAGTTTCTTAGGTAAAGTTAAACCACTTGAATGATTTCGACAAATACCACTATGTACCTCTTGTAAGGCTTTTTTAGATTCATCATGTTTAAGACATCGAAGGAGTGTACCATCAAGACCACGTCAGTAAAGGATATTGGCAATCAAGGTGTAGCGGGATGATTGGCGTATGAAATTATTTTTTTGGTTTCAGGATAAATTTGAGGGTAAGAAGTTATCTTTCAAATAGGTATAAATCTTACCATATAAAGGTGAATCAGAACCAATTAAATGGTATATGACTTGGGTCTCAGGATTATCATAGGCTGGAGAAAACAATTGTTCCACCAAGAATTCATATCATTTTTGATTTTTTGATAATTGTAATAAGGAAGCAATTGTAGCCATTGCATCTGCAACTTTATTATCAATCCTTGGGATTTGAGAAAAATTTATTGTCACAAAATACTTTTTAAAATCATCCACCGTGTTCTTGTAAAGTAGCAACTTGTCATCTTTAGTCTAATAATCATCATTAATTTGATTAATGACAAGTTGTGAATCACCATAAACTTGTAGCTCTGTAACTCGCCATTCCAATGCTATCTTCATACTTGTGAGTAATGCTTCATATTTAGTTATGTTATTTGTGCAGGAAAACATCAACCGATATGATTTAGGTAGTGTATGTCCTTCAGGTGTAACAAAAAGAATCCCTACCCCAGAGCCATGTTGTGTATAAGATCCATCAAAATATAATGTCCATGAGTTCTTAATTGTTGCTGTGAAGACATCTACATCAGGAAATTCAATGTGTAGTGGATTTTCTTCTTGTAAAGGTGCATTAGCCAATTGATCTGCAATGACTTGCCCTTTTATAACTCTTCGATCTACATAGTGAATGTCAAACTCACTTAAGATCATTACCCATTTTGCAAGTCTTCCTATTAAGGTAGCTTTACTCAAGAGGTATTTTAGTGGATCAATTTTGGTTATCAGCTTAACTGTATGAGCCAAAATATAGTGTCACAATTTTTGAGAAGCAAACACTACTGCAAGGCAAGATTTTTCAATGGAAGTATAATTTAGTTCATGACTTGTTAAAGTTCTGCTGATATAATATATGGCTCTTTCTTTACTTGTAGAATCTTCTTGTGCTAATAACGCTCCCAAAGATACTTTTGTTGCGGAAATATAGAGTATGAGCGGTTTTCCTGGTACTGGTGGAATTAGAATTGGTGGATTCATAAGATATTGCTTGATCTGATTAAATGTTGCTTCACACTTTTCCTCCCATTTGAATGGGACATTTTTATGCAATAGATGTGTAAATGGTAAGCTTTTGTCTGCCAGTTGAGCTATGAACCTCTTGATGGACTATAATCATCCTTGCAGTGATCGGAGCTAACTGATATTTCATGGTGGCGGCATGTCCATTATAGCTTGCACTTTTCCTGGATCAACCTCTATGCCTCTTTCTGAAACAATGTATCCTAGGAGTTTTCCAAATTTAATACCGAAGACACATTTCTTTGGATTGAGTCAAACATTGAACTTCTCCATTATGACGAATATCTTTGACAATATTTCTAGATGTCCTTCTCTTGTGTGAGATTTGGCCAATAAGTCATCCACATAGTCTTCCATAAAGGTGTGCATCATGTCATGGAATATGGTGGTCATTGCTCTTTGATAAGTAGCTCTTGCATTCTTTAACCCAAATGGCATGACATTCTAGCAATAAGTACCCCAAGGACATGTGAATTCCATTTTATCCTAATCCTCTGGTGCAATTTTTATCTGATTATATCCTGAAAACCCATCCATTAAAAAATACATTGCATGGCCAGTAGTCAAATCAACAATTATATCTATGTTTGGCAAAGGAAAATCATCTTTGGGACATGCTTTGTTTAAATCCCTAAAATTTGTACAAACTCTAATCCTTCCATCTGGTTTGGAAATAGGCACGATATTGGAGATCCATTCTGCATAATCAATAGACCGAATGAATCCAACATCTAAAAGTTTCTTTAACTCTTCTTTAACTAATAATGCAACATGTGGATGCATCTTTCTGAGTTTTTTCTTCACAGGTTTTACCCCCGTGTTTATAGATAGATGATGCATTATCAGATTAGGATCTAATCTTGGCATGTCGACATATGACCAAGCAAAGTTGATTTGATTCTCCTTCAAGAACTCTGTGAATTTCAATATTTCCTCCCCTATTAATGATGCTGCAAGTTGCAAATTTTTTGGTTTTTCTATTGTACCTGTATTGATTGATTCTATTGGTTCAATCAAAACAACATATCTTTCTTGATAGTGCTCAGGAAGAGTGTCAAATTTCTCATCTTTCAGTGCTTCAAAAAGGTTTTCACCGTCAGATTTGCTCTTTATTTTTCTCTTGTTTTGATCTACCACTGCCATTTTTTGGTTTTCACTAATAGATCCATCTTTTATTTCATTTATTTTGCAGCTAAGAGACTTGAGACCCTTCCTATCAAATCTTGAATATGAAATTCTTTGATGAAAAAATTGTTTTCTTGATTAGATGAACAAAGGAAATTTACAATGTCCTCATCATCATGGAATGTAGGAATATGGATAGGTGCATCATTGTCCTAGTCAATGAGTTTTGGATAAACTAAAGGTATGGGATCATTGGGTTGGGTAAGATCTTGAACTGTCAACATCATGATATGGTTGTCATTTTCTTGATGGACAAGGTCTATGATGGCATTCTCCTGTCGATTATCAATCTCATTAAAATCTGAATCATCCTCACTTGAGTCATCATCATATCATGGTACAAATTCAAGGGATTATGTTCTTGAGATTTCTCCTTGTATAAGAACGGGTGCATATTTATGTAAGGTATCAATTTGTTTGTCTCTCCAAAAGTCATCATTATGAATGTTGTCTCATTCATATTCATTAGAATCAGTATCTGTACTATTCTACAATTGTAAAACTGATTCATAAGATTTACGTAAAGTGACATCTTAATGGGATCTATCTGAAATTGATTCTTCTTCATGAATTTGTTGGACTTGCTGTGAAGTTGACTCTTCTGTATTTTTACCATATCCAAGTCTTGTTTTATCATTTAGATGTATTGAAATAGGTTGAATTTGCTCAATAATACCTTCTTTTCTTTTTCCTATAGGTCCATTTCCTTCATAGCCCATTATTTGCATGATGGCATACCCTTTACCATATTGTTCAGTAGGTAACTTGATGTGCAAAATAGATTCATCTTCATCTTTGTATAACCAGCTTAAAATGTGCCTATCTTCAGCTTCTTCTTTAGTAGTGTTAGCTTTAATAAACTATCCATCAAAATTTGTGATTGGCATGGAAGCTTGGGATGTAGAGGCTCTTGCGATCTTTTGATTTGAGAGAGTTGGTTGACCATGTGATCTTGGAGAAGGAGGTAAACTAGAAAGACATAGTGAATATTCACCTACTTCTTTATCTTGTAAATGTAGCTTGGTATCAAGATTCTTTTTCAAGTCTTGCAATTGGGCTTGTAAACTAGAAGAAGAAGCAATAAAAGCCTCCCTATTGTGTGGCACAAAGACATCTTGAGTTGCTCGAAGATTTGAACAAGTTTGGGTGCTATTGTAATCAGCTTGGATAGTTATTTCTTGTCCATCATATGGAAATTTGAGACATTGATGATATGTTGATGGCATTGCCTGCATATCATGGATCCACAGACGGCCCAAAAGTATGTTGTATGAAAGATCATGGTCTAGGACCTGACAAAAAGTATTTTTCACAACAGGTCCCACTCTGATAGGTAGCATTATTAGTCCTTTAGAAGCTCTTTCTTCATCATCATATGCCTTGATAGTTATTTTTCTTCGTGGATCAATGGAATTTTCTAATATTCCTAAGGCATGTATTAACTTTAAGGTACAAATATTTAAACTGGCTCCTCCATCTATTAAAACACGTCTGATTCGGTGTGTTATGAACCATGACTTCAAGATAAAGTGATGAATTATGTGGATGTGATATGGAGGCATCATCCTTTTTAGAGAATGAAAGACAAGTGGGGGAAGACAAATGTCCCACCATGGCTTGAAACCTATTTACATCTAGATCAATGTCAACACTTGTGTTTACAAGAGCTTCTTCTAAAATATTCTTGTGTATAGGAGATATTTTTAGTAGTTCAAGAATGGAGATTTGGGCTGATGTTTTTCTCAATTGATCAACTATATTGTAACTAGTTGGAGGAGGAATAGCTGACTTAGATGAAATTCCTTTTAAGACAACTTTTTCTTGGCCTCTCATAGTCACATTAACCTGTTGATATTCTTGTTTTTCCTTAATTTTGATAACATTAACCGGCTAATCATCTACATATATGTGGAGAATTATGTTGTTTTCAACATTATTTATACTTTTTGCTTTAGGATCTGATGTTTCCCCCTTTTGATAGTTTGGTAAAGGATCTTTGAATGCTTGATGATCATCATTAGCATGATGTCCTTCAATTGTGATAGTACCATTGTCAATTAAATCTTGTACCATATTTCGCAAGGCTTGACAATTATTTGTTCTATGACCTTTACATTGATGATAATTACAATAATATGAGTCATTCCTTGATGGTGGTTTGACTCTTGGCTCATAATCTCTTTGTAGTGGTAAAGTGATAACCTTATTATCAAGAAGTTCCTTGAGAGCAGATTCAAGAGATTGACCCAAAGCAGTAAACTTCCGTCGATTTGAAAAGAACGGAAATCTAGATGGATTTGATGTTTGGGTATTGCCAAGATTATCATGATTATCCTTGTTATTTTGATTGGAATTTTTTCCTTGCTAACTGTTGTTTCTTTGTTGATTGATATTTCCTTGTTGATTATTTCATGGAGTACTTGATAGGTTAAAAATGGATGATTTTGTTCGGAGATTGTTTGCATCCACTATACCATCATTAACAACATTTTATTTCTATTCCAAAACCTTGTTGTATCATTGTTGTTATGGCTAGATGAACTTGGATTATCAAGTTTTATCACTCCCCTTTTGATCAAAGCCCCTTCAATGGTGATTGCGTTTTCAATCAATTTTTCAAAGTTAGGAGGACAATGAAAATTAAGCCTATAACTTAATTCTGGATTTAGACTGTTGATGAAGATATCCATATTTTCCTTTTTAGGAATAGGATGGGAATATCGTATAAACAATTTTCTCCATCTTTGCAAAAATGTAGTGAAAGATTCCCCTACTTTTTGTTTCACTTTACAAATATCAAGCATGGTGATTTGGTGTTGAATGTTGTAAGAGTATTGTGATATAAACTGATTTATGAGCTCCTCAAAAGTTTTAATGGGAGGGGTGATCTGTGAAAGCCACCATAGATTATGGACCCAAACTTCGTGGAAACAATCACATTAAGTAGGTATCCTCATAAGCAAATTCTAGACTCATATTTTGAAAATCTCTCACATGTTCAATTGGGTCAGTGTTTCCATTGTACCTATCAAATTTAGGGATTTCGCAATGTTTTGGAAATGGGATCATTTGAAGATTCCTATCAAATGGATAAGGACATATGTCTTCCAAAACATACTTCTTTGTTGCACCTCCTTGCATCTCCTTCATTTGTCCTTGTAATTCTTTTATCTGTTGAGTAAGGGCACTAAAGTCATTAGAAGGAGTTTCAGGATTTTCTTTAATTTCTTCTATATCAAAATCAACAGGTAACTTAGCTCCTTGATTAGCCAATGAAAGGAAATATTTTTCTCTGTTTTGTTCTAAAATCCTTTCTATAAGTGTATGGAATTGAGGATCTTGTTCTGCTTCTTGAAGTTTTTCTTCTGTTAAGTCTTCAATATGAAATGGATTTTCTTCTTTTTCACTATTATCCCCCATTTTGCTTGTAGAACTTTTACTTTCGTATTTTTCTTTGTGTTTGTGAGATCTTGTTACAATAGGCATAAGCTTTGTCCTAAATTCTACTAACTTTTGATCAAAAGAATGAAATAGTGTAAGTTTTAATAGATATGAAAGTCTAGATAGAATGAAAATTCTATGACTTAAAAGCTTTCTAATCTTGTGTTTTCCCTAAGTGAGAGGATGAAAACCCTGTTTGTGGGAATTTAAACAAAAGATCAAGAAAAATGATTTTGCACTTTGTTGAATTTTGATCGTAGCTTCGTAAAAAGATAGTTTTGTGAGAAATGCCTAATGTGATTGAGTTCTCTATTGCAAAAATTGATTTGGACGAGTAGAATATTCAATTGCAGGTTGGGGAATATAACAAAAACGAATACACTGACTATGGTTATGCCTTGGAGAAAGGGATCTTCTTTGAAATAAAGCTCGTGAGTATAATGGCTCTACAACATAATCATAAGTGTAACCTCTAACACAATCATGATATCGATGGAGAAAGGTTCTATATTTAAGTAAAACCTTTCGACTTTGGTACAAGAATCGTCTCTTCTTCAATAGTTTCTTGAAAGTAAGTGATTTCTTTGGATTTTTGATTCATTTGAAAATAGACTTCTTAAAAAAGGTTGTGGATTTCCAATCTATTATCATGAGAGTAATCAATGTGATTGTGAGTTTTTGAATGATCTTTACTAAATTAATGATTTTGGAATACACAACATTTAAATGAAAATAGATGTTTTTAAGAGTTGTAATCTAAACAAATAGTGTATATTCAAAAGAACCACGTATGGTTCTATTTTCACTAGTTTGATAAAAAAAAATACACTTCATATGGACTCACTCTTAAGGTCAAAAGGTCATTGTTATACTCAACAGCCCACAGCTTAAAATTGCATCGACTCACACAACCTTGTCACCCCCTAGAGGGCGCCCATGTTTTTGTCTTTTCCAGGTGCGTACTCAGAGTGATGGAAGTGGATACTGGATCCGCTGAGCAAACAGTCCTTGGCAATTATATGGTGAGTGTCTTGGCGGCAGATTCTTCCCTCCCCTTGCATTGCGAGTAATACAATGTTTGGTTACTGACTCAGTTGGATACTACACTAGGTTCTTAGTAAGGGTTTCCGTTCGGTGCAGCAATAATAAACTCCCTTAGGAGACCTCCCAACGTTTAGAACAAAGGCTTTGGGGATGGTTATCTTGCACACTACCGATAAAAGAGGGTTTCCCCAGATTTTCTTTAAATTTTATAGTGGGGTGGAATAGCCTGGATTTGGCTTGAACCCACTTGAGTTGTTCCTCTTGGGTGAGTACTTTTTCCCATAAGAGCAGGCTCTCTAAAGGATGTAATCAAAATAGTAAATTTGCATGAAATTGAAAAGGATAGTTTGGTATTTTGATCACCCAGTTAAGGGGAGAGCATAGACCTATTGCCACAAATAAAGCAAACAAATTGTTCTTTTTAAAAAAAAAACCCAAGTCACAATGATCTCGTCTAAGTGAAGATGTTGCTTCACAAAAACATGAAGTTTTTTTTAGTCCAAAATAAAAATGAAGTGACTATCCTAGGATTACTTCATTCTTTTCATTTAAGTGACTATCCTAGGGTTGTTTCATTCTTTTAAAACCCTTACTGGTCGTGGACACATCGGATCTAGTCAAACCTTATTTAAGTTACAAATTATAATTACAACCTTTTTGAAAATGTGCTAAAACAGACATGAAGGGCACTAAAACAGACATCAAGGGCGCTAAAACAAACATCAAGGGAACTGTGAGATAAGTCAAGGGCGCTAAAATAGACATCAAAGGCGCTATGAAATCAGTTGAGAGCGCTATGAAATAAGTCAAGGGCGCTATGAAATAAGTCAAGGGTGTTGTGAAATAAGTCAAGGATGCTATGAAATAAGTCAAGGGTGCTATGAAATAAGTCAAGGGCGATGTGAAATAAGTCAAGGATGCTATGAAATAAGTCAAGGGCGCTGTGAAATAAGTCAAGGGCACTATGAAATCAGTCAAGAGCACTATGAAACAAGTCAAGAGCACTATAGAACCTATCACAGGTGCTGAAGAATCTGTCACGGGCACTGAACTAGGTGTGAATTGCGTTGAAGCATGTTAAATGCACTAATACGCTATTTTAGCCGTAACCTATTTTAGTTGTATTATTGAGAAAATTCAACCTATTTCAATACATCCAAATGATAAAATAGGACTTGGATATGGTAAAAATACAAAAGAGTCAACTTCATAGCAAGTCCAAGAAATTCATGAAGAATCAATTTCAGATAAATCCCATGAAGATGTCACTTTACATAAATCTTATGAATCAGTTTTACAATTGCAGAGGTGCCAAAAATGTGTGTGAGAATTGTTAGTATCAAAATGAAACAATATAAACAACACACCAATGAAACATTAAACTAAAGAAAGCAAGATAAATTGAAATGACATTAAACAGAGCTTCTTCAGAACCGTTCCATTGTTCTCTATCTCCAATGATTTCCCTAAAGCTGCTGCTCTCAGATTGTGTAAACAAAGCTTCTCAGAATGGAAACCTAAAGAACAAGTATGCAAAGGATGAATGCTTCTCTATTCTATATGCTGGTGAAGTGAAATGTTGATACGAATATGTATAGGGGCTATAGATTATGCACAGGGGCTATGAATTATGAAAGCTATGATATGAGGTGGATAGGCCATGATACAAAATACTACTATGCTAAGATATGCTATGCTATGAATGCTGAAAGGCTATTTGGCTATAGTTTTCCTGTATGAAAGCTTCTATGTTTTTCAGAGACCCGACAGTCCCTTTTATAGCCTTTTGTAGGCAAGAACCTGGCTAGCAAAGATCAATGGCTGTGAGATTGTCTGGTAAACTTGAATGGTGAGAGATGGAGAGGTTGAGAGGAATATGGAGGATGCTGGGAGGTTGGAGAGAAGAATGGAGAATTGTCTTCAACCCACGGGAACAAGTTTGCACAGAAACAAAGGAATTTAATTTTTTGTTTTTGTAGTTTGTTTCATGGTTGTTGAAGATTATCCAATATTAAATAAACAGATTTATTTAATTTTGTGTGAGTTTGATTTTTGATTTTAGAACTATAGAAGATTTAATTAAATATTTAGAATATTTAATTATAAATAGGACTTTAGAAGAATTTAATTAAATATTTAGAATATTTAATTGTGAATGATTTTTAGAAGAGAAGAATATTTAACCTTTATTTGAATAAAATATTCAAGCCAAGATTAAATGATAATTAATATAAATAAATCGTAATGTTTATTTAATTAATTAAGAAATGGATAAGAAAAGTGATTAAATAAACTTATTTATTTAATCTAAATGAAAGAATGAACAATATAAATAAATTATTTAAATTTATTTATACGTAGATTGAATTCTAATATTTAATTAAATATTAAAAATATTTAATTAATTACCAGACTATTGTGATGTGACCATTTTTAGATGTATACAACCTCTGTTTACAAGAAACCCACATCTTTAGAGGTCTTCCCATGTTACACTGAGGTGTTGAACATCGGGTTCAACAGGGTGCAATCTCAGGTGATAAAAAATCTATATTATTTGATTAAATTTCTAAAGTTCATCTAATTAAATTAAATAAATAAAAAAATTATCTAATTTAATCTAGCATCACCCCTTTTGGTTAAATAAATCAAAATATTTATTTAACTAAGTCTTAATCATTTTCATCTCTTTTTGATTTATTTCAATCCTAAAATCTAAGTCAAAATTGTCAAATCAGCTCAATATCCTTTAAATTAATCAAATCCTGATTAATTTAATCTTAATCACTCAAATCCTCTAGATTTTCCAACTTGCACATGAAAATCAATTTAATTGTTTTAAAAATCATCTATTTTCATTCAAAAAATGCATCAAAGATGGAATATTCCTCAAATTTGAAATCTCCCCCAAAAGGACTTGTCCCTTTCAACAAAGCATTTAAAATATCTTACATGTCATTTTCCTGAGCCATGTGCATTTGCTTCACCTTTCAACTCATCCTTTAAGCCATATTTTTAATTTGAATCTGCCCCTTCTTTGCACATTCTTCAAAATGTGCTCATTCCTCAACCATTCACATGATGACATGTGGCTTCTTCTCATTTGTTGAAGTTTAGTCCCACATTCATCCCTTTTTCCACTTCTCTAATCAATCTCATCTATAAATGAAGAGATCATCCTTCATTTGATCCATCCACAATTTGAGTAAACTTACTATACTCAAATACATCTTCAAGCATTTGCAAGATTCATCCATCCATAGCTAGGTTATGTAGGTTTTTCATCATGAAGCACATTTGAATCTTCACAAAGTTGATCAACCCTCATCATTCATCAACATTCATCAAGCTTTCATCATTGGAGTTGGGAAAGGGCCAATTTTCACATCAAATTGGCACCAACTCCCTCAAGAGATTGAGAGTTTGTTTGGTTTTAGAATAGGATTTGATATTTTTTTTCAAGTTTATTGTGTTCTTCATTTTGTTCCTCTTCTTTTACATTCAAATGAATTTCTTGAGGAATCATAATTTTAACCCTGCATTTAATCTAATAAGTTGCTTGTTTCTTATGTTTTGCAGGTGTTAGAATCTTGGTTCACATTATGGCGCTAGAATCTTGGTTCACCAAGTTTATCAAAGTGGTGCATTGGAACTTAGATTCCAAGAAGTTACTTGCCATGTCCAATCTTGGTTAAAGTATAGAGGTTAAAACTTCATTCTTAACATACCTTTATACTCTCTCCTTGGTTGCATGTAAAATCATCTCTTCTTCTATGAAGGGCATGAGGTAAGCCCACTAAGAAAAGCGTACAAATTGAGCTAGGATGTTATATTGCTTGTGGTTTGAAAACACAATGATTTGATAAAAAACATTGGAAAACTAACATTCAACATGAGGACCAAATATCAAACCCTTTAGGAGAATCAAATATCTTTGAACAAATTCACATGTTATTGCTTGTCCTTGGGATTTGTATCCTTAGAGGCTTCTAAGCATTTGGATTTCATCTCAATTTTCTCCTACTAAGGTCAACATTAGGAAACCTTTTCCTTTATTTCCTCAATTTCCACATAATGCACATTATGGGATGAGAGAAAATTGGGATATTGGACATTCAGTTGAAAACCTAATCAAAGAAATGTTTGTGGTAAAATCAATTCACTAATCAAGATGAAATCAATTCAACCCCACACATGTGCTCATTTATCTATTGTCTTATGGTATTTTGAGCAAACATTGATCTTTTTGTTTGAAGGGAAAAGCATGTTCTTCAAAACCTTGGCCTTGTAAACAAATCCTTCTTAGGTTCATTTAGGATCAAAATAAAACACTTCATCCATTTCAAACATTTATCATCCCATCCCACAAAAAAAATTAGAGATTTGGATACAACATTCTAGACCTGGGTAAATCATTAAAATAAAATATCACCTTTGAACAAGTTTATCCTAAAGATCACATCCAACATCTTAAGGGTTTACAAGTTCATTATCCAAATCAAACAATCAAAATCAAACCCTAAGTCTAGCATTGATCCAAAGTCCCTAAACGTTCAACACTCATATCATTCACCCCTTTTCATCCCTCATCTCATCATTGGTCCTTAGAGGTCACTTTTACAACAAGGTCAAAACACAAGAAGAACATGGAATAAAAATTTTCTCCATACATCATGAGTAATCCAAATCAGCCAAACTATCAAAGCCTTCCAAAATTAATGGATTATCAAAACTCACACTTATACGATCCATACATGGGATCATTATCTCCTACAAACCTCAATGGTACAAAAAATGTGAGTCTACCCAATCTAAATCTCAGAACACCTTTTTCAATGGTAGATTGAAATCCAAGTCCAACATTGCAACCAAATACTCAATGCATGAGTCTTCAACAGAACAACATCATCCCACCAAATCCATACATACCAAAAGTGAATATACCAAGTACAATTTTTCCAAACATGAATCCGGAAAACTTTGGGATAAATATGTTTGCGAATCATACAAATGTTGTTGAAAGTCCAAACAAGATGTTAACAACTCCATGTGTTAATCCAAGTCAAGGTAACACCAAGAAAAAATCAAAGTTACCTAAATCAAGGCAATATAATTCCCAACACCAACAATGCTCAATTTCAACCTATCATGCCAAATCTGAACATCATCCCAAATCAGAACATTTTCCAAAATCAATTTTCCATGATCCCATTCAAAAACCACAAGTATGCATCCCAAATCTACTTGAACAAAAACCAAATCAACTATATCAAGGAATTCAAGATCGAAATCAAGATCAAATTGCTACACTTACCAAAATAGTTGAGTCATTACACCAAGAGACATCTCCACCACCATTACCCATATCAACATCATTCCTTGGTTTAGCGATTCCCCCTTTACCTACCACCAATCACTCCATCCAAATCAATCCACCTAACACCAATCAAGCCATCACATCAAATCCTTTGAATATACCATCGACATTGTACCAATAGATGGTATCTAATCAAATGACAACATCAATCTTGACAAATCAATATATGGTCTCCCAAGGATCTATCACCTTGATCACTCCAACCACCTCTATCACACCCATCATATCTCAAACCCTCACAATCACTCCAAACGTATCTTACCGACTTGTCACTACATCCAACATGATTCCAAAACCACCATTTCCATCATCACCCACACCACTCTGTGGCTTAGGGATTCCCCCTTTACCAAGTATCAATCAAACCACTATCCCAAACATCAATAAAAAAATCACACCAAACTTTCAAAACTTGTCGTTGACATCACAACAACAGGCGATAAATGCACAAGTAATCACAATATCATCAACCACCCCCATAATACCTCAAAACATGGTCTCTTAAGGACCAACCATATCAATCACACCATCCACCACTCAAATACCAATTATCAATACAATGACACCTCTTATCACCACAACAAGAACTATTCCAAAACCACCTCTGCCACCACCACCACCCAAACCAAACACATCAAACCAATACAACATTGCATTGCAAGTCGCTTATCATAAGGCACTCCAAGAAAACCAAAACTGACAAGCTGCACAACTAGCTACTCAGCAAGTTGTACAAGTTGGTCAAGTTGCCCAAGCCACACTACAAGCCCAACAAGTACAAGCACAGGCTCAAGTGCAAGCATAAGCTAAAGCCCAATACCAAGCTCAACAAACAAATGTTGTTCAAAATCCCAACAAAATGTTAATGACTCCATGTATCGATCCAAGTCAACAATCACATGATCAAGACCTATCCATCAATGAACACATGGAAGATGTTTCTACTTCATTTGAAGATCAAATCAACATACATCAAGAGTCACTTTTTGATCATGATAAGAATCCCTTAACAATATCTGAAAATGATCTATTTCAAATCAACAATCCATCGACCAATGATCATGTTGAAAATGTCTCTACATCACCTAATAAGTTAGAGGAGATATCTCAAGAATTTATTCCAAAGCATGATCAACGTCTTTCACCAAGGTCTAGCAATGGTCCTTTCCAAGACATGTTTTCAGATATTGAAGGAATCTTCAACTCAACATTTGATCCAAATCCACTTAACAATCCAGAGGATATTGAGCCACTTCCCATTCCTAGTAAAGATATCCAAGGATCCTTTGAAACTGACCGATGTCAAGAACTTGATCCAAATCATGACGAAAGCAACTCCAAAATCATTCAAGATCAAGAATTTGTATCTCCAAGATACTACAATGATCTAATGTACACTCTCCTATATATACAAGATGCACATACTCATTCATCTACCAATGAGATGATTTCTATGGATGGACACATAGATGATCTTCATTCAGAACATGATTCCTTTACTCTTGAAATTATTACACAAAAAGAGTAGGTTATCAATTCCTACAATCAAACTAAGTTGTCAACATTAGGATCAGATATATCACAAATTCAAACTGAGGACATCATGAATAAAGATATCCAGAAGTATCCACTCAAGGAAACATGACAGATAGAACAAGATATTCCAAAGTCAATAGAATAAAAAATTCCAATAGCATCATCTACAATGGTCATTTATTAGAGAATGCACTCTAAACAAGAGCTCTTGGAACAGTCAGAATCAAAGCATGAAGGTACTACTTCCACAATACTAGGGACAACTTCATCTAGTGTAAATGCCAACATAGGGAGCACGAAGAATCCTTATGATGAAACTGATGCCAATACTACAACCAACCACGTCATGAATCTTCATCCACCCATCACCCCATCCATGAATTGGGAGCAACGTCAAAAGAAAGATTTGAATCAAAGAACAAGGAACATTATTATAGAAAAAGAAGCAAATCATGAAGGACAAATCAAATACAAATGGATACCAAAGAATACAAAGAAAGATCATCCCTATCAAACTCCGTTAGTCAAAGAAACTATGGGGAAAAATAAAAAAGGGAAAAGTATCCATCAAAGATGTCCACAAAATAAAAAGAAAGCTTTTCAAGCGATGTAAAAAGTGTATCAAGTAGTTGGTCCTAATTCCACACACACTTCCATAGCCACCCATCATTGTTCACCTTCCCAAGTTTGGAGAGTCAAAGATTCCAAACTGTCAACCAATCCATCTCTTATCCCTAAACACACTCCATCCACACCTCCATGCATGATATCCAATTCTCACATTGACCATGTATTGACAATAACCCTTCATCATAAGGATTCAGAAGAAGCTCTATCACGATGTGCACACAAAGACAAAGTTAACCCCGATATCAATGAAGCAGATCAAGAATCCCAAAAGTTGCATTCAAGTGCACACATCTTAGCAAAGCAGCTTCTTCAGGTAGGATATCAATGGCACATTATGATAGAAGTGTCTACATCAACACCACTAGGTGGGTTAACATGAATCTTTTAGAAAAAAATACAAAAAATCAAAAATATGAAAATCCAAAAAAAAATTAGAAAAAGGATTGAAAGCAGTAAAGAAAAAAATCATCCTATAGTGAAAACCACTTCAGTGGCGCTTTGGGCAGGTACCATGATGAAAACCTGGCAAACATGCATTATGTGTAGAATCGAGCATCTACATGCGCTAGTTTAGGTGAAAGCATCTTATCCCATCCATAATAAATCTAGCATTCCATCCATCTTATCCGTAATAAATCCATTCATCCATACACCATTTATCCAATCCATTTTCATCTAGTTGCATACATAGTCCAAGTTATCTTGATCTTCAAAAATTTTGGTGCACAATTTATGCTTGCTTATGGTAAACATCTTGACATAGGCCGTTTTCATTGATCCTATCATATCCAGCATTATCTAATCCATGAAGCATTATCCAATAAAGCATTCCTCAATTCAAACACCTTATCTTATCGCAATATGATCCTTGGAATCCTTTGCATGCTTTCCATATCCATCCATCCATACACCTATCCAAACATCCATCCAATGGCATTCCATACATTGCTAGAAATTGGGGGTAGATATTTACATCTTGCTTTAGGAATAAATCTCGATCTATACCCTCCAACTTATGTGGTGATCGGAGCATTGGAAAACATAAAATCAAATTGGTCAAATTGAGCAAAATCCAAAAATTAGTAGCCCATGGCATAATTTGAAGAGAAGAAATTCCTTATCTATCTTCATCTTTCATCTTTCATCAATCCAAATAATCACTATCAGTCGCATCTAATGCATATGCTTCAATGTCACATCAAATCATCCAAAACATATTTTTGTTTCAAACCAAGCTTCAAAACTTGATCATTCAAATCCAATCAAAAATCATCATCTCAGGATATCCTTGTGTTCCTTAAACACTATACTTGCATTGTTGTGCATCCTCAACAATGTTATCATCATCAATCCATCAATCTAATCAATCAACCTTAGCTTAGTTTTCAACAAAATCCTAAATAGAGAACTGATATCATCACGCATATCCATATCCATATTGTCAAAATCGTGTGAAAAATCCAAAAACATCCAAAACATCAAAAACATCCAAAAACATCCAAATCACATCAAAATCCAAAAAAAATTCGAAAAACATCAAAATCCAAAAACATTGAAAAATCACCAAAATCCAAAAAATATCAAAACATCAAAATCCCAAAACAGGTCAAAAAGTTAGAAAATGTCAAAAACATGGTATCTGAACTATGTCATCTCTGAGCTTAAACGTAGGCAAAGCTAATCTTTGATCAGCCCCTGAGACATCAAAATCCAAAAACATTCGAAAAACATTAAAACCAAAAACATTCATAAAATCTTAGAAAACACAGAAACATTTGAAAAATCCAAAAACCCAAAAAAAACAACCTCAAAAACATTGCAAAATGTCAAAAGCATCCAAATATTTGAAAAAATCCATCTATCTCATCTCCCTTTCACTCAAAATAATCAATCATCCATAATAAAATGGTTGTCACCTTCATCCTTTGGTAAAACAAACAAAAACAACCACAACAATCAGCAAAAGAAGCAAACTTCAAACACAAAATCAAAATTGAAGCAACAAACCGTTAAACGCAAAATCAAACTATTGATCATTTTCAAACATGTCAGTCAACCTTATATCAACAACCTATCAATCAACTTATCAAACCATCATCATCCTATACAATGCATGTCCTAGGATATATCATTCTGACAATGGGCATCATTTTGGATATCACCTTGGATTCTTATCCTATCAAAACACATCCCTTTGGATGAAGGTATGAAGAAAATTGGCTTGTTTGTGTACTTGATCTTTTCTTTTGATTTATCTTATTGTGCTCATTCCAAGAACCTCTCAATGATATCCCAACGAAGGGATTTAGAGAGATAGGAATGGGGAGACGATCATTATCTTTTTTTCTATTGTGCTTGTTGGACGTTCTTGTAATATAACTTGGAAAATACTTGCTTTGCTAGGTATATCCTAGCAAGGTTACCGTATGTCAAGTGTGAACAAGAATACTCCTATCTATTTGTCAGGTCAAAGTCCATTGCATTAGGTACAACGCCATCATAGTTCTTTATACCCTGATGCATCGTGCCTATGTGTGTTATCAAACATAAGATAATTGGCCCTTTGAAAATTCCAACTCCTTAGCAAGTAATCATCATCATCATCATCATCATCATCATCATCATCATCATCATCATCTCATGTCTTGTTGGAATCTCTTGTTTTCTTCTATCTCTTGCTTTTCGCGCGAACATGGTACCATGACAGTTAATCATAAATCATCGATAATGCATCCATCCTGCATCCACAAACCATCAACATACTGCATAATGAATATCATATCATATAGAAAGCATTAATCATACCACATGCATTCATCCCCATCATTGCATAATATAGATTAGTTATTCTAAACATCTCACAAACCATACATTTATCATCCACTGCATAATCATAAAAGCATCATCATATCATATCATGTGCATCCATATCACCCATGCATCATCATATCATCCATTACATATAAACATCATAATCATCTCATCATTAATAATGTAACTGTCATGGTACAAATCAAGATCAAGTGTGTGTAATATATCAAAATAGGCATGAGGCTACCCATGGTTGATGACTGTCTACACCATCAAATCTGTCTACATCAAATATTCAAGTTGAACTAATCTTGAACCTATTTATCGAGAGATTGACCCTCAAAACAAACCTCTTTTCCCAATCTCTCGAGGAGGCAGTATACCGGTGTAATTATTTTCACTGGGGAAACAGTGGGGCATCCAAAAAAATCAGAGAATTTTTGAACTTTGATCTCAACAAGATTATTCTTTGAACCAATGCAACAAGTGCACTGCTTCAAAGAGGGGCAAAATGTAGACACATATAATGTACATGCACTTGATCCTAATCTACTAACATCACTTCATCCTGAATCATCTCTCTAACCATTTAATCAAATAGCCTTATTTGATTAAATTCATCATAATTCCCCTTTTAATTAAATAAATCCCTCAATTTAATTAAATCATCATCTCTATGTAATTAGCTAGGTCATTTCATCTTCCTATCTTTATTTAATTAAATAATCCATATTATTTGATTAAATTTCTAAAGTTCATCTAATTAAATAAAATAAATCAAAAAATTATCTAATTTAATCTAGCATCACCCCTTTTGGTTAGATAAATCAAAATATTTATTTAACTAAGTCTTAATCATTTTCATCTCTTTTTGATTTATTTCAATCCTAAAATCTAAGTCAAAATGGTCAAATCAACTCAATATCCTTTAAATTAATCAAATCCTGATTAATTTAATCCTAATCACTCAAATCCTCTAGATTTTCCAACTTGCACATGAAATTCAATTTAATTGTTTTAAAGGTTATCTATTTTCATTAAAAAAAAAGGCATCAAATATGGAATATTCTTCAAATTTGAAATCTCCCCCAAAAGGACTTGTCCCTTTCAACAAAGCATTTAAAATCTCTTACATGTCCTTTTCTTGAGCCATGTGCATTTTCTTCACCTTTCAACTCATCCTTCAAGCCATATTTTGAATTTGAATCTCCACCCTCTTTGCACATTCTTCAAAATGTGCTCATTCCTCAACCATTCACATGATGACATGTGGCTTCTTCTCATTTGTTGAAGTTTAGTCCCACATTCATCCCTTTTTCCACTTCTCTAATCAATCTCATCTATAAATGAAGAGATCATCCTTCATTTGATCCATCCACAATTTGAGTAAACATACTATACTCAAATACATCTTCAATCATTTGCAATATTCATCCATCCATAGCTAGGTTATGCAGGTTTTTCATCATGAAGCACATTTGAATCTTCAAAAAGTGGATCAACCCTCATCATTCATTAACATTCATCAAGCTTTCATCATTGGAGTTGGGACAGGGCCAATTTTCACATCAAATTGGCACCAACTCCCTCAAGAGATTGAGAGTTTGTTTGGTTTTAGAATAGGATTTGATATTTTGTTTCAAGTTTATTGTGTTCTTCATTTTGTTCCTCTTCTTTTACATTCAAGTGAATTTCTTGAGGAATCATAATTTTAACCTTGCATTTAATCTAATAAGTTGATTGTTTCTTATGTTTTGTAGGTGTTAGAATCTTGGTTCACAATACTAAAGGAGACTTTGATGATCCACAATAGGTGTCTTTCCCTAGGGTGATTTCATTAGGAAAGAGATCACAAGGAGTAGAGATTGACTTTCAACCTCAAAGGTGAGTCAATCAGATTCGGATCTTAGTTCCTTAGGAAAATAGGTAAGATCTGAAACCAAACTGAAATGATATCCAATGATTAAACTCAATGAACTATAAGACCTAGAACATGAAATACAAGTTCTCAAAAGTACATAAATTGAAACCACATTTTGCAGAAAAAATCTGAGAAGGGTTAGGAAATATGCACCAGTCTCCAAAAGTAGATTTTGAGGCATGTTGATGGACAAATTCGCCCTAGGGTGAATGGGTCCTAGTTAGGGGTCTTAAAAATTATTTGTACAATCCTTTGAGGTAGGATCTTAGCTTCTATTTTACACTAACAGGAAGCCAAAAATAAATTTTGAATTTGAGTTTTTGTGACTTGACAATAATGAATACAAAAAATGCAAGAATGTGAAATTTCTCTTTAGGATCTTCAATCCTTCTTCAACTTGTAATCTGCACATACAAAGAGGGAAAGATTAGTATTTTTTAAATGGGGGTTTGCATTACTCAAACCCTATATTTAGTAATTAAACCTTTATATAAAGATAATGACAATGGGGAAGGAAATGATGAATGGACACTTGCTTGCTACAACTAACCAAACCTTCAATGGCTTCCCTTAGAGGGTTGAAGTCAAACACATAACTCCAAGGAACATGATCTTTCTTGGCTTGATTTATTGGATACTTTAATGCTTGAATGCTTTGATGATCAACAATACATATTAGCCTTCACAAGATGATATGAACACACATAAGATTGAACATGATGATAGGACCTTGAATGTTGGAACAAATGATTGATAAATTTTCACTTGAATGCTCTTGACAATAATAATTTCTCATATGAAGTCTTGTAATTGATCCTTAGAATTCTTCTTATATTTGAATTGATAAAAATATTATGTATTTATAGGTGTTTATCTAATTTCTCAAAAATTAGATTCCAAAATCCAACAATTGCATATGCAATTTGAATAATTAAAATATCACCAAAAAAATATTTTAAAATGGGTCCTAGGACTTGAAGGGGACCCATTCACCCTTGGGTGAATGAGTCTTGGCCTAAAAATCCAATAAAATCATTCTCCATTGTGATTGAAATATTAATTACATTAATTAAATATTGGTTTCCCTTTTAGAAAACAAGATATATAAGTTTTTGGTATCCATAATTTGGAAAATTAGAAGCTTAATTAAATCCAATTAAATAAGGACCAAAACAAAGTATGAAATTTTAAAGGATATACAATTCCCTACACTACATTTAGCCCCAACTTTAGTGAAAGTATGAACTTACACTCAGAATGACACTAAAGTAGATAAATATGCATCAAGAGAGTTTGAAGTGTACAAATGTGAAAAACATAGGATGACAAATATCAAGGAGAATGATCAAGTCCCTAGGATAGTAGATCCCATGAAAAACCAACATAAGGACAAAGGGACACACAAGATGTGTTTGATATGTGCAACAAGACAAGATACACAAGCATACAATGTTAATCTAATGTAAACTAGGATGGACTAGCCATAGTATTGTTGTTGTCCATCACTTATGAAACACATGGCTCCACTAGTGATTAAGTTGTGTTATGCTCAATGGCCATGAAAATACACTCACAAGGTCTAGTGTAGTTTTGATATACAATAGGTGAGCCCCAAAAGGAAAGATGAGAAAAACACACTAGGTCTACAAGGTGTGAAATCATAAAAAAGGGGTGGCACATGGGTAAATTCATCACAAAAAAATTGTGTACCCATAAGTTAGTGACAAAATGATTAATGCTATACCAATGTTACACTAATTTTAACCTCTATGAACAAAAGTGAAGCACAAATTTCAATTTGTTCATGCCAATTTCCATGTCATAATAATGCTAATGTAATAATGTCAATGTATGCCACCACTTTAAAGGAATTGCTAAACACCATACTATGAGAAATTTCTTTAAAGTAGAAATGATATATGCCAATTGATAAGAGGGCCATAAGAGCTTATTTGGAAAGCCCTATTCCAATCATATATTTCCAAATAAATTCGAATCATGAAAAACGAGGGTTTTCCCCCACTTGTAATATCAAAAGATAACACATAAGGGATCCATAGATTTGGAGTCAGTGCATGTCTTTGCTATAGTGATATAATAGAGCTTGGAACCATCATCATTCCCAAAATACCTCATGGAATAAAAAACACAAAGGAGGAATGACACATAGAGAGATAGAAGACAAAAAATCCTTTTGGGTCAATATGGAGGAGACCTAAATGTCTCAACACTTTACATCATCCCCAAAAGGAAAATAAAATATAATGTTTAGAACATATAGAAGATTGTAATGGCATATTCACTTTCTTTGTATCTTTTCACCAATGGAGTAGCAAGGGTCATCCAAAGAAAAATCACAAACACAAAAGCATACTAGGCAACAAAATATGAGGGATCACATTACACACATGAAATAAAAAAGAACATAGAGAGGAACAAAAAATAGTGTCACATGTAAACCAATGTATAGTAGGTCATTCACATACCAATCTTGTTCATCATATACAAAAGGTAGATAACTAGCCAAAGGAGCAATGAAAAGTGCCATACTAGGACAATCACTAGGTTCAACATGTGGTGATGCACTCTTCTTAGGAGGATCATCACGGTTGTACCCATCTAAGTTCATATAAGTGGAAAACAATAAATTTAATTCATTATGCACTTCTTCATCAATTTCAGCAATCTCATCATCATCATCCAAGTTAATCACAACAAGAGGCCTAATGACAATGTCTATTGTATCTTCTTATTTTTGTTTTGGTTTATAAGTTTCATGCTGTGGAAAAGGTGGAGAATCATCATGCTTTGTTTGAGTTTGTTTTTTCATTTCTTCTAATTGACAAGAAACAACACTATGTATATGCCTATGCTCTTTGGAATTTTGGTTTCTTCTTGCACGATTTTCAAGTTGTGATGGTGTAGGAGTGTGTTTATCAAGCATTAGTCTATTTTCTTCCCTTAGGGAGGAATGGAAGGGACCTTGGTGGGTTGCAAAATCAATTTCTCTTTAGGCTTGTAAACTTGTTTGATGTTAGGAGACGCGAAGGGAATTGTATGGTTATCTCTTGGCCTCCTATAGGATATAGGTGGTAGGATAGCAACATGTTTTGTTTCTTCTGGTTCAAGCATAGGTTCTTCCAAAACATTTGGAGTGGGAGGAACAACTATGGATCTTTCAGTTTCGGGTGGGATATTGGAAGGGATAACTTTGCTATATGCTTCACCTTGAACTTTTGATAGGATTTGAAAAAGAAATATTCTATAGGTTTTATAGGTTCTACAAGTTTAGGCCAAAATAAATCCAATGTAAAGTTCCCTTTGGAAGACAAAGGATTAAATCCACTATGATGCACTGTAAAAAATTGGTTATTGAAAATGAAAATTTCAAGCACTTGTGGATGACCAACATGAAAAAATTCATGGAGTGTAGCCATGGATAGCCTAACTTCACAAGAAATTGATATGATGTTGGGATGATGGAGAATGATACATATAATTTCTTCGGTCCATATTTTAATGGAAGAGTGATCAAACCTATCACAGGGCAAGAAAAACCATCATGTGTTTTGATCCATGCTTTCAATTTTTGATAAGAATCTTGGTAAATTTCATGCACAAATAAGAATTCATTAGTGATAAAATTCTCTACAAACATAGGACCAATTAATATCCCATTTGTAGGCTTTTCAATGATTCTTCCAACTATGTAAAGAGGACCATTGGGTGTATGCTTAATTATATCATTGTTTGAGAAAGCAGTGTCAAGAGACAAGTTGGTTTGGCCCTTACGAGGTTGAATGTCAATGAATCCAATCATAGTATCCATATTGTCTCCCTTATCACTCTTATTATCACTAGTTATATCTTGTATGTTGTCAACATTTATCACACCATTCTTGTTATCACTAGCTTTTACAAATGAGATGTTATGATTTGGAATTGGATTGGTAAATATTTGAAAATTTTGATTGGTTGGGGTGATAAATTTATTCCCTTGATCATTAACACTGTCTAGCTAGATGTGATTAGAATCAATGAGGTCTTGCACTATATGTTTAAGATTCCTACATCATTTTATATCATTTCAAACTTGTCGGTGATATTGAAAAAAAGCATTGGTATTATGGTTTAGAGGTAAAGGCTTGGTTGTATCAAGAGGTCTAATAGGAGGTAAGGTGATTAGGTTCTTGCTCAAGAGTTGTAACATGATTGAATGGAGGGTATCAGGTACTGAGGTAAATTGTCTATTATGTTCTCAAGAGTGGTATGGATTTGTTGTTTTGATGGAAGCCACTTGAGGTTCAATATGGTTGGTTGGTTGAGGTGGATTTATCTATACAAAGCCCTTGTTTTTTTCGTGAATGGTTGAAAATTTTTATGAGGCATAATTTCATATTGTTTAGGATGAGTTGAACCAGTTTTTCCTATGTGTTGATTAAGCGAGTTTTAATAATCATGGAGAGTCATGCATAAGTTTTGTAAAAGAGGGAAATTTAGTCATCCCAAGATTATCTTGGATATTTGTTTATAAGTTGTTAATGAAAATTCTTTGAAAAACATCTAGAGGTTTAATGTTGATTTGTGAGTAAAGTAGTTGATAATGTGTTATAAAATAAATGACCTTTTCGTATACATTTTGCTTACATTGCATCAAATCAGGTAGGGCTATCTTAGGACTAATGTGTACTTGGAAATGTTTGAGAAAAGCATCAAAAAGCTCATTAAATTAATGGATTGAATTTTTCAGTAAGGAATAAAACCTTTCCAAGGCTGTATCTTTTAAAGACCTAGGAAAAAGCTTAGCCAAGAGTTTATCTTAAAAAATGAAGTCACTAAATAAGGCTATATATGCAGACGATGAAGGATTAATTGTCTCGATGAGGTCTAACCTTCATTGTGAGAAAGGGTGCATCTCCATCATGGGTTGTAATGGTTATGCATTAAATCTCCCTTTATCCACAATAGTTTGACATGTGTAACAATGCTTTATGTGCTCATATGTATCTTTTAAAATAGTCGGCCAATAGTAGCTGACTCTCAAGATGAGGTGTGCAGTAGAAAAAGGTGCTCTATGAGCTGTGCCAAAATTTTCATGTAGTTCCTACAACAATTCACTTGCTTTTGTCTTATTTAAACATCTCAAATAAATTCCTTCATGATTTCTTTTCATATGATCTTTAACTTTGAGCTTTAATGTTTAGGGATCTTCTTTGATTTCTTTGCATATGGTCTGAGCAATTGTTGCTAACTAGATACTACCATATATCTTAATACCAATCATCTTGGTTTTCTACGTCCAAGGTGTACTATAGGCTAGAAATTTGTGGATAAATCTCAACAATGGATTTAACTAAGGCTTACCTACAAACTAACTTCATGGGTATAATCTCTAAATCAAATTCTTGCAAGACCGTAACCCATTTAGCTCTTTTTTCTCTAAGCTCACTCTATGTTAGCAATATCTTTACTGTGACATCAGGCACAATCACCTAGACTATACTTCTGATAATGTAGTGTTAGAATTTTCTTATCACCTTGACCAAAGAAAAAGCTTTTTTTTAATATCCATATATCTCATCTCCACTTCTTTAAAGGGAGAACCCATGAAAGCAATTATATTTTCTTCTTTATTCTCACCCCTTTGTGTCAATGTAGTTGCACATGTGTGTAAAGAAGCAAAAGAGTAAATATAAAACAGTTTAATGTAATCCAAACTTACTAGCACCGGTGCTTCCACAATTGCAACTTTCATATTTTTGAAGGTGATGTTAGTCTCATTAATCCACTATCTTTGCATCTTTTTCTAGTATATCATTGGGTGGTTTCACTATCATAGCAAATCTTGTGATAAATTTTTGGATGAAATTGATCTTTCCAAAGTGTGACTTTAATTCTTTCTTACTTATTGGGGGTTGTAACTTGAGTAAGGAACTCACTCAATCTGGGTCTATTGAAATACCTCTTTCAAAAATAATGTGCCATAACAATTTTCTTTCAATCACCCTCAAAATGCATTTCTTAGGATTCACACTTTTATAATATTGCTCTGAGATCACAAACATGGTCTCCCCTATTCTTAGAAAATAACGTGAGGTTGTATATATATATAGTAATGTGCTTGCCTACCAAATATTGGAAGGAATAATCCATAGATCTTTGGAATGTGGCTTCAACATCTATTAGTCCAAACATCATCCTTCTATAAGTGAAAGTTCCCAACTTTGTGGTGAATGTTGTCTTCATTGATCCTCCTTTGCGATCATTACCTGGTTATACCTGAACAATCCGTCTAGGAAGGACATCATTTGCAAACCATTAAAAATTTGTAGCACTTCATCCAACGAAGGCAGGAGATAGTTATCTTTTTTAGATGCCTTATTAAGATTTTAAAAATCTACACACAACCTTATGTCTTCATTCTTCTTTCTGACCAACACTAAATTTTCCACCCAAGTAGAATGTCTGATGGGAAAAATTATCCAGGATGAGAGAAGCTTTTGTACTTCTTTTTGAATCAAAGGTTTTAGAAGTACATTTACAAGTCATTGTTTCTATTGAAAAGGCTTTGCATTAGGATTCAATAAAATTGTATGAGCAATGATGGAAGTGTCATAAGTCTTCAAATATTTGTATGTCCATGCTATAATTTTCCAATAATCCCTAAGTTCCTGAGTAATGTTTCTTCATTCTTCCTTAGTACATACCTTCCCTATAAACACATTCTTATGATCTTCTTTGGTATTTAGCCTATATAATCTAGACTATCCTTCATTGGTTTTAGGTAGGTCTTTCTGTTGAACTATCCGATCCACATCAAATAATCTTTCTAGCTCAATTATTCCTTTTGGGATATGATTATCTTTCACTTGGGATATTTCTTCATCTTGAAATTCACCATCCGAGTGATCTATTTCTTCAATTATCTATGCCTTGAAGATGCCAGTATTAATGATAAATTCTAATATGTGACAGTCACATTCAAACACCTACAAATTAGTAACGTTATTAGGAATCAAAGAAAAATGAACCAACTCAATAGTAAATCTTCTCAAATCGGAAGCATCTAACGGTTCTAGAGCACTAGAAGCAATAGCTAAAGCATTTAATGGTTCTAGAGCACTAGAAGCAATAGCTAAAGCATCTAATCTCTAATTAAGTCTTTGTGGGATATGAGTGATATTAAAGGCATCCAACTCTTCTATCAGGTCCCAAACTTGGTGTTGATAGCTAGAAAAGTGTTTATAATGAAAAATGTAGTGTTTTCAAATATTCTTGACCACCAACTTTGAATCACCAAAAACCTTAAGAATTTTAACTTTCTTCTTGATTGTGAGCATCAAACCATGAATGCAAGCCTCATATTCTACCACATTGTTAGTACATTGAAATTATAATCTATAGGAAGCAAGAAATGACTTATCTTGGGGATTTATGAGCTCAACCCTAACTCCAATTCCTTATTTTTATTTTGACCTGTCGAACCTAAGGGTCCAAGTTTGATCCTAATCAGCTTTGAGTTTAGTGTTCTTAAGAGCTGATAAATTAATATTTTTAGTCTGTCTTGCCTGTGTTTTATCTTTGATTGGTTCAGGCCAAGACTTGTTAAGAGTAGTACTTTCCTGACAATACTAATCTTTGACTCTATGAATGACCTCTAAGCACATCACACAATTGTCTTCTAAATGTGCAGAGTTTTGTAACCTGTACTAACCTTGTAACAATAATGTTTTTAGTGAATCTTTAGTTTTCCTACTCCTTTAGCTTCTTTAGCAATATTCTTCTAGAATTTGTCTAAATGACTATCTTCTCCTTTAGAAGAATCATAATACGATTCAAATAACATATCTATTTTGGGAGTTATTTGATTATACTTTTCAACATTACACATGTGAAAACTTCTTCTATCTTAACTCTAGAACTTCGTATTCCATATACTCTTGGGTCTACATTGATGTATAGAACTTCATTTTTCTGATTGTAATCGGTTATCGTATGTTTCATGTGTGGCTCTCTCTCAATCCTAATATGATTAGGGACTACTTTCCAAGGTAACTATATATGTGAGAAACCAGTGGCCATATATCCATTCAAAGTCTTTGACCAACACCTAATCAATAGCATCCCATATGTGTCTGGTATCTCGAACACTTGTATATCAATATAATATTAAATTCTAGGGTTCGACGCTAATTGCATATGGATGTTGGTTAACTCTTTGACTATGTTTACCTTAGTTTTGTTGATTTGAGTAACTTTCTTTAGGGAGTTTTCTGGTGTTAAGCCTAGAGTTTGACATAGGGAAAAAGGCATTACATTGGTAGATGCTCCAGATTCTACCAAGTAGTTATGAAGATTTTTAACAAATATTCTCAATGTCAGTGAAAATGGTGAGGATTATATCTTCCCCTTATAAAAGGATACTTGCACATCCGCCATAGGAACTATGTTTTTTTCTTTTGCCTTAATAGTGTTCTCCTTTGCCTATGTCTCTTTATTGAGTATAATTTCTTTAGGAAATTCTTCCAAGGTATTGAAGAAAGATTTCTTGATTACAAGAATTTTGAGCAATTCTAATAGAGAGATGTTGATTTTTACCTTTTTTATTTCTTCTGCCAAATAATTAGTCAAATTATTTTGATCGGAACATTCTATTTTTCCACCCCATGAAATATTTAGTGAGTTGTATTGAGAGGTCACCTTGGGAAACCTTGGAGTGTCACTTTATTTGCCATTAGGTGGAGTGTTAAAGTTATTAGGTGGAATTGATGTGGTTAAAGACCCTTTGAATTTACTTCCACCATTGGTATTACTTCTTAGGTTGTAGCTATGTCCTTTTGGATATTGTTGAACATGGATTTTTTCAACTTCATCCTAAGGTTCATTTTTATCTTGATAGGGAAACATATATGCTTCTAGATTCATGGCTAAACTACCTTCTTGCTCATAAGTATGACTCCTAGCAACAACGGGTGACTTAAAACACTCATAGCTATCAAGGACTAATGCAGAGTCATATCCAATGGGAACCAAATCGTTCCCTTAGGGCATGTGGGAGTCACAATGGTTGTTATAATGTGTGATGACAAGAAAAATATTTGATACGGTCTTAAACTATGGACAATCCACTTCTGAATGAGCATTTATATTATGGATTTTGCACTAATTGTTCATGGTGAGGTTAGATAAATTTACCTTTGATGTAGACCTATCATTAGAGGGATTAGTATTATCTAAAGGTGTGGATATTCCTTCATTATTTGGTCATGTGTTCCAAGGTCTAGGTGGTTTGGGAGCATGTATGGCCGACCTTGCAAATTTTGATTATTACTCTGAGAGTAAGAGTTTTGATTTCTCAATTGCATAACCTATGTGGTTAATCATTTAAGTTGAGTCATAATTTCCTTAATTTCTTCTTTATCTTCTAAAACCTAGGTTCTTTGACTATCTTGAGTTTGTGAGAAGAAAGAATTTCCATTGGGACGTAGTTCTATGATGGTTGGACCAAGGTGTGAGACTAAAGCTTGATTATTTCATGGTTGAAAGAAACTATTTTGAGGAAATGTCCCATTTTGGACCACTAAAGGAGAAGGACTAGGAGCCATTGTATGATTTAATGGAACTTTTTTTACACTTGGTATAGGATGATTATTCAATCCTTTTTTGTTGCTTACAAACAATCCACTTCTAAGGTGTTTCATTTTGAGATTTACATTTATAGCTTCGACATAGGATTTAGTTTAGGTAGTAGGGGCATTTTCCCTCCATTTTATGAACATCATAGTTAAAGGATCAACTTCCATATAATATATGGTTACAAAAGAAAAATTATCTACCACATAGGGCGCTTGCAGCCTAGAATAAACCTTTTGAAATCTATCATTAAAAGTAGTTATAAGTTCACCATCTAACCTTTTAATTTGATCAGACTGATGATACAACAAGGTAGGATCGACTGGTGTTCTAAGCCTAGATGAGAATTGAATCTCCATGTCTTGCCATGTCCTAACAAAATTATGGGGCAAGTTGATGTACTACTAGTAAAATTCATAACTTAAGGTGTAAGGAAACAACTTGCATACAACATCTTCATGTTGTATCCTTTCTCTAAAGCATGTATCCTTAAAGATACTAATATGATTTTTCACATCTTTGTGAAGATTGTAATTAGGACACAATTTTTTTGGATTCTTCGGAAGATCATTATACACAATGAATTGAATCATTGAATCTACATTAAAGAAATCCATCACTATAGGTGGGGTGGTATAAAAATAGTCAGATTTTGTGGTACCACACTTGCAATTCTTGAACCTTGGGGCCTAGATGATGTACAACCACTAATTTTGACTAATTTTTATATTTTGTGAGAAGCAAGAATCAAGCTAAGATATGATGTTGGTTGTAGATCACATGCAACTTCACTCAATAGATGAAAAAATAAAAAAATATAAAAATGGAGAGAAATATAAAATGAGAGAAAAATAGAGATAGGGCAAGAGAAAATGTAGAATACTCTCAATACTCTCACCAATCGATCACCAAACTAGTTGAACTAGCTAAACTTGTGAAGGAGAGAGGAGAGTGCTCAATAGATAGAAGAATAAGGGAAAATACATCCAAGAGGTGCAATAACTCCTACCCATAAAAGGTGGGAGGTTATCACCTACTTGGTAAATGACAAGACATGTGGCATAACCTCCTTAGGTGAAGACAAAAAGGAGGTCATACATAAAGCCAAAAGAGGGTGAGAAACCCAACTACCCTATAAAATACTCATCTAAAAACAAAATAGTGGTTATGAGAGGTGGCACAACAAGCCAAAAGAGGATATGTAACTCAACTACCCATGTGTGGGGAGAGAGTGACACATGTAGTTGTTGTATTTTGCCACATGTCCTCATATTACCACATCTAATAATCCTAAGAAAACTTAAATAATAATGTGTAGGAAAAAATAAATACCCCTAACATAAGGAAATTAAATAAACCCTCACTAACACCCCCCCCTTAAGTGTAGCTTAGGTGGGTGAAAAGATGGGCCCCGACAAATGAAGCCATGTTAGGTACCCATGTACATATGAAATTCCTCCCAAAGAAGAAGACACCCCATCCCACAAAAAGGAAGTATGCCCCCCATAATAGAGAGATAAATGAAGTGGAAGGACAAAGAATTCACTCCAAAGAGACCCAATGGTAGATGATCGAAATCAGAGGTAGAAGATGGTCCATGATTGTTGAACAACATTCCTCCCTTTAGGAAGAAACAAAACCAAAGGTGTATGTGAGATATCTCCCTAATCCTGAAAGGAATAAGTAGGAAGAACGTGCAAGATGAATGAAGTCTCTGAAGTTGACTCAAGTATCCCCATATCGATGCTAAAGGCTTCCATAATCAAATCAGGGGTTCTAGGCCACACTGCTAAAGATGACAAATCAGAATCTCCTAGAGACTAATGTAGAGCATAAGCCAAAGACTCAAGTATCTCCTCTAAATATTTCTTCTCCAAATGATGATCCAAAGTATCCACACTCATGTCAAACTATAAGGAATGATCATGTAGAGAATGAATAGGAGGGTCAAAGTGATCCTTCACAACATTTGAAGAAAAGTCGACTTCATTGTAGAGAATATGAATATCATCAATAGTGTCTTCCAAATCTGCAATATGTGTCTCTATAAACAAGTCTAAAATACCTGTCAAGAGATCATCCAAAGCTGAATCTAAAAGAAAATGAATGTACTACTGCAATGAATCACTGGAAACTTTCAAAGAAGCAATATTGGAATTTGAAGTAGCAACAATAGATGGCGATGGGGTATCAATGAATTGATCATCCACTAAAGATATTTCCACTTGAGAAGAGGCATCAATAATCTCAGTAGGTGCTTGGTCATCCGAGGAAGCATCACTTTTAGATGACGATTCAATGTCTCCATACAACTGCTAGATGATGGTCCATGTAGTGAAAGGGCACTCAATATGCTCAATATGATGTAAAATATCTTTAGATATAGTACGACATATTAGTCCATAGACCATGTCATTATTGTTAAACCATGCATTCTTTTGTTCATAGGAAATTGGTTCATGAACAAGTCCTAGGAGATAGGGTTGTAGATCTTGCTCAAGGAATTGATTCTTTATCGCTTGTTTCTAGGACAAATAGTTCTTTGAATTTAGCCTTAGAACATATTTGTGAAATTTATTACTAATATCCATGATTAAACCCCAATAGTGGAACTTTATCTCAGTTCATGATTACAATTAACCCCATTAAAATGTTTTAGCCATGATGCATAAAAGCATGTGTGAAAAAGAGAATATGTGTGAAGAACCCCCCTTTCTACTAGTATCAAAAATCAACCCCCCCAAATATTACAATGTTGGCACTTTATGATTAGTGCTTTTACAAGGCTTTTCCATATTACAAAACTTTTAAGGCCCTTAAAGGCCAAAATTACAATATTTGATACAAATTAATTTTAAAATAAAATATGAAAAAGAAAGCCTTGTAGTTGTGATTTACCCTTCAATATTTTTCCTACACCTTTTTCTTTTTGAAAAATAGATTACAAAAGTGAAAGATATGATTTACTAAAGATTAAAAAATGCAGCAGATTCAACCTATAATATCTGATAGAAAGAGGCAAAAATTTTTACTCAAACCTTCGTAGATGGAAAGTGCTCATTTCTAGCTTTCCGACAAGTACTCGTTTCCAAAAATCTAACACATAAGGCAAAAGTTATGCAATTTTGAAAAAAAGTTGCAAAATATGCCTATGAAAAATGACTCACGCCTTTTTCTGATATGATTTCTACAAAAAAATCAACTTTTGGCAAACTATAATGACTACCTAGATGGTTTTTCAATGCTGGAAACAAAAATCAAAAATTGCTTTTCTTGAAAATCAGTGGAAGCCAGATTTCTAAAGCCAAAATGAAAATGGCTCCAACAAAAATTCAAGTTTTTAACTATGATTTTCTTTACTGTATCCTCTAATCTCTGATTTTGGTGAAATAAAAGTCAATCTTGACTTTCTAAAACCTTCTAGACACTTTGGAAATGCTAGAAAAGCCTCCAATATTACCAAAAAGTTGCAATCACCCAAATCTCACAGGAACACATACATATATAAACCATATTAAATAGATGTTTATTTTTCCTTTAAACTATTTTGATTCTCCAGGTCATTCGAGGATACAGGAGAAGAGAATACTTGGTTTTTGAGGAAAACTACAACAATATATTAGTCTCAAGTCTCAAAATAAATTCAGAAAAAAAATGAGCTATACTAGACAAACCCACTTTGATACCATGTTAGATTGTGCAAGAAGCGAGAATCAAGCCAAGATTTTATGTTGGTCATAGATCACATGCAACTTCACTCAATAGATAATTGAAGATAAAAATAGTAGAATGAAGAGAAATCTAAAATGAGAGAAAAATAGAGACAAGGCAAGAGAAAATGTAGAATACTATCAATACTCTCACCAATCAATCACCGAACAAGTTGAACTAGCTGAACTTGTGAAGGTGAGAGGATTGTGCTCAATATATAGAAGAATAAGGGAAAATACATCCAATAGGTGCATTAACTCCTACTACCCATAAAAGGTGGGAGGTTATCACCTACTTGGTAAATGACAAGACATGTGGCATAACCTCCTTAGGTGAAGACATAAAGGAGGTGACACATAAAGGAAAAAGAGGGTGAGAAACCCAACTACCCTATAAACTACTTAGGTAAACAAAAAATAGTGGTTATGAGAGGTGGCACAACAAGCCAAAAGAGGATTTGTAACTCAACTACCCATGTGTCGAGAGAGAGTGACACATGTAGCTATTGTATTTTTTCACGTGTCCTCATATTACCGCATCTAATAAACCTAAGAAAGCTTAAATAATAATGTGTAGGAAAAAATAAATACCCCTAACATAAGGAAATTAAAAAACCTACACTAACACTAATGTCACACGAGGATCACTAGACCAGGACCTAGTGACTCTATGAGACTCCAAGTTCCTTTCTAACCAAACAAAATGGGAGGCCCTCCTTCTAGTGTCACTCTTGTTGATGTGGATGTTAGTCACACACCAAAAAATAGATAAGTTCTCACAGAGGAATTGTGGGAACCTATCTTTCTTGAAAGACTCCACCGGGAAAACCCTAAATCTAAGGAAAACTCAGCTTGATCCCAAGGCTCGTTTATGTCAGGTCTTGATGCACTAGGTTTGCTTAGGGTTCATTGTGATATTTTTGTTAAACACGAGGGGTAAATGGTCCTTATGATATTGGCTAGTATCATATAGATATAAACATAATCTTAGTCTTTTCATTCAATAACTTCATGAAATCAAAGAGTTTACAACAATATTTCATGAAATTCAAATAACTTACATTAATTCAAGTAGATTTGGCATTAAGCATTGAACAATTTCATGAAACCAAAAGATTTGTAATATAACTCTATACATTTATCTTTTTTGGAATATTTTCTGAAATATAAAACATCTATTCTAAAATAAAGCACAAAAAATTATTGAAAAGTAAAATTTCTCCCAGGTATTATTCATGCATGCATCAAGAAATAACCAAACTAGAGCAAACCATTCCATTCATCACCAAATTGCTTCATAGCTAGGCACAAAATGATGCAAGAGTTTAAAGAAAAGGGGGATTATTTGCCACTGGATAGTGTCAATATGCACCCTTAAATGACAACACACAGTCTTGTCCACTAGGAATAAACAATCAACTACGTAAGATTTCATATCAAAAATTAGCTTTGAAATTGGCTTTGATATTAGTTAACTTCTAATGAAACAAACAAGTTTTTAGTCTAGAATGGAACATAAAATAGGAAAAAGAACAAAACTTGAAAATGTTTTAGTTCTCCAACATCCACAAATTATGAACTTAAAAAAAAAAACATCAAATGGCCTTTATAGGAACAAGGCCCAAAAGAGTCCAACTTAATCCCATCAAAGAGAATAAGAAAAAATAATTGAAATGCAACACGTGGCAAGTGATAGTTGTAATCAAAACTTTCTATGAAAAGTCAAAGATACTTTGACTTCTTCATTAGCAACAATCCTCAACTTCAGGCTTTGGGTCACAAATAATTTACATAAAATAAGATGATAGGCACTTTCAAAACCTATGGAATCAACTACCTTCACCGAAATTGGGAACAAACCTGCAAAATTCACTTCAAAACTATATTTTCACTTAAAACCTCTGACTTTCGATATCTAACTATCTATTCTTCATTGAACTTCGGGTCAAAAGACTCATCTTCACCTTTCCTTTGCTGATATTCCCAAAAAGCGATCAACACTTGATGCATACATTCCTTTGGAACTCCTTGGATCACTTTCCAATTGCATTTATGCCTAGCATAATCTTCTAATATTTTAATGATGTTTTAATTCCTCTACACCATTTCTACCTCATATGTAGTCATAGAATTCCTATACTTTATAATTTCATCTATAACCTCCTGACTTAATGAGTGAATATGATCCTTATTCACCTTTTCAATCCATTCCTTAAAATATTTTACCTCTTTATCATCCTATCTTAAGTTTGGGGATCATAACTTTGTTGAGCTAGGAATTCAATGAAGCTCTTGTCTCTATCAGTCAACTTATTGCATCTCTTAGTGACCTTTTCAAATCCTTCTACACATTGCAGAAAAGTGTCACTTTCCCAATTCAATTGTTTTCTCCACTTCTCAAATATTGAAACTTCTTGTCTCATGGTTATCTTTTCATTCACCAACTCTTAGACATTCGTATGAAGAAGAGATTTTAGCTTTCGCCTTTCTGCATTAGTCTATTCTTGGTGAAATTGACATTCTCCTTCAAATCTTTTAGACTTGTCACACCAATGGTATGCTTCCTTATGCTTCCTAATTGCATCCTTTATTAACTCTTCTCCTTTTCTTTCCAAGTACTCCATCCATTCTTCAAATACGCTTACATTATGGAGAAGTGTTGTGATGGCATCTACTTGCTCCTTATACATGAGTATTGGATTATGTGGAAATTTAGTCTGTGTTTGACCAGATTAAGCTAGTGACTTGACAAAACCCTCCAAGTAAGAAAATTGTTCCTTTAGCTCTCTTTTCTTTTGCTTACTCTTTTCTACTCTAGCAAAAGAATTCTCTAAATTTACTTTCATCTCTTCTAATTCTTGTCACCATGATCAATGCCCAACATTAATTGTTGTTACCCTATAATCCCTAGGTGTTATTTCATTATTGCTCTTATCTACCATTAGAGTAGCTATCTAGAGAGTTCTCCCTCCATGAACATTCCTCTTCATAGCATGTCTTGTCTTTGTTCTACCTCTAGGTTTAGGGGTCTCTACTATTAGACTTCTGAGATCTAGAGGCCCTAGCTCCACCTCCAACAACATAGCTATTTTCCTAAATAGCTAATCAAGTGCTTCTTCATTATTACCTTGTTCCTAATGATCTGCATGTTCAAAAATGTCTCCTCTTGAACTATCAACATTACCTATTATAACCCCCATAACTTGAAAACTTTTTGTCTTCACTGGCATGGATTCTGGATTACCTTGGTTTATTACCATCTTTTCCTTTTTGAGACTTATATTCTCATGTCCTCTGATGTACTTAACATCATTCCTTGGGGATTCATTCTCCTACTATCTTAAAACATCAAGACTCTCACCATTTCTTGGTTCACCACCCAAGGTTTGTGAGGAATCTAATTTTTTATTTTATCTTGTCCTTATTTTGATTTCTTATAAGTTTGCATTTGCTTGACATTCTCTTTATTTCTTCCTTGTGAAAGTTGATCATCAACTGTATCTTCATTATCAATATTATCAATAAAATTTTGACCTACAGTATCCTCTAATCTTCTTTCATCATTTCCTTTGGGGTTTCCCACTTCTGGAGTGAGTGATCCTCTTATAAAATATTCTTCTTTATCTCCAAAATTTGACCCTATATCTAACACTTCCTCCACTATTGGCTGCACCATGGGATTTTTTTAGATCATTTTTCTTCAAACTGTTTCATCATGGTAGTTAACTTCTCCCACTACTTTTTAACTTCTTGTTTATTTTGCTTAGGAACTTCCTATTGAATTACAACAGTCCCTCCTAGGGTTTTCCTCATTGCTATTGTATTGACTAAAGGCAAAGAAGTAAATATATTTGCTATAGGTTCTATGATGCAAACATTGTCTTAGATGGTGCCTGTGTTTTCATTCTCACCTCCTCGCTAGTCATAGGTTGAGCTCTTGGTTTTACTATGGAATAAAATGTTTCCTTTGGCATCACTGTTACATTGGCTAGATTGGCCATAGTCTCTTTGTGTTGGCTAGCTGGCATCATTGGAATTCTTCAATTTGAGGTATTAGGAATTCCTTCCTCACTATGTCCACCTGCCTCTATTTTTCCAACCTTTCTTTTCATTTTAGAAGTCTCTCCATACCCTGACTCATCCTCTAACTATTTATTTCTCTTGACATTAGGCTAGTATGTGAGCTTGACCCCAACTTCTTATAATTCCTCACCATAACCATTGATCTAGTGTTGAGTGTATGTCAACACTTGCTTATAAATCTCCTTAATGGTTACTATCTCCTTCTTTGTATAATATGGGTATGGGATAGGTTCATCAAAAATATTTTTTGTTATCATAAATTGCATTCAATACCTCTCCATTATTTGTATCCAATTGCTCTGGAATATCATGGAGTCCAAGAAGCCTTGCTTCTTGTAATGGAAACCTATGGTATGACCACTTCCTTACCTCATGCTCATCATCACAATTATGACAAAAGTCCTCTAGATCATAGACATGAGCATACTTACCACTTATTATCCTAGTAAGGTTTCCCTTTGGATCATAATTCATTCACTAGAGTGTAAAGAACTCTAACTTATAAAGCTTCAACTCTTCCTCACACATATCAACACTTCTAACCGTAACACATTTGTAATTCTCGATTGTGATGGGGAATTTGATAGAACATTTCTTGTGTGCTTGCATGAAGAGCACATGAGAGGGTTGCATATTCCTTACCAATTATAGTAACAACATCTTGTCTATTGCATACCTAGGTAGCATGAAGGGGTGTCCTTTGAATCATTCCACCTTGATATAGGTGAAATTAGGAAATTGAATATATCAACCTCCAACCGACTGGATGACACTCTATGCTTTCAGGGACAATATTTTGGCTTTGTCACCTTCCATTAATCTTACTAGCTTCATAGAAAACACATCATTTACCTTATGTTAATGCTCTCGGTATTGGTGGATAGAAATTTGGGGCATATGAGGATAAATCAAATTATTCCCTGGTTCTCTACCTAGGGTACCAGCTCTATCTAATCCTTGTATAGTTTCCCTCAAGGCATAGGAATAAACAACATATGAAGACACAAAAAACCATTGGGTGTCTTGGAACGTTAATATCTATTCACAAAACTTGTTGCTAATGAAACTTCCCCAGTGAATTTGCACAGGGCCTTCCATTACTTTCTCTATAAGCCTGAACATCCAGGGTTCAAATTTATTGGCATCCTTGAATCCAACTATCCTACTCAATAGGTTTATTATGTCCTAAATATCCTAAATAAACACTGACCTTGGTATTTGTCACATTTTCTTTGTAATATCCTCTTGACACCATGTCATGTTAATAAATTTCCTATTTTGTTCTTCTACATTCAGATATGTCATAGAGAAGACTTGTATATTCAACATATTCATCTGTCTGAATGTTGGGAGCCAAAATGTGTATGCAATCCCTTTTATAAATAGGTCTACATAGACTCTCCCTTCTTTCTCTAAGACCCTCTTGTTTGGGTCATACCAATTCATACACTCTAATACTAGCTCAAGAGCTTCTATTTCTAGTGGAAACCCTCCTGCCAAATGCATTCCACTTGCAATGATGTTCTTTGTGCATTGGGAGGAACCCTCCTGTCGAATCTACGTAGTAAAATTCATTATTAGTAAACCCTCCTCGATGGGTTTCTATAACTATCCCACTGATTGATACAACCTATGAAACAAGGGACTTGAATTCCTCATCTATCTACTTCTTCCTAGAAGTGTTCATATTTCCTAGATTTCCTGTATTATTAGAAAATATGTGCCTTGTGTGTGAGTTGGGTTTAAATATAACCATTCATTTTCAATAATTCATAAAAGTTCTTTGCTCATGACATTTGCAGTCTGCAACCAGGTTAAATTCTTTTATAATAATTAACTATTTCAGTGCCCTAACTAGTGATAATGTCATTTAAACTGAGCCATGCATGCATAAAGGAATTAATAGAATTTTAGTTATTCAAAACATACTTGGTTTATTTTATGATACAATTTTCTAAATGGAGCCCCAAAACCCTTGGTAGCTATTTTCTTTGGCTTCTCGAAACTTACCTTTCTTTGCATGCCACAATCTTGGTTTTTAATTCTTTAATGTCCTTATAGGTGAGTAATTTGGCACAAGGTAGAGTGATATGAAAGCAATTGCATGCATGAGGTGGTACCAAGTACATGTATTATTTTCCACCTTCTTTTATTTCCTTTGCAATGCATTAATTACCTTGAATAAAGGTGTAGTCATGGTAGATTTGGGTTCAAATTATGAACTCCTTGGTTTTTGTGTAGGGCCCACCATTAGAGAAGAAAGTGATGTAGGCAGTTGATGTGGCACACTTACATGTCACTTTAAATCTTATAGGGGAAGGCCTTATAAGCAACATCCATCTTGGATACTTAAAAATTCATAATTGATCAAGGTTTGAAGCATCCAACACTGAAGTTTGAAGAATTACCACCTGGGTTGGGACTTTTACCCACTAGGTTCATGAGAACCAGGTGCAAAGGAAAACCCAAGATTGGGTACAAGTGAGACCAAATTGGTTCGAAACAACATTTTGTAAAACTTCTGATCTTTGATTCCAAAGAAAAGAAAATCCACTATTTGGCTAACCAACAAAGAGGGGGAACACACACATTGGGATAATTTAATCTAGGTGATGACCTACTGGGTATGACTATCGGCCAAGCAAAAAGTGAAACTTGTTGAAGATACAACATCCATACCCGAGACCTGGGGTCCGATAAATTGATTAGGCTGGGAAAATATTTTGCAAACACTCCTGATCTAGAAAAGAAAGAACTAAGAGGGGGGAAAAGAAGCCGGATTAAAAGTTACCATTTTAACATTTCCTCCAAAAGTAGCACACCAAAGCAAGCAAAAGAAAAGGAAGAGAAATAAAAGCAATAGAAAAGAGGGGGTCCACCTTTTGCTGAAGAGCGAAATGGGGTGTGTTGTGATACCACACAATGCTACCATTTAAGCTATATAATTCCCTAGAAACTTTATGGGTTAATGAATGGGGTATTGTGTCTTTTATTGGATTATTGTGTTATTATTATTTTGAAGATATCTTAGATTTTATCACAACATATGAGGAAAATATATTAAATTTGAAGATGGTCTTTGAAATTTTCAATAGGAATTATTTGTTGTCAAATATCAAGAAATTTGAGTTTGCAAAAAAATGTTTGGTGTATTTGGGTCACATGGTTGGAAATGCATAATTATGAATAGATCGTTTGAAATTTAAGGCCATAGTTATTGGAAAAATCCCAACACAACTATTAAAATATGGATTTCTATGGGAGTAGCTCAATACCTCTAGAAATTTGTTAAATCTCTTTCTAATGTCTCTATCCTATTGTATGCTATTATGGTAGTGGAAATAAATTTCACCAGGGGTAATACACAACATATTTTTGATGAATTAAAGAGGAAAGTCAAAATGTCACTAGTTTTGGCATTGTCTAATATTCATTAGACATTTGAAGTTGAAATAGATACCAATTTTTATGTCATGGGTGTTATTTTTTTATAAAGAGGTAGATCTATTTGTTGCTATTTAGAGGTGTTTATAGGAGCTATTTTGAATCATAATACATATGACAAGGAATTATATGCTTTGGATTCAATAGTAACAAAATATAAAAAATATTTAATGGAAAAATAGACCATGTGCATACCAACCACAAAAATTTACAACATTTCCAAGATAAAAATAAGCTACAACAATCACACCACTATAAATGAATGGGTTTATTGAAAATAATTTTATTTAGTGATCAAGTATAAGCATGGGGTAACCAATAAAATGGTATATATACTTTCATATATCTATGGTTAGCATAATTTTAGTGGTGTAGACACCCAAATCTCACCACTTTCTATTATTAATTCTACACATTAGTTCATTCTACTAATTCACTCTAACATTATCGTAATCAATTAGCTATTAATTAATTAATTATTTCTCAATTAATTCATTCATCAATTACTTAATCCCATCTTTATCCAATAACACCACATCATAATTAACTAATAATTTATTCTTATTAACAATTTCTAAATGAATCCATGAACACATTATTAATTAATTATATAAATATTTAATCAATTATCTTTTACAAATTCCATAAATGAACTTAATGTACACACAATTAATTAATTATCCTCTTAACATGCCACTTTCAAAAGCCAATCTCTTCCACTCATCAGTCATGCAAGTGTTTAATTCCCCAATTTATGCTTATACATTATTAAATAGAATAAATCAAACAAATAAAAGTAAAATCAAGAAAAATAACTCAAAGTTGCTAAATCAAGTGAATTAGTCTTAACCATTCATCTCATCATTTTAAAATCTATAAATCTACCTCCTTTTCCTCATCAATTTATGAAGAAAACCTAATATAGATTCTCAACATATTACAAAATAATTATATGATGATTTGAGCATCCAATGTAAGGGAGCTAAGGTAACAAAAAAACTTCCTACACTAATCTTGAGAGGGGTTATGCAGAACATTTTTAGATCCTTACAGTAGTTACATAAACTAAATAAATATAGATAATTATCATTCATGCCATACCACAATGATTTGCGTGGGGGAAAACATTTTGGGAGAAAAACCCCACAGTCCCAAATCCATCCAATATATTATTAAAAAATCAACAAGATTAGAATATACTTATAGAGAAATCTCTCTTATAAGTATCATTAACCAAATACTTGGATGCAACTTAACATCTATAAGACTCTCACACTCAACTTCCATCTTAATAACCTAATATATAAGAGATATAATACATTAAATTGTCAAATGATATTTATAAAATCATGATTTAAAACCACCCAAAAAGTGGCATCTAAACTTATCTCCAATCAGAGATGCTTTATAATATGTCCAAACACACACCACCATGTGTAACTCCCCCATATAGATCTTTTATGTGTCCAAAATATTTTAGTGGACAAAGCAACCACATCGTGTTGCTTACTCATCCAAGTGATTGCACCATAAAATAAACACATAAGCATTGGTGGATCATCTACTATCAACATCACCTACCTAGTTTGAATCCACATAACCATGAATATCAAGGGAATTATTGTCTCCTATCAAATTAACATAATAACTCAAGGAATACTCTGAGGTACCCTAAAGTATCTAAAGACTCTTTTAAATATATCCCAATGAATTCTACCAAGCTTACACATATATCTGGAAATAATCTCACTTCTTGGGAAACACCTACTCTAGTGTAGACCATAATATACATTAAACTTCCAACCACACTTTGGTAAGGAAATCTACTTATGTCTTCCATCTCTCATGGGAATGGGTAATTTTAAGTAGATAAATTTGTTCTAATTATAGGAGGAACACATAATGGTATACAATTCTACATGTTAGACCTCTGTAAAATTGAATTTACATACTTACTCTAGCCAAGCCATAGATTTTTTGTCACTCTATCTCTTTTTATTTCCATGCCAATAATGTTTTGAGCTACACTAAGAAATTTCATTTTAAATTTAGCTACAAGATGAGACTTTATTTCTGAAAATATTTCTTCTCTTTACCAATAAATAACATATCCTCAATATATAATGCAATAAATAGGAAATGATCACCATAATTTTTATAATAACCATAATGATATGATTTAAAATGGAAAAATCCCAAAATCAAAACATATGTATCAAATTTTTGGTATCACATCCTAGGACTTTGTTTGAGGCCATACAAATATTTCTTTAATTTACAAACCAAACTAATTTCACCTTTCATCATGTAGTGCTTTGGTTATGTCATATAAATATTCTCCTCCAAATCATCATGAAGGAAATCTATTTTCACATCCATTTGATCAACCTCTAGATCATAAGTAACAACAACAAAAATTAAGAATCTAATGAATTTTGTTTTTACAATAGGAGAAAATATATCATCACAATAAACACCCTCAATCTAAGAGTAACCTTTTGCACCTATTTGTAACCAACAGGTTTTCATCCTTTAAGAAACGACACTATAGCCCATGTATTATTATTTTTCAAAGTTTCTATTTCTTCATCCATTGCAATCTTCCAATATTCTTCATCATTTATGCCATTTTCCTTTTTTGTAGTTTTTTGTTCATCTATGTTAGTATTCAAATAAAAAATGCATCTCTAGTCATCATGTGAATACCTTTAAGTGGTTGTCTATGCCCTTTAGACCTTCAAACAAGCTAAGTTGGAGGTTCTTCCTCCTCTTCTAAAGATTCAAAGCTAGATGAGCTCTCCTCAACTTCTTCTCTATCTAGGGGCCTCAATTCAAATTTCTCAAGTGTAGAAGGAAGTTGAATCACATCTTTATGTTTACTTTGTTCTGGCTGTAATGTAACAAGAGAACACATAGTATCTCTAAAAATCATACTTCTACCATATATTACCTTTTTGCAATAGGATCCCAAATCTCGTATGCTTTCACACCATAACTATATTAGAGTAAATAGATAATCACCTAATAATTAATTAATCAATAGGCCCCTTTTACTTTAATTACTTAAGATAAACATAGGAATTGCTTTTTTGTTATAAGATTGAACTACATTTAGATCATGTTGTGTCATTGCATAAGATGATGACACTTGTCTTAATCTAATCAAAGCCTCATCTAGGGTTTACTTTTTTGATTTTATAAGAATTCACCTTTCATTTTAATCATTTATTCAAGTTATTGCATCAACACAATTTCTCAAGTTTTTGAGCATATTCATCTTGCTTTGATCTCTCATTTGTGATAGGATAATTTCTTGCAGGTGAATTCTAGGAGCTTTAGGGTTCAATAATCAACTCCAACATGGTATCAAAGCATCAGATCTACAACCTCCTATCAAAAATTTGAGGGATCTATCCTTGAGAAAAAAAATTGTGCATCTTGGAGCAAAACCAACCTCACCAACATGTTTGAAGTGATCAAAATCTAAGGATCAACTACATTTCACGAAAATTTGAGAAGTTGAAATTTGGGTGATTTTTTTCATATGGAAATTTTTTCAAGGCTAAGATCCATACTACTATATGGATTTATATAATATGTATAATTTTGTACAGGTCCCATGTAGGTACATGTCTTTTTGGCATGAGTAGATGTAGGAAAAATTCGACGGTGAAAATATTGTAGTGGAAAAAAATTAAATTTTTTGGCGAGTACTAAACTTGCGCTAGGCTTATGTCACCTTGGTTTATAGTGACATCAGCTTAAGAAAATTATTTAAGAATATTTTATAGAATATTCTCCTATATTTTGCACCCAATCAATCATTACTGCCCCATTTCTTGTGCTCCACATTTGTGTCGCTCATCTAGTTGTGTTGCTTAGGCACATCATTTCATTATGTGCCCACTAGCCCCTTGTCATACCAACAATCAAGGGCCCTAGATTTATCCCTTGATCCCAACAATGATTGTCCAGGTGATGAGAGGATTATTATTTTAGCTTCTTATGTTGCATAAGTCCAAATTAGGCAAGTTTTTGTAAATCAAGCATAACTTGGGCATTCGATCTCTGCTTTTCATGATCTATATATCATTGGGAATTTGGTTTTGAGCCTAATCTAGTGATGTAGGTTATTTTTCTATAATTATACTCCTAATTAGTTCTATAGGCCTCTAAATTCATATCAAGTTGTTTTGGCTCAAGAGGTCATAACTTTTGACTTGTTTATTAGATTTGCATGATTCGAGTGATATCATAAAGTTAATTGTATCCTCTTCATGCGGATATCAAGTTTATTTTTTCTATAAATTTAAATAGATATCTATTATTTCAATCATATCTTAGGTTTTACTTTATTGTTTCTTTTCTTGGAAAACATGCAAATCAGGTCAATTTTTTGAGATAAAAGGGAAATTTTCTTGCATATTGAGGGTCTATACTATTGTATCACTTCATTTATGTACCTTTTGATCAAATTATCATGGATCCAACACATGTATCTCCACTCACTCCATATAACTACTATGGTTGAAAAAATAAATGAAGATACATCTGAAGAAACAAGGGATATATAGAGTGACCATGGGTACAAAAATTACTTACAGGAGCTACATAGAAGATAAAGTGGTTTAACATGTGTGTTGAGGCTTTTAAGACACTATGAATTTTATGTCTCTTGATATTCTATTTCATGTTGAATCTTGCATCACACCTAATCAAATCTAGACTTAATTGGAGTCCTTTTTTGGGAAGCAAGATACTTTGAGAGGATTTCAGTTGGAGAATAACCTTATTAGTTTGAATCCTCAATATTGTTGTAGCATCTAAGACTTATTTACCAAACTCAAGTCTCTTAGATTGTAGTTGAAACAGTGTGTTATTTAGAAAGAGGACTCTTAGTTGATTCTCTCCATCCTTGCTAAGGTTGGTACTGACTATTCAATTTTTATTTCCACCTTCTATGCCACTAAAGATGCAATTGGTACCAGATTCACTATGCCTTCACTTGGTTATTCTTTTACATCACTCACTTAGGAGCAAAAAATATTGGTACAAATGGGCTCATTGAAGTCTTCCAAATCAGAGGTTCTTATTGCATCACTAGGCATGAGATTTCTGAAGGCTTCAAATAGAAAAGACAAGAAACAAAAACATAAGGATTCCAAGTCACATGAACAAGCCAAAGAATCAAATTCATATGATACCTTTGTTTCTTCTTCCTCTTCTAATGAGGACTCATCTAAGAAGGATTTTTTTTTTTTTATATTGTACAAATAAAGGACATGATGAGCATTAGTATTATGCAAAGAATATTGATGAGTTGAAGTACCTTCTACAGAAGAATAATATTTAATTATATTCATTGTTTTATTCCACTTTAGAACCTTCATAATCAGTGTCAACCACGATGGCATGTCAAATAGAAAATATGAAAGGCTATGCTCTCTTTGCATCCACCAATATTCAATCTAGCCAATGAATTCTTGATTTAGGAGCCTCACATCACATGGATTCATCTATGAGTATGCGCTCTTCTTATGAGACTTACACATCACCACATATATTAATGGGGGACAACACTTACATTATTATTTCTAGGAAATGGTCTAAATATTGGAACATGTTTGTCGTTGCACTAAAAGATCAACCTATTAAGACTCAATACAAACACTAGAGATAAATGAATCCAAGGAGGTAGTTAGTCCATGTCTTGATTCCAAAGGGAGATGTTGCTGATTAGTCCAAAAATTCCCCCTCAACATCACCCAAGGGGATTCAAGCCCACAACCATAGTTTTGATACCATTTGCTGGAACATGTTTGTCATTTCACCAAAAGATCAACCTGTTAACGCCTAGTACAAATTCTAGAGATAAATGGATCTACAAGAGGTGGTTATTCCATGTTACAAATTTGAAGGGAGACATTGGCGATTAGGACAACAATATAGACGTCGATGACTACATATTTCATGATGTGCTTTATGTCCCCTCATTATCTTCCAATATCCTTTCCACCTATCATATTGCACACAATGGGGTAGGTAAGACAATAAAGTTCACACCTGATTCAATGTTTATCAAAGAATTACATGGTAGAGAGACTCTTGTAGTTGGGATAGTAGATGATGTCTCTCAATTGTATGCCTTCTCTCATTTTTCTCTACATGAGCTTGCACTACCATTTACTAGCCTATACTCTCATGTATCTAGAGTGGATTAGATATCCAAGGATAATTTTAGTCACTTGAACCTATGTTTACTTCCATCATCCACCTTGGTTCATGATACTTTTCTTAAGCTTCCTCCTCCTCCACCTCTTACATCTTTAGAGATAAGCTCACTTCAACAGGATGTTTCTTAGCTTTCAATTTTAGTTTTGTTGGACAACTACTTGCCAAACATTGCAAAGCTATTTGTTGAGTCACACATTATATATTAAGGGAAATAATTGAGGATATACACTTACTCTTTGATTCAATAGCTATAACCCACTTTTCATTGCTTCACCATTGTCTTTAGAGGTTGTTCTACATGTATCTTCACCATTTTCTAGATTTTCTTTATTTGATTTGTCTTATTTTGATTCAAACATGTGGACCCTTGAGAATTTATTTGTGGAACCCACCATGATACCTCTTCTCCTAAGATAATTTCTTCCACATTCACCATTGGATGTGTTTATTCATACGAGGAGGAATAATGTTTTATGATTTTGGATCATCTTTAATATTCTTCTCTGAGCATTCAATTTTGGTAGAGGAGCTACTTCCTTATGGAGGGATTTATTGTCTCATATTTTCTTTCCTATAGGGGGATCTTGATAGTAATTATGTGACCAAACAAACACTTGGAGGGACATGTTGAGTCCTATATTCCTTTGTCAATTGTATACTATCATTTCTTTTTTCTCTTTTTTGGAAAGGAGTTTTTTCCCATGATTTTTTCTCCTTTACTTTGATGATGGGAGATTTCCATTTCTTCGTCATGGGTACCTCATTAGTCCTTGTAGGTGGGACCCATTCTATATCCATCTTACTTTCTTTATCAAAATTTTAGCTTCTCCCTATGTTGATATTAAGAGGGGGTGTTGGTGCAATTAGGAAATAACCTAATAATTAATTAATTATCTGGCCCCTTTTACTTTAATTACTTAAGTTAAACATAAAAAATGTTTTTATTATTATATTGAGATATATTTATATCACTTTGTCTCATTACATAAGATGATGACACTTGTTTCAATCTAATTAAACCCTCATCTAGGGTTTTCTTTTTTAATTCTATAAACATTCGCCTTTCATTGTAATCATTCAATTAGGTTATTACATCAATATAATTTTTAAGTTTTTTTATAAAATCCATATTTATTTGATCTCTTGTTTGTGATAGGATAATTGATTGCAGGCGACTTCTAAGATTTGTTGGTTTTAATCAACTCCAACAAACTCTACCTAATGAAGATATATTTCACAATATTTTTCTCCAAATTTGTTCACTTCACCTTTAACACATGTGCATATGCCTTGCAAACAAAAAATATAAAATATCTCAGTGAAGGCTTGCAGCTCAACCACACTTCCATAGGCATTTTATCAACAAGAGCTAATGTAGGAGACTTGTTAATTAGGTAGCAAGTAGTAGCAATAATTTAAGCCCAAAAATTTTATTTTAGGACAACACCACCAAGCATACTCCTAGCCTTAGCCATTAGTTTCCTATTCATTATTTCTACAATGCCATCCTATTGTTGAAAATATAGAATTATCTTTTTTCTACGAATTCCACAATATTTATAGAATCTATTAAAATCATTAGAGAAAAATTCACTTCCATTTTCAGTCCTAAAAGATTTTATTTTCTTTCTAGTATGCAACTCAAGAATTACTTTAAATTCTTTAAATCAATTGAAAATTTAGATTTAATCTTTAGAAAACATACCCATGTCCTTCTACTATAATCATCAATAAATGAAAAATAACATGTGGATTTTCCAATGGAAGGAATATCTACATGGAAAAACACATCATAGTGAATAAGATCTAATACAATACAAAATTTATTAGAACTTGTTGATAGCAAAAAATTGGCAAGGTAACAGCCTTTATGGGAAACTCAATTAATGGGGGGACCAATTTCACTAAACTGAGTGACCTTTGAGTTTTTAAAGAAGTTGAATTCTTTTGTAATTGGGGTTTTGGAATGGGAAAAGGAAGCAAATATAAAAAATAAAGATCTAACTAAGGAAATGTGCAATGGAATAGATATAGGCTTGGTAAACCTATATTTCAAGATTCAATTTAAGGGTCCAATCAACAATCTGCTATGTTCCAAAATAACAAAAATCAAAGATGAAAAATTGAACAATTCATTCAATGACATAAAATAATTCCCATATTCATTTACTAAAAATAAGAGTCAAAGACATGGTCTAACCAACAAACTTGTATTTAGAATAATAGAAGTTCTACAAATAAACAATTTAGGATAGAAATGGCACAATATAATGTTTTAGTAAATAGCTTAAGAAAAAAAAGAGGTCGAACAATGACACAATCTGAGAGTCTTATACAATAATCTAAAAGCAGTACAAAAGGCCTGGTGTCTTTTTCCTAAATTTTTTGTATCTTCCAAACTCATTTTTTGAAGGAAGAAGCATTATATATAGATAAAAGTCCCACCACCTGACCGGATAGCAATAGAAAAGATCCCATATCATGAGCAATGATGCTTCCAACAATGATTTCCCTCGGCCATTGAAACATAAAAGATTCAGACCATGGAACGTAGTTGCTTCCTGAACAAATGCATCCCCCTTGAATGATGGCAGTGGTCCCAACAAACTCCTTCACAAACATGTGTCATTCAATCATGCAGTCAATTAATACACGTGACAGCTTGGCGGGGCACACAATTCACTTTTTCCTTCCCTTTGATGAAGTCCCTGTGAAAGAGACATGTGGTAGTAGGTTAGGAACCACTCGTTGATTCCTCCTTGCGTTGAAAGACGACATAGTGAAGAAGCATGGAGGTATTCTTTACTATCGACGCTGACTGTGGGGTCCACCAAAAAGTGTACGTGGATGAAAGCTATGTGGCACATGGATGAGGCCTGATTGAAAAGTGAATGGAAGCAACCTTTAAGTGCCTATGGTGACAACACATGGAAGAATGGAAAAAGCCGATATGAGAGTGAAGGAAGGTTTCCCTATGGTGAGCACCTGGTGGACAATGAAGTTCAAAAAGATGAGGCATGGGATGGTATTTAGCAAAAATAAAACCACCCATAGGGAGCTCAAGAAATTTTAACAGTCATATCTTTTGGCCACTACCAGGGGTGTTTCAACTTTGGAACGAGGAACCCAAAATTTTTCTTGCTTGCAGACCAAAGACCCATCCATTGGGTGACAAAGTTAAAGCTTAGAGAGAGTGGCCTATAGAGGTAGCTGGTAAGCCTCAAATGGTGTCAATATGTTGCACAGATTCTGTTGCGATCCATTCAGATTGATCATTTCTTTGTAACCTAGCATCATGGGTATACCTAGCCCCAGACTCAAGTTGGAAGAGCATCCACGCTATCGGGTGTGTGACGCCCTCGATATCTTCTACAGTAGGGGGTTGACTGAAACTCTGGAAAGTAGATGTGTCTTGTTGCTTCTCTCCTATTTTTTCTGCAATCTGCTTCGCAGTAGCCACTAAGTCGTTGAAAAGAAACAAGGAGGGTAAGCCCATTTGAGTTAGCTAGGACAACCTAACCTGCATACTATTCATGGTTCGGTCTAGTTTGGCAGTGCACTCACTAGAATGGAGGATGGCAATGTGATAGTGGATAAACCTGTTTGCTATTTTTGGAAGTGACTTTCCTATCCTCGATCCTTGCTTTTGCTAAGTCTTCATCTGAGACCATGTATAGCTTATCTAGCAATTTTTTTTCCTCAAGAACTCTCTCTGCGATGATCTGTGGGAACTGATCAATCACTCCATGAACTTCCCTACCCAAGCTTGTCGCCTTTGCCATAATTTGGAGCATTGGCTGAAGGGTTAGGAAGAAGGCCTTGAACTTTTCCTAGTATGAAATGTATAACTATTGAGCCACTAGAAGGAGGTCCAACTATGTAGCAAGGGGTTGGGGAAGACTCTTTATAAGGGAAATCTCTACATCCCTTGACCCAACATTCTATGTTATTTCTGCGATCCTTTGGTTTGCGGCCACAAGCTATCCATAGATGTTTCTTAATTCTATGTACTAGTTTTCCTTGGCTTGATTCTTGTTTATTGATTCTATCTCAAGGGAAAGCTTCATCTCTTGGAGTTCCTTCTCCAATTAGGATTTTTGGTTCTCAAAATAGGCATCCTTTTGTTGCAATTTTTGCTCCAATTGAATGCGTTGACATTTATACTCACTTTTTTGTTGCATCCCTTGCTCCGCTAGAGCCAAGTAGTTTTGATATTCTTGGTTCCTTCACTACAACGTGACAACTAGATTGGGGTCATAGGATTGGAAATTTGCAAGTTCCCCTTGAATTTTAGTCTGCTCTACCTACGCTTTCTCTGATAAGCGCATAATTTGTCCTTCTCTCACTTTTTCCTTTGCCAATAGGACCTCAATCCCATCCTTTACAAGTTTCAGCTCCTCCTTTTTCTTTAATTAATGACTAGACTTGAGGAAGCCGGTGGTCTCCACCCGTTGTGTTTCTTCCATGAGCTCAACTTTGTCTTGTGGCTAGGCTATGCTCAGATCGAGTCCCATGTAAACATGTTGTAATCATTGGTCTATATTTCCCCTATGGTTTGATGATGTTTGAGTACATGGTTGTGAAATGCAACAATTTATGAGCTTAATTGAAATAGTATACACCTTTGGCTCCATCGGCTTCTTGGCATCCTTGGACTTTTGCTTCTAGATTCTGATAGCCCACACTTCCTTTTTTTTATCATCTTGTGCCATAAATTGGGCTGGAAACTAAACTAGCCTGCCTACAAAAGGTGTGCTGGGAGGAAGGGTGAAAGGGAATGTGAGGGTAGTGGTTTTGGGTGTTTTCTTTCTTGAAATATTGACTGTAAGTGGGGAGAATGGAGGGATATTTCAAAACCTGGTTTGTGAACTAGAAAGAGGACTCATCGAGTGTTGTGGTGGTAGTGAGGTCATGGAAGACTCCATATGTTGGGTGGATTGAGTTGGGCCTGATATAGTAGTAGCTGGAGGGATATCAATGGGGGCCACAGATGTAAAGGGCGAAGAGATAGCAAACATGGATTGGGCAGTGGCGAATGGTGAAAGGGTCCATGGAGGAATCAAAACCAATGGTCTCACTTAAGAAAACTGAGAGAAATCTCTTCCAACCATTGCTGCAGGAGTGGAAAAAGAAAGGCTGACACTTGAAGTGATGGGTGATGTAGAGACAATAGGGGGCACCAAATATTATTAAGTAAGAGAAGAGGTAGCAAAAGTTACCTACGGTGTGGATGACTGTGATCCTTGGTTCATTGCTGGCTTTGTGCTCATTGCAAGCTCCAAACTTGTTACAAGCTCCTATGAACCCTCTTCTTCAACTACATCTATGGGCTACCTCTTGTTGGGTGGCAAGTCTTCCACCTATACGGTCTCCGACTATTGCTTCTAGATTATTTTTGACCTTTTTGCGGTCCAGGTGTGTGTATGTGAGGCTCCCGACCTTGATAAATTGATCCACACATTTGAAGAGGCTTTGATAGGTTGCTCCATCACCTTTTATTTTTGTTGCATTGGGGCCATTTGTACTTCACTTTCCTTCTCCTTTCCATTCTCTATATGTGTTTCAAATTCCCCTGGGTTGACATTTTCATCATCACTCACATCAAAATCAGTATGCACATCATCCCACAATTTATCAAATATTTCATCCATCTCTATGCTTTGGTAAGGAGCATCAAGGCGTTGGATTTCTTATCAGTAGATCCAAAAATCCCTAATTCTTTCTTCGCTCCAATTTTCCTTCCTTGACAACTCACTGTGAAGGGAAACCCCTATTTGGTGCTTCTCATTATACTTTTCCAACTAGAGGTAGAATTGAAGCCATGGAAGTCTGCTATCATGAGTAGGAATATAGGCTAGGTCTACCAACAAATCATCATGCCCTTCCATCAGACTTTGCCACTTTTCCCAATACGACCAAGGGCTGTAGGTTACCTTAATGAATTCGTTAGCTAAGTCATTGAAGGGGTTGTACTGCCACTTGTCACAGATCATCACTAGCCCCAAATGAGTCAACTTTGCTTCCAATAGCTTATGTGACTATTTTTTTGCCATTACCACCCATTTGAAGGTTAGCGGGTATTTAAAATATCCTCTCTTGCCCCTTCCTCCAAAAAAATTATAATCAATGATGGACATCTATCAGAACATCTCAAGGGCCAATACCTTGTGTGTGTCATGCTTTAGGATTCAAAATGACTCCTCGGTAAAGCCACACATGCAAACAAATGTAAAATCCCTCTCGAGGAACCAATCACATTTAAGAGTGAAGCTCTACATCCACTCTGTTTGGTCAGAAAAAATCCAATAGAGACATCCATTCTTATTGAAATCTCATAGAATCAGAGTAAAGAAAAACTCCAAAAATACATAATAGTCATGTGTTGCAGAAAGGAGGGGAATCCATACACAAATTGGATTTTTTACTCCCTTATCAATAAAAATAGATAATGTTATCATTTTATTAAAGAAGTCAGGGTTCTCGTATAAGAACATATAAACAAGTAAAGAAGAAAACCTAAACTTGTGTTGCATCTTGTACTCTCATATTTCACTCATCATTTCTTGGTAAATGACTCATACAAAGTCATACCAGAACAAATACTTTTTCCTTAGTAGTTGAAAACCCAAACCTAGCTGAAATTATTGCACTCATTTGTCTTCATCCAAGGCACAAACAAATGACATCATGGAGAGTGCATCCTCCATATCCTATTTTAAGGCATTGTTCACAACTAGAATCTATGGTGGCTCATCAAAAAATTCTTGAGGCCTCTGTTTTTTTAAATTATAAAAGTCTGAAGCTTTTCCCCTGCCTTTCCAAAAGGTGCTCCCACTTTCTAGAGTAAATATCTCCATTCTATCTACTTTAGAGTGGCCCACTAGGATACATAGCATGCTCTAGATAGCATCTTCGTTGATGTTGACTCTTAGCATCTAGCATTCGATGGTGTTGGTATCTGGGTTGAAATGTTCGATGGCCTTGTGAACAAGCTTTGGGAAATTATGCACAAATGGGACCATATATTGTGGAAGACTGCTGAACCATAGCTTATATGCCATTTTCCCTATGTTAGCATACCTTTTCATTCTCTCACAAGCTCCTTCCCTAAGATTCTTAGGGTTCTTCGCAAGGATGGGATAATGGATATTATCCCATTCCTCTTTTATTTGGCTTTGGTCCCTATAAGTTTTGGGCTTGTCAAGGGCCTGCGTGTGAACCCATTCTAATTTTTCTAGCATCCAAGTGACTTGTAAGAGGTGTCATCAAAAATTTGATGAGTAGTACTGCTATCATGTCGTCGTACAAGCTTTGGGTTGCGTCAGCTTGTGCCTCCATCTGAGAACTTCTAGCCATCTCAAGGTACTGTAAAACTTTAGCTGTATTAAAGTTTTCTGCAATTCACTTCAGCTCTATCTATGCTCAAAACTCCTTTGCTCTTGGTAGTGTGCTCAAAAAATTCTCACAATGTTAGCTTCTTGCATGCAATACTCAACTATTTATTTTCTTGGGGTGGCCAACAAATCTCTCCTTTTAGCATTAAATTCAACATGTATCGCCAAGTCTTTTTCTTGTGTGAAATAAATTACTTGTCATTTTGAAATGACCATAATTCATAATGACGATTTGGTAATCTGAATGATGCAATTTCCTTGGAACTTCAGTTGAAAATTTGAAGGTGGTTTAGGCTTTCATATGCCTGGGCAATTAATATCCCATAGAGAATAATTAGGCCAAAGACAATAATTACTTGAAAAGATTTGCATCCCTCTTTGAAGTTTGAGAAGTGCCTACAAAATGACACATCAACATTTGGCCATATAGATGATCACTGATGACTTCCACCAACTTATGCTAATTAATTAGCCCTTATTTATCTTGCACACAACAAACCAGACCTAGCAGATGCAACTAGGTGGAAAATTAGAGCAAGCTTCGGTGATATTTTCAAGTTGGTACTCGATTAGCATCATTCTTATGGTATGTAAATTACCATGCATATCCTAGCTATTTCTATAAATAGACACTTAGGCAATAGCAAAATCACACTTAGCAATTTTAGCAGAATTGGTAATAGACAGTTGAATTAGAATTTAGCGTTAGGCAACTGAGTAGAATTTGCATAGAGCTAGACTTAGGCAGTTTGTGTAGAGCTAGTATCAGATAGTTGCATAGAGCTTTCTACCATGAATACCCCTATTAGGTTAGTCTGCAAGAAATCCCAAACAAAATTCCTAGGGGAAATCTTGACTAGGCGACTAAAAAGAATGACCAAGAATAAGCATTCACTGGCCATTGTAGCAATGAAGTGGGTTATGGGGAGGGACTGCATTGAATATGAAGACAAGTACAAAGTTAATATTAACGTATCTCTCACTTCATCATGTCTATGCTTGAAATCCAATTTTCCAAGCTGTTGATTGTTCGCCTGGTGCTTGAAATTTTTCTGAAGTACCTAGGTAGCCTTAGAGAGGTAGTGGAAAATGTTGCATTTGGTCTGGGCTTGCCAACAAGTGACCTTCAAAAGTATATTGAAGAAGATGTAGTAGTACCATGGGTGCCATTCTTGAGCGGTCTCCACATCCAATCACACAAAACACATCATCAAAGGGTAACCTGTTCCTGCCACTTCCTGTTTTGCTTGTAGAATGTGGTTCCTCTATACAACATCAATTGGTACACCAACTTCAGGAACCTAGTGTTCCCTCCACCACTCACCATTGCTCTTGTGGATGTTGTTGTTGGTCTTGCTATCATTCCTACTGATGAAGTAATTCTAGATGTTGCTATTGATGCCTCCCTTGCCATTGTTCATGACTAAAAAAAAATTATGACTTAAGAAATCATCTTTTTGTTAATATATTTTGTATATATGCTTGAAAAAGGACTTATTGTACATATATATGAAGAAAATGCATAATATATATAGATATACTATAAAAGTGCAGCCTCAACCATTTTGACAATGTACTTATCAAAGTATATAAATATAATGAAAATACAACTTATATTAACATTCTGTCTCCTTTTCCTTTTGATTTTGTAATGTGAGTTCTCTTTTTCTTTTTTTGCATATATGTGTTCATTTCAATTTTGCATATGGGTTTTTTTTTTCTCTGCTTCATGAGTTGCAAGTTAGTTCTCTCTACCCTTTGCAATAATGGGTTTCATTTTTTTACTTCCTCGCATTGCAAAATTTAATTATTGAAAGACTAATCAACAAACATGAAAGGAAAAATAATTACACTATTCACATATTTACACGGGCAGGATAATATTGAAGCTTAACTAAATCCTTTTAGGTGAATTCTATTAACCAGAATACCCAATGCTTCCTACTCCATACTTTCCAATTTGAATGCATTGTGTTGCTTGCATTGAATTATTTTTAAATGGCCTTCCCAGAGGCTATCGAACTTTCTGTGTTGGCCTGGCTTTGTTTCCCTTTCATTGAATTTTAACACTAGGTCCCCCCACTTTAGACCTTGGTCTAAAGATTTCTTGTCAAACCATCTCTTAACCACCTGTTGGCAATTAGACATGGCTATCAGGGCCTTTTCCCTTTTTTCTTGCACTTCCAACAACTCGGTTGTTCGAACCTCCATGGAACCATTTTGTTCTACCTTGAGTGATTTGAGCAATTGTAGTGCCAAAATCTCCATAGAGATAGGCAATAGCACTTCTTTCCCATACACTAGCTCGTATGACAAAGTCTTGAGGACTTGATTGGAAGTTATGCAGTCTACCAATAGTGCTACCCGAAGGTTCTTATACCATTGTATTTGGTGTTTTAACAAAATTCTTTTGATGAGTCAGTCAAAATTTTTATTAGTCAACTCAGCCAGGCCATTCCCCTATGGGTAGTAATTTGATGATGTTTTCAAGAATATACCATGCAAAAGTACAAATTGACATTCTTAGAGCCTAGGAAATCCTTGGAATAGTCAAAGATGATGGTCTTTGGTGGGCCAAATCTTGTCACCAATTCCTCAAGGAAATCCACTATCTTCACCTCCATCACATTCTTTAGGGGCATGGCTTCAGTCCACCTGGTGAAGTATTTTGTTGCCATTAGAATCCATTTGTGCCTGGTGTTGGAGGTAAGATTAATCATTCCAATGAAATCAAGGCCCCATTGTACAAATGGCTCATCAACCACTATCAGATTGAGAGGCATTGTGAAATTTTTTCTTCTTCCTGCAAAGAATTAGTATTTCTTATAGCCTTTTACTAAGGAATACTAGTCATTAAATTATTTCTTCTTCCTACAAAGAATCAATATTTCTTCTTCCTGTGAAGTATTTTGTTGCCATTAGAATCCATTTGTGCCCGGTGTTGGAGGTAAGATTAATCATTCCAATGAAATCAAGGCCCCATTGTACAAATGGCTCATCAACCACTATCAAATTGAGAGGCATTGTGAATTTTTTTCTTCTTCCTGCAAAGAATTAGTATTTCTTATAGCCTTTTACTAAGGAGTATTAGTCATTAAATAGAATAGGCCAGAAGCACCCAACGCACATGATTTTGATAGTTGTGGTATTCATGGAGAAGTGCCCACCCATGAGATTGCTATGGAAAGTGTCAAGAATCCTCTTCGCTTACTTTGTGGTGACACATCATAATAGAATGTCATTGAAGTTCCTTTTGAAAATGATCCCTTCGATGAGTGCATACCCACTGTTTTGTAGTCGGAAGAGTCTTCTCTTTTGATAAGGAAGGCCTGATAGGTATTTTCTTGTGTGCATGAACCTTACTCTATCTACCAGCTAGCAGCCTTTAGACTCAGACTCATTTGTTAGAACTAGCTCCAGTCACTCTTCTTCAGCTATCATTTCCTCATCATGTGCCAGATATTCACACAGTCCTCTTCCTTGGATGGTATTTTCAGGATTGACCTCAATGTCATATTCAAGGATCTTAGTGATCCAATTAGTCCTCTTTTCAATGATTTCTCCTTTCATGATGTATTCGTGCACACTAGAATGTGTGACATAAAAAATCACCTTATTGAAAGATATTAGATATCAAAACTTCTTGAGTCCCTTAACAATAGAAAATACTTGCCTCTCGATGATGTTTTAGTTCATCTCATATTCTTTTAGGATCTGAGAGTGAAATTCTATCAGATATTTTCCCTTTCCTTCATCGTCCTTTTGAGTGAAGACAGTAAAAATGCTTGACTTTCTACTAAATACATACATTATGAAGTCCTTTGACAGGTTTGGATTGACCAGCACAGGAGCTGATGAAATAGCATCCTTAACCTTCTTGAAGGCTTCTCTAGCTTCCTTAGTTCATTTGAATAATTGATCCTTTTTCAGCATCAGGGTGATTGGTCTGATTAATCCTATAAAATGGAAATGAATTTGCTCACAAAATTTACCTTCCCTAACAAAGATTGGACTCCTTTCTTGTTTACTGGTAGGGGAAGCTCTTTGATTGCTTCCACCTGCTCGGGATCAATTGCAATTCCTTCTTTGGACACTACATGTCCCAATAGCTTGCCTTGCGGTACCTCAAAGACACATTTTTTGGGTTCAATGATACCTCAAACTCGTGGAATTTTTTGAAAACCATCTCATGGTGATCAAAGTGATCATCCTTATGTTTGGAGAAAATAATTAGATCATCCAAATAGATTAGGATAATCTTGTTAATCAATTTGCTGAAAGTGATATCCATTGCTCATTGGAAAGTGGCTCCTACATTTGAGAGGCCGAAAGGCATTTTAGCATATGCGAATGTTCCCCACATAGTGAATGTTGTTTTGTGTCAGTCCTCCTCTTTGATATAGATCTGATTGTAATCGGAGAAGCCATCCAATGGAGAAAACATTTTCGATCTTGTCATTATTTGCAAGATTGGCTCCATGGAAGGTAGTGGATAGTGATCCATTAGGGATGCTATGTTTAGATCCTGAAATTCAACACATAGGTGGATATCTCCATTCTTCTTTCATAATGGGACCAAGTTGGATACCCACATGTTGTGTGTGATTGAAAAGATGACCCAAGACTGAATTAGCTTGGTCAACTCTTACACCATCAAGGCTTTGATCTTCGCATTCACTGGCCTCTATTTTTGGCAGACTAGTTTTGCACCTTCTATCAGTTGTATTGTATGTTGGATGATGCTAGGATCATATCCCTTATGGTCATTATATGACTAGGCCACCAGTCCTTCATACTTCTTGCAAAATTTGATGAGCCTCTCTTTATCATGATGTGACACATCCTTCCTAACTTTAAGCTTTCTTCCATCTCTGAACTAAAGGTCCACATAGTCATTTTTGTCTACTACAAACTTTATTTTATCATTTCTTGCATCATCACAATCGAACAAGTTTTCGAGAGTGACCAGTCCCTCTGAAAGATTGTTGGATCTTAGTTGAATGATTTTTTCATCATAGGCCTTGACAATCTTCGGTTGGAGTTGGTCAAAAAAAGCGCCCAACTGTTGGATGAACATGGTGATGTGTTCATTGCTATCAAACACTTGCCATATCTAATCATTATCTGGAATTTCTAGTCAAACTATCACTCATATAGAGTGTTTGTTATGAATTAGGTTAGAGACATGGTCAAACTAAGATCCGATTAAGGTCATGTGGTCTGCATCACTATTTTGTTCACGAGGCACTATCTAGATGTTGAAGGCTTCAAAACCTTTCATTAGGTCCTAGAATCTATGTCTATAGGATTGCATGTGAACATTCTTTGCAGCAGAGACCCCATGGACTTGGTTGACTACTAGTTTGGAATCTTTGAACACCATTAATTACTTGATTCCCTTATGCTTTTCTAGGCTTAGACCTTGCATTGGCCCTTCATACTCAGCTTCATTATTTGAACAAGAAAAATGGAAGTAGAAAGATCAGAGTGTATTTTCATTGTGTGGGGATATCAAACATATCCCGACCCTTGTGACCACTTTGCATCTTGCTCTGTCAAAGTGCAACATCCATAGCTTTGAATCTTGATCGCTCTCAAGTTCCTTTGCGACCTTCAGAATCACTTGATCTTCATCATAGATGACATAGGTTCCTAGCCCGACAACATGATAGTTTCCAAAAGGATTAGTGTTTATGTATTCGCTCAAGAGGGCCTCCTCTAAATTGGTCTAATCTTTGATCGCTTTTTCATCCTCCAGTAGCTTAGTGCAATATATTTCTTCTTTGGTGAAAGAGGTATGTGCAACCTCAAATTTGATCATGGATTCATTAACCACATGTTCTGAATGCAAAGCTTCAGACACTATTTTCATTTTAGCTCCATGCTTGGTCTTGAGGATCAAGTGCGACTAGTCCAAAGAAGACTATCTGCCTATCTTTGAAGTGAATTCTCGAGATAGTCAAAGACTGAACATGGGGGGAACATCTATGATCGCAGTATCTTGCAGAACTATGATGCTAGGGAAGGAGAATAGAGTCAAGGGGAGGTCTTTGATGACACGTACTATTTCAACTTTGTTCCCATCAAGCTACATAACCCCCTTCTTTAAAGGTTCATAGCTAAGTCCTAAGGCTTCAACTATTAGTTTGGGTATGACTATAGTGCTAGCACCAGAGTCAATCATGGCACTGTGTAATAATTTCTCTCCCACAATAAGAGTTAGGAAGAAGGGTTTCAATTTTGACTTATCTCTAACCTTAGTAGAGGCTTCATCTTTTCTATTTGTAAGAACCTTGGCATGGGGTGGTAGGTCAACAACCTTTCCTTTGAGCAATTGCTCCATCGGCTCAATGATCAGATCCTCTCAAAGAGCCTTATGTTGCAATGTCTTATATCTAGAATAACTAAGATATCCCACAAGGACACATTAGTGGAGGATTTATTTAATTGTTCCACCACATTAAACCATGGTAGATTTGGAAGATTTTTCTCCTTGGATCTGGTTACAACAATTTCCCTTCATAATAGACAATGCTATGCCATTGTGGAGGTACTATGTGTTTAGTCTGACACACTTTTGGGTTTCAAACTGACTAGTTGTGGGATGACTGGTTGGCCCATGAATCTCCTCTTTGAGCAAGTGTTGTAATTGAATTGCACTTGTGGGTTTTTTGATGTGGATGCATCGTTGGAAAAAATTGCCTCTTCTTCTTCCATCCATAAGAAGAGTGTGTGATCAGGAGACATATCAGTTTCTTGCTCTAGGGACATTCCTTGCATTTGTGCAATAAGCACTATGTTTTCCATTTATGGAGAGGCATATAAATAACCTCCATGACCCAACATTACACCTTGGCTGCATTTTTTTGCCACCTTTTGTTGTAGATTTCCACACAAACAATTTTGAGGCATATGTGCATCACCATAGGGGAAGCATCAGGGGTTGATGTCATCAACTAAATTGTTTTTCCTTGCCATCAATTCTTTGCTCAAGCTTGGGTTAGCACTTTGTAATGGAGTGGGTAGTAGAACTATCTGATTAGTTGTTTGATCCTACAGATTTGTGTGTGAGCCTCCTTGGAATTGGTTTTATTGGTAAGAAGACCTTATGCCTTGATAATTTTGGTATATTGGCTTTAGAGGTGCAAACTAATTCCACTTGATAGTAGTTATTTCGTTGGCCATAGCCCACAACATCTCCTTGACATCACTTATCTTTTGAAGAGCTAGATGTGGAAGCAAAATTCTGTGGTGTGCTTGAATATGTGTACATGGATTGAGGAGGAGTGGGTGCATTGGTAGATGGCATCCCCTGGGTGGGAACTGATATTTTAGGAAACATAGGCATGATAGGCTAAGGTGGAAACTTTTCAACGTCTATCATATTGTTCTCCGCTTTGACTGTGACAATGTATGCGTCTGGTAGTGTGGTTTCACCAAGATACTGGATCATTATCAAGATGTTGACATTAATGGATTTCAAGTAGAACATGAATACCAAGTTGGCTGACAAGCGGATAGTAGCCTAAATTCTTTGCCAAGTTATATGGAACCGAGCATTGAAGTTAGTCATGGCTTCATATGGGACCCACTTTATGATTTCTAGTTGATGATATTGCTAAGACCTATCTCCATTATTCAAGAATATTTCATGGAAAGGGTCTCCAAGTTGATCCCAAGTAGTGATGGTATTAGCTTGCAGTGTACGGTACCAATCCATCGCTTTACCCTTGAAAGAGGCTACGAGCAACCTTAGCACTATATTTTGGTCTGTAACTTTGTGTACCAAAAACACATTTTCCACATCTTGCAAATGTTTGGATGGTGTTCTTGAGCAATCTTTGATAAATTTAGGTATAGCTTTTAAAGTGGAAACTAGAATAGAGGCCCAAATGGTGGGTGCTATTGGTGCTATGAGGGAACTTCCGACATCCCATGCACATAATTCCTGTTAGCAACTGGCAACATGGCTAGCGAAAGGGGCAGAGGAAGTGGAACGTTCACTATCTGGGTCGTGGCTTGTGTTGTTCCTAGTGGCGACACTAACAAACCAGGGTTATTCATTGTTTGGGATCTAGTAATAGGCCGATGGCTTATACACCCTCTTTAGATTTAGGTTCATTTAAGTAGTCCCACCGGGTGTGCCAAAAGAAAAAGAAACTATTGATGCCAAAAATTGGCAAGGTAACAACCTTTATGAGAAACTCAGTTAATGGGGGGACCAATTGTGCTAAACTGAGTGACCTCCGAGTTTTTGAAGAAGTCAAATTCTTCTATAATTGGAGTTTTGGAATGGAAAAAGGAAGAAAATATAAAAAATAAAGATCTAACTAAGGAAATGCACCAAGGAATAGATATAAGCACGGTAAACCTATCTTTTGAGATTCGATTTAAGATTAGCAATCTACTATGTTCCTGTTACCTATTTTTCACTATGAGCTCAAACAGGTAGAGCTGAATCGAATTCATCATTGATAGGTACAAAAAATTTCAAGTTTTGTTGTTAAATTATTCATGGTTCATCCTAAAGATCAGATCACATCTAATTATAGTTTTATTGTGCATGTATTTGAAACAGAAATTTGAAAATTTTCATAATAATTCCTTTTATTCATTTTGTAAAAACACTAAAATCTCACACAATCTGCGAGAGTAACTGAATTTGATTATGATAATCAAATAGTGAATACAAAATTCAATGAAAGCTACACTACTAAAGATAATGTAAACACAAAGAAGAGAAGCAATTCATCATTTCTTGTGATGATGAATCACTTTCGCTTGATGTCTTCAGTCGTCGTGTCTCTAAGTTGTAGCCTCAATTCCATGCTCCATGAACCTGCAAAATTGTAAAAGATGGTGTTAGAGGTGTACTCTAAGCAATGATGAATACTTTATGCCTACACTACCAACAAGAATGTAATTTACATTCAATTAGGCATTCACCAAATGATTGAGTTACAAAGGCTAATAATCAAGGAAACATGAAACTCAATGGAAGCTTTTAGCTTCGATTATTTTTGCTAAGATGTTTGTTTCAATGTGTAGGAAAAAGTTCATCATGTTCATGATCATCTTATCAGATATGTGGGGTAAAACAAGCTCCCACAAGGGTTGAGCTTGACATATCATAAGGTATTCTCCCATTCAACATTCATATATGAGAGTTATTAAACCATCAAAGAAACAATCATCATCTAGGACTGTCATCAAGTAGTCTAATGGCATGGTAAAATAGAATGAGCAATTATCTTTTGCTCATCATTCAAAGGAACAATTAAATAAATATATTAAGAGAGCATTGATTGCATTTATCATCTCTTGTTTCAGCTCTAACTTTCATTTATATTCACATTTTGATGAGGCATTGAGCCCCTTTTTACTGAAGGGAAAGTAGAGCATTCAACAATTCAATTGTTTTTTACAGCTCCAAAGCACATACATAGTCTACAGAAGACTCAAGAGGAGAAGATTAACTTCAACATCATAATGAAGGAAACATTCCCATATTTTGCATTGCATTGCAAGTTATCATCAAGAGCTCTCATCAAAAGAAGCAAGGACATAACTGTTGTCAATCAAATTGCACCCGAATGCTTGAATGATTAAATTCAGCAATCTATTGAAACATGGGACTATCTTCAGGCTGTGGGTGTTCCTATGGCGAAGATAGACCTCCAGATTCTAGTCTAGTTCCTATATGATCATCTGATTATAGACTTGAAACTTTGATGGGAAAAGGAAGAAAAACTTAATCTAATGTAAAAATGGAAAAAACCAAACTATGGTTATGCACCTAATTAGTAAAGATCTGCAACTGTGATTCACAATAAATTTCATGAAAAACTATCCACACAAGTCAATTTTAACAGTTTGACCACAAAAATGACTCTAAGGGAGGCTTGAACAAATCACCTTTGAAGGAAAACAAAATTTTCACGGCAAAAAAGAATATTGATCATTTACACAAACTTAGACTTGTGATTTTTTTTACTATTTGAATGCATGCAAATATAAATGAGACAAATATTTTAAAGGTTTAGATATCTAAACATAGTAAAAATTCATCAAACCATTTATAAAAAACACCATAATGGCAAGGCAGATTTTAAATTTCACTGAAATTGAAGGAATCTTTGCAAATGTGACACGAATTGAACCTGTAAACATAATGTTGTATTAATCTGAATATGAAAGTGGAGTTACAAGATGGTTCACTTTGCAGAATGCAAAGGCTGAAAAATAAGAACTAGAGGAAAAAGATAAATTTTTTCCAATATATACAAAAGATGCAACTCCAAAGTGCATGAAAGATGAAATTGAAAGTCAATTTCAAAGTCAAAACGCTAACTCCAAGGCAAAATTCGAGCAAAAACAAAAATCCCTAAAAATAAGGTTCAAACACATGCAAAAATGAGTGAACTCAGTCTCGAACTTGCAATCATAATGTATGCAACTGAAGAGTAGCTCAAACTGAACTGGAAATCCATGAAAAATAAGTCCAAGCATGCAAAAATTGCCTCATTTGTATCAATCTGCCCATGATGACTTGAACTCCATTCTTGCATGATAAATCTTTAGTTGAGGCTATAGTTCTAACTCAGCCTTACATAATGTTCTCTATTTTCATTTAAAAATGATTAATTTAATTAAATTATTTAAATTCATCATTTAATTAATCAATCTACATTGATTAATGCAAATAAGTTTGAAGAATAAGGCTAAATTAGAAAAGCATATTTCTTCATCTCATGTATCATACTTAGCATATATTTGAAAACATGCATTCTCCATTAATAAACATTGGCGACCACCATACAATATTTTAAATATCTCACAATAGTCGACCACCATCATCAAGCATATTATAAACATTTGATAATAATTGACCATCATCACTAAGTTGACTTGTCTTAAGAATTAAAAACATGAGCAAGAATAAAACATAATGATTTTTCTCTACTCTTCAAAGATATTCTATCAAAGTTCATCATGCGTGGAAAAAAGCAAAACCATCGAACCCTAATTATTCACTATCATTCTCCATTTGACTTTGGAGAGAAGCTTCATGAAGAAGCTGTTGGCCGCCATTGAACTGAGGTTTCTAGAAATTGCTTGATGTTGGAGCTTGACCTGCACATTCCTATTGTTTCTAAGCTGAATCCATGAAGATCTTCAGTGAGTAGGTTTCTTTTGGTCACAATCTAGAGATTTTCTTGATATTTTCTTGACTTAAAGTTGTGATTGTACCATAAATGTTGAATAACACTCACATATTCTCTTCTCTTATTATTTTGTTGTTCTTCAACTGCTCTTGGCTACCATTGAAGTCTTGGTTCGAGCTTGATATTTGATGATTCCTTCAGATTTTCTCCTTAATATTGGTCATCCCTCTCTCTGTGACAAAGGTAAGTTGGTTCTCATCATCGTTATGGCTTTTCACTTTCTTTGGAAGGCAAAAAAAAAAAAACCATAATGAATAACACAAGCTTCTCCACTTTCTGGTCCCAGCTTATGATAATCTCCATCTAGGTATTTGTATTTCACTGTATTTTGTCTCTTCTTTTTGTTGAGTTTAGGAGACAAAATTTTAAAATATCCTACATTCATCTCCTTCACTGATAAAACGTGAGGAACCTTGTGGCTTTATACCCTATTTTTCTTGTATTTGCAGGTTGCGGGCTTTGATGGGTTTCTCCATAAACAAATGAAATAAGCCTTAACTTTGCATTTTTTGCTTATTTTCTGATAAGTGCTGAAAATTGAATCCTTTCCTTATCTTGTAATATTTCATGAAATTTTAAAAGAACCCTTATGTGGGTATTCATTATTTTGCATGGTTCTCCTTTCCTTGTAAACACTTGGGTTTCAAAACCTCATTTTCCTTTGTAGATGGCACCCTTGAGATATTCTGCATAGTAGAATCTGTATTGTTGCTTTGATAAATGCTCATTATCATGATTATGCTATAGCTGAAACTATACATTTCTCTTATAATTGTATATGCATGATTTTTCTTGAACTTTGCAAAATCTGATGGCACTCCTCAATTAAATGAAAATCAAAAGATATGACTATATAGTTTCTTGTGTAAGTGATGACTTGATTGTACTTCTTATTCATGTTCATCACAATACTGCTCCTTCTTGTTCACATGATGCTTCTTTACATGGATGGACTTTTGATTCTATCACTGTTGTAATGTTCACCTGTAGCTTGATAGTGTGCACTTGTAGCTTTCATCATTCTTCATATTGGAATCCATTTGTCACTTAATTCATAAGCTACTACCACTTGATCCTTCAAAGCTCATTAGCTCTTGCATTTACTTTAGTAACTGTACCTCACAACTTTGACTAGGTAATAGAAATGAGGTACTCTATAAGGTATTGTCAATTGTTGACTTTGTCTTAATGTAGCTAACATTTTTTATGATAATGTTGTTGTCCCAAGGTATTCATGATTATAGACTGTCTTCTCATAACTTGGTGACCATTTGATATTCAAAGTTGTCCTTCAAAGTGACTTTGACTACTGTCCTTCACCTCGACATTGTTTCCTTATTACTTATGACAATAGACTTTCTTCTCATTTTTTTGATTTGGCACAAAACTCTTGATAAGGCAGTGTTATTTAAATAAGAACCCATGAATGATTTATTCCTGTTGTATTCTGAGACTGTAATATATTGAAATAGAATTTCTGAATGTTTACTTCTGTAGGTTACTTGGCACTCAAATGTTCTGAATCTTCATATTGGTAGCAATTTAAATAGTAATGCTCCATTGTATATTCATAAATCCTTGGCATAAAAAGAGCTTCCTCGTGAATGATTCCTATGAGAGTTAATATGTAAGAAAAATATTGATGCCATCATGTGACTTATCTCTTGAAGGCTTGACTAATTGTGTATAAACCACTGTGATATGAGATGATTTTTTACATTTTCATAACCCTATTGCCCTGTTTACTGTCAAGGATGCTTTCCCAATCTCTTATGACTGTTGTAAACTTTAGTAACCATTTCTCACCATCATGAACACTGTAACAATAGTCCTATTCACTTTATCAATTTTTGTAGCAACAGTATTTTTTACCATGCTATTATACTGCTTGATGACTGTTTCGTTGATGCTTAAATAACTCTCATATATGATGTGAATGAGAGGTGTCCTTTTGATATGTCGGGCTCAACCCTTGTGGGAGCTCATTTTTCTCCACATATCTGATGTAAATAATCACAAATATGATGAAGTTGTTCCTGCACATTGAAACAAACAAGTTAGTCAAAATAATCGAAGATGAAAGCTTCCATTGAACTATGTTTTTTCTTGATTTTCAGTCTTTGTAACTCAAACATCTGGTGAATGCCTAATTGAATGTAATTTACATTCCTATTGGTAGCATAAGTATAGAGTAGAATGTAATTCATCATTGCTTAGAGTACACCTCTAACACCATCCTTTTACAATTTTGCAGGTTCATGGAGCGTAGAAATTAGTCTGTTGCAAGTTGGAGACGTGACGACTAAAGACATCAAGCGAAAGTGATTCATCATCATAGGAAATGATGAATTTCTCCTCTTCTTTGTGCTTACGTTATTTTTAGTAGTGTAGCTTTCATTGAATTTTGTATTCACTATTTGATTATCATAATCAAATTCAGTTACTCTCACGGCTTGTGTGAGATTCAGTGTTTTTACAAAATGAATAAAAGGAATTATTATGCAAATTCTCAATTTTCTGTTTTAAATACTTGCACAATAAAACTATAATTCAGATGTAATATGATCTTTATGATGAACAATGAGTACTTTAGCAGAAAACTTGAAAATTTCTGTACCTATCAATGATGAGTCCAACTCAACTCTACCTGTTTGAGCTTGTAGTGAAAAATAGGTAACAATAACAAAGAAACAGATTTGTATTCAACAAAAAGGGAGCATTTGATAAAGAACATTCATTATAGTGCCAAATGCTACAAGTGAACATTGCAAAAAAAACTCAAGTGAACTATTGTATTAATGGTAATGAGAGCTTCATATCAAGCAGCAGTCTCAATATGTCAAAAAAGGATTAAGCGTCAACATTAAGAGAAATATCATCAATATGTCAAGGGGTATGGCTATCATTATCACTACTAGTGAGATTTGTTTTAGTTAACAGAGTTTTAGATTCTAGGCATTTCCAAGTAACAAAAGCAGTGATACGTGAAGAACTTTGGAGATATAATTATGTGATAGACATTACTGCAAATACAAAAGAACAGATTCCAAATCAAAGCATTTAAAAGTGTTCACTTACAAGAAAAGCAACAACAAATTTACAAGCATGAATGCATAAGCTGGAAGGCAGTTAACATGATGATAGGACAATATAGTTTCATCTTTATGATCAAAGGAACATCGATGCACCAGTATAAGGAAATAATTTGTTCTCAACCTATGATTTGCAATGATCACAAAGGCAGAAAGCTACATAAAAATTAAAGAAACAGTAGTAGAATATGAAAATAGTGACAACATTTTGCTTTAGAAAAGGAGAAAAGGGTTTCAAGCAACATCATACAAGTTTGTCACTGTTTTCAACTTTTGTACCATGTTTTTTGCTCAAAAATGTTCTTTTAGTGAGGAAAATATAGATTTATTGTTACCCATGTGAGGGTTTTAGCTATATGTTTTGAAAAATACAAAAATGCAATGAATCGAGAATACCTAGAATGCTTATATAGCTATGGCTTTCAATAAAGAGTATAAGTTATTTGAAGTAAGATATATACAAAATTGTTGATGGGTTTCTTATTTTTCTGTAGAGATGGTGCTATATGTTCAGAAAAATACAAAATGCAGTGATGTTTTCTTTTTATTCAAAATGGAGGAAACAAAAACAAAAGAGAACTTACCATCATGCATAGGATTTGGGAGACAAGTCTATGATTAAGCTCTCTTTGAGCTTTAAAATTCATAAGTCGAGCTTGCACAACAAAAAATATATATACAAAAGGCTCAAGCTCTTCATATGGCGGCCATAATAGAGGATAAATCACAAAGAAGCCATGGCGTCCAAAGAATACAGGAACAAATGAGTAAAATATGTCAGATATTATGCACATCCATAGCTTTGAGGCCCAAAAAATGTATTAAAATGCTTGAAAGGACTCAAATTTATGATAGAATAAACTTCATCTTACCTTTTCTGTTCAACATCTTTCAAAAAACCATCAAAATTAATAGAAATGGTGCATGGTCGAGCTTCAAACCCCAGGTCAGTGGCTAGCTTCTTCATGAAGCTTCTTCTCCAAAGTCAAAATGTGAATGATAATGTGTTTTAAGGTTCCATGCTTCTGTTTGTTTGCCCTAAGTCGAAATCATTATCAATTATCATTCTATCTTTTTTTCCCGTGGCTTAAAGTCAAAATAATCATCAATAATGTGGATATGGTCAGCTGTATTTATTTAATGCTGAATGCATATTCAAAATATATGCTAAGTGTTTATAATATGCATGGTGATAGTGGTCGACTATTGTAAAATATTTACAATATTGCATGGTGGTCGCCAATATTTATTGAGGGAGAATATATATTGTGAGATATATGCCAAGTATAATATATGAAAGTCATTAAATGGGACTCAAGCTTTTAATTTGACATTATTCTTCTATTTTTTGCATCAGTCAGTGTAAGTTGATTAATTAAATGATATGCTATAAATCATTTAATTAATTTAGCATCTTAAAATGAAAATTAGAGTCATTATGTATAGTTGAGTTATAACTATAGCCTCAACTAAAGATTGATCATGCAAGGATGGAGTTTCAGTTACCATGGGTGGATTGATACGAACAAGGCAATTTTTGCATGCTTGGACTTATTTTTCATGGATTTCTAGTTTTGTTCGAGCTAATTTTCAGTTGCATACATTATGATTGTGAGTTTGAGACCGAGTTCACTTAGTTTTGCATGAGTTTGAGCCTACTTTTCAGGGATTTTTATTTTTGCTCGGATTTCACCTTGGAGTTATCATTTCTATATTGAAATTGACTTTCAATTTCATCTTTCATGCACTTTGGAGTTGCATCTCATTATATATATTGGAAATTTTTTATATTTTTCCTCTAGTTCTTGTTTTCTGCCTTTGCCTTCAGCAAAGAAGAATATCTTGTAACTCAACATTATAGATTTAATATAGTTTTACAGCTTTACAGGTTATCATTTTTGTAGAGTTTCCTTCTTTTCATTATCACTATTAAATATTATCCTTCTTAGATTTAGGTGTCTTGTTTTGTGAATGTTATGTGATGTGAATTTAATGTGTTTGATTTCAAAGCCTTTAAATTCCTATCACATTCATGAATACATGTACACAAAAAAAGCAATTTTAGTTATAGAGCATAAGTTGTGTTGTTCATTTATCCTCTCCTTTAGGTTGTGAAAATATCATTTTCCTTCATTAAGAAAGGATTATTAGGCCTTCTGATGAAACACTTATGCAATTAGATTTCCCAATTTAAGTTGTGAAAATATATTCCATAATAATCAGTTGTGAATCAATCTACTCATAAATATCAATTAGGTGCATCATCTAAGTTTTAGTTTTAGTTCATGCATTCAATTTAGTCCTTCGTACCCTTTTCTCAACAAATCATTCAAGTACCTAATTGATCATCATATAGGAAGCTGACCTAGAATCTGTAGGTTCAATCTCATTATAGGTCACCCACAACCTAAGTTTGATCCAATGTTTCAACAGATTACTGAATTTAATTATTCAAGTGTTCGGGTGCAATATATTTGACAACAGTTCCAAAATAACAAAAATCAAAGATGAAAACCTAAACATTTCATTCAATGACATTGTTACCTATTTTTAGCTACAACTCAAAATAGGTGGAGCTGAATTGCATTTATCATAGAAAGGTACAAAATTTCTGCTAAAAGTATTCATTGAATTTCAAATTTTGATTATGAAAATGTTTGTAATAGAAAAACTCATAAATTTGTATAAAGGAATGCTATTTTTATTCATATTGGAAAGACTGAAGTCCCGCATAAGCCGCGAGAGTGACTAATTTTATTTTTATAATCAAATGATGGATACAAGAAAAGAATGTAAACTATATGACTGGAAATAACATGAGCATAAGATAGAAGGTGATTTGTCATTGCCTGGAATGATGAATCGTCTTCACGTTAAAGTCTTCAGTTGTTGTGTTCTACCTTTGAATCGATCCAGCTCCAGGCTTCAAAAGAATCTACAAGAACAATGAAAAATGGTATTAGAGATGGTCTCTAAGTAATGAAAAATCATATCCTATTCTATACCTACATTGCTAGCAAAAATATAACATACATTCGATCAAGCATTCACTAGATGATTGAGTTATAAAAGTTGACAATCATGAAATTCAATGATCTAATGGAAGCTTTCAGCTTCAATTATTTTTACTAACATGTTTGTTTAAGTGTGTAGGTATAGGTATAATCGGATCATTTCAACCAACATATATTGTTATGAGTGGTAAAAAATGTGGCTCCCATAAGGGTTGTTCCCAGCTCATAAGCAATGATATAGGAAGCATAAAGTGACCATAGTGATATTGCTGCTACAAAGCTGATAAAAGTGGAAAAAGAAATCACATACTCAAGAAAACCATGTTTGCATATATATTCTTATGCTACCACTATTTTTACATCATGTTTTCATATCATTTTTCAATTGTGTCATCATCATTTTTGCTGTAAGGAATCAAATGGATTTATACATTGATGCTACAGTTCATCTCATGAATAGTTCAAGCAACAGATTTAAATACAAGTATAGTCTATCATTATATGAGACAACAGTTCATCTCATGAATAGTTCAAGCAAATGTAAAGAGGGATAGTCATGTTTTGTATTGATAAAACATCAATATTCACACTCAACAACAATGACAAAAGAACATAAACAACATTTAATGCAGCAGTACTTGAGGTGCTAATATATCTTCATCATGTTGCTACAAAAACAAAAATGTCAAACAACCAAATAGCTATGGAGATACAGTGACCATAAACATCGAAAGGGCAGTCACATTATGCATTCATTTAATAAATGTTGAAGAATTTTACATAGTCTTCAACATAAAAGAAAGAGATATTCCTTCTTCATCATTCTCAAGGAATTTCAAGACAATGGAAGCAACGGAAATTTTTTAGAACATGTACAACACAACAATGATAATGAACAATTACTGAAACAAGGAAAGGTTCAACAATCATGTCACAGTCAAGAGCTTTATAAATTTCAATATTCACATATTAATGCATTAACAGTAAACATATGTGCAACAATCAACTGATGTATGGCCACTGTTGCCAAGGAACCTGCCATTATGGGATTATCCAGAATACACTGAGCTTATACAGTTTACACTTAGTGCTTGTGGTCTTGAAACAGTTGAAAATACTTTATGAATGGAGAAATAAGGTATTTTAGGAGGAACTGATATATATATGTGTTTGATTCACCAAATACAGAGCACAAATGTATGATAGGGGTTTCCCACTGATAGTCACAATAAGTAACTACATTTGACAGTAAAATATGTTATGTGAGAAAGCAAATGATCATGGATAAGCAAATAATTTTTCAGATTTGTTGTTTTAGTAAAGCATTTTCAGTTTAAAAACCATTTATAGAAGTGGTACAAGCACAATTTTTTCTTGTTATGAAGGAGATAAAGGACATCTGGCTACAACATAGTTTTTTGAAGATAGAAACTTAGTATTAAAGACATGGATAGTGTGGAAAGTTTACAAAAATCCATTAAGACTGGTATGGCTTTCAAGACTACAATATTTATTAGGTGCATACGTGTTGGTAGAGAATTTCATTTTTGTCTTGTTATTGTGGAGGCTTCCAATTTAGATATAAGAGTGTGCAAATAGAAAGGGAGGGTGAATTTCTATCTTGTTTACCCTCAATCAAAGTTAACAGAATGCCCTCATGGCCTAGCAGCCGTAGGCAAATGTCGACACATAGGCAAGTCTCCATTATCTAAATCCTCTGAAATTCATTGAAATTATGACAAAACGGGTTCGAGATGAGTAGGGAGTTCAACCATGCACTTCAAGAAACAAAAATATGAAGAAGCAGATGTAATAGCGGTCATGGCCGCCAATGGAGAAAACCTAGTGATGGCAGCTAAGAAGGAAAGAGCAATAATTTTACAGAATTCAAGCTTACATTTCTTAGTCTCAAACTTCAATGGACACCAACCATGGTTGCCTCCAAGCAATGAGAAAGTTAATAGAGGAAGTAAAATAGACAAAAAAACATTAGAATATCACCATAGCCACGACTATAAAGCTTGTAAACGATTTCAAAAATAGAAAAATGCCCAAAAAATGACTTACCATGCATTTCTCTGCAGTTTTCTTCAGGAAATCACCAAAGGACAGCAGAAGGATGGTGCATTTGAGCTGAGTTTTCCACAATGGTAGCCAAGTGCAGAAAGCTTCCAAAAGACTCAAGGTTTCAAAGTGAAATGATTTTAGGGTTTGATAGTTTTGACCAAATACCCTAATTCGATGATAGAGTATCTACGCCTTAGAAATTTTATTATTTTTTATAGAAAAATCAATGTCCATGCACTATGTCTTTGCCATGTATTTGTGCCACCTTATTATTATGTCTAATGCTATATTTAGCATTTTTTCTTTTTGGGTCTCCTATGAAAAGTGAAAAATATATATTATAAATAGTATTAAAGTATAAAATAATAATTGCTTTAATATTCATAATTCCGATACAAATAATAAAGCAAGGGCATCATCAATATTAAAGTAATTATTTATTGGTTACTTTGATATCATTCAAATTGTCCACTTTCACTTATGACATGCAGAGTTTTGAGAATAGAAATCAGCTTGAGTTTCTTTTGGAGTTGAACTAGAGATCACATTTGTGTAATTGAGGAGGTTCAGTTCAATTTTTTCTTTGAATTTTAGTCAAACTATGTAGTGGGTTCTAAGATCCTATTGGTCATGCATATTAAAAGAGGAATTAATGATGGAGTTGTTCGAGTGTGATACGCATGGGCGAGTTGATAAAAACAAGACAATTTTTTGCATGTTTTGACCCACTTTTTGATGAACTTTCAGTTTAGTTCGAATGCTCTATAGTTCAGTTATGAGTTGATTTTGACTTTGAGCCTAAGTTCACTCATTTTTGCATGAGTTTGAGCTCTTCTTTTGGAGATATTTGTTTCTGCTCAGATTTCACTTTGGAGTTATCATTTTTACATTGAGATTGACTTCCAGTTTCATCTTCACGCCTTTGAGAGGCTTATTGTATAAAGTGAAATGACTTAGTCATTTTTTAGTTAGTTCTTATTTTTCATCTTCTCTAGCATACCTTTTTGTAGAGAGAAAGATTTGTAACTCAAATTTTTACATTAATATAATTTTACAGCTTTACAGGTTACTTTAGTTTGTCGTTTTATAGAGTTTTCCTTCGTATTGTTCATTGAGATAGAGTTCACCTTTACAATTTTAGACATTTTGTATGCATTGAATGTTCTGATGCAAGTCTAATGTGTTTCATTACCGAAACCTTCAAACTTTTGTCTTTTTTTTTTTGCATACTTAGACACAATTGTTGTTTGTAACAAGTCATTAATTGTGCTCAAAACTTGTTCCTTTTCCTATTTGTGAAAACTTAGTTTTCCTTAGAAGAAAGGAAATAAATACATCATTTTAATGAATTAATGATGTGTTCAGAGATCTCAAATTTCCTGTGTTAACAATTTTCCCTGAAGGTATAAGTTGTGAATCATTTTGCAAGTTTACCATCATTTGGGTGCATCATCAAGGTTTTTTTTTAAATTTTTGATTCATGTTTTCAGTTCAAACCCTATTTACCCTTTTCTTAGAACAAATCATTCAAGTACCTAATTCATCATCATATAGGAACCAACCTAGAATCTAGAGGTCTATCTTCACCATAGGAATACCCACAACCTAAAGATAGTTCCCATGTTTCAATAGATTGTTGAATTTAATAATTCAAGCACTTTGGGTTCATTCTGTTTGACAATAGACATAAAATAATTCCCATATTCATTTACTAAAAAGAAGATTCAAATACATGGTCTAACTAGCAAACTTGTATTTAGAATTATAGAAGTTCTACAAATAAACAATTCAAGATAGCAATGGCACAGTATAATGTTTTATCAAATAGCTTAAGAAAATAGAGAAGTTGAACATTGGCACAATCTAAGAGTCTTATACAATAATCTAAAAGCAATACAAAAGGCCTGGTGTCTTTTTCCTAATTTTTTATGTATCTTTCAAACCCATTTTCGGAAGGAAGAAGCAATATATATAGATAAAAGTACCACTGCTTGGTGGGCTAGCAATAGAAAAGATCTCATATCACAAGAAATGATGCTTGTAGCAATGATTTCCCTTGGCTGTTGCAATAGAAAAGATTCGTACCATGGAATGTAGTCACTTCTCGAACAGATGCACCCCCCCAAATGATGGTAGTGGTCCCAACAAACTCCTTCTCATACATGTGTCATTCAATCATGCAGTCAGTTAAGACATGCAATAGCTTGGTAGGGAACATAGTTCACTCTTTCCTTCCCTTTGATGAAGTCCCTACAAAAGAGACACGTGGCAGTAGGTCAAGGCCTGCTCGTTGATTCCTCCTTGCATTGAAAGACTGTGCAATGAAGACAAGTGGAGGTATTCTTTACTATTAGCACCGATTGTGGGGTTCGCCAAAAAGTGTACACAGATGAAAGCTATGTGTCACATGGATGGGGACCAATTGAAAGTGAAGGGAAGCATCCTTTAAGTGCTTGCAGTGACAACATGTGGAAGGATGGTGGAAGCTAGTAGGATTGTGAAGGAAGGCTTCCCTGTGGTGAGCACCTTGTGGACACGTGGTAGCGATGGATGAAGTTCAAAAAGATGAGGTGCGGCCTATTACTTAGCAAAAATAAAAACCACCCATAGGGAGCTCAAGGAATTTTAACATTCATAGAACTCAAGTAAAAATGAACACAATTATGTTTTCCTTAAAAAAAATACTCCCTAAAATCAAAATCAATATTATAATCCATCAACCTTCAACAAGGTTTTTATTTTTCAAGTTCCTTAGACCCTTTTATCCAATATGGTCAAGTATTTGGTGCCATAGCATTGTATTCTTTGCAATTAATTTTGATTCAAAAGAAAGGACACCCTTGGGTACCCAAAATCCATGACCATCTACTGAGGATGAAACTCTCCCCTTTTCTAATGAAGTAGCCACAAACTTGATTTCCATGGAAGTACTACTGCACTCAACAATGTATTCATCAAGCTTATACAATGTGCTAAATATACCACCTCTAGCATCCACCATAACACCTCTAACCATCTTTCATCCTATGTCAAAAGTCTACTTGCATACCCACATATATTAGTTTTCTTACATATAATTAATTTCATTTTAATCCAAGGATATGCAACACACCATTAATCATTTTCATTCTACCATCAAGAAACTCAATTCTAAATTTACCATGACCAATAATATTTAAATAAGAATCATCACCCAAGTACACCTTACCTCCATAAAATTCTTCATATTCAAAAAATCAATACCTATTAGAGGTTATACAGAAAGATGAACCTAAATCAATTAACCATGCATCATTACTTGTATGAGTGATGAAAGCTACAATAAATACATCACCATCTTCCTTCTCAATCTCAGAATCATAATCAAGTTTCTTCTTTTTCTTTGTATTTTCTTTTTTGTACTCTTTACGAAATCATCAAGGATTACCACAGTTCTATCAAATATCTTTGGAATTTATAGGATATTTTCATCTCCCCTTAGACTTGGATTTATCATGCTTCCCATTCTTCTTTCATTTTTCATTAAATATTCTATGAAAATTTAGGGTCTCCTTGGAATTGATGAATATCTTCCTCCTCATATTTTCAAAAATAAAATAACCCACATCTTCAAATTTCAAGATAACACAACCAATCCCAAGAGCCATAACAAAAGAATCCCACAAATCAGGAAAAAAAAAATCAAGATCTAACATCTCTCCTCCTCATCTACTTTTACACCAACTGATGCCAATTGAGCCACAAACATATTGAATGCTTCCATGTGGTTTGCAATTCATCCACCCTCCTCCACTCTCAAGGAATATAATTTCTCCCTCAAGAAAATATTATTCACTAAAGATTTATCTTGATATATTTCACCAAGTTTCTTCCATAGTATCTTTACAGATGACTCTCCATTGATATTTATTAAAAAAATTATATTAGGAACAATCTGATTAAACTCTTGCATTTATGATCTATAACATCATATTGAGTAGCCAAATTAGCATCTAGAGACCTTGAAACATTATAATAAAAAACATCCCACTTATCTCAATCAATTAACATATCCTCTATCTTCAACTTTCCAATCTCCAAATTATTACTTATAAAATTTTCTACCTCTATTCTCTCTGATGTGCTTTCTATTTGAAAATTCATGCAACAAGATCAAAAATTATATTCTAGACAAAATCCCATTCAAAACTAGACTAGTTCAAAAAAACCAACAACTCACAACTGAAAGCAAAGGTGATTAAGCTCCGATACCACTTGTAAGGAAGCTAAGATAGTGGAACAACTTCCTACAATAATCTTGAGAAGAGAGTTATGCAAAAAAATTTAGATCTTTACAACAATTACAAAAACTAAATAGAAATAAGCATAAATATCATTCATACTACAACAAAGTGATTTACATGGGGAAAATCCTTTTGGGAGAAAAACCCCACACTCCAAGAGCTACCCAATATATTATTCAAAAATCAACAAGATTAGAATATACTTGCAGAGAAAGCTCTCTCAAGAGTATCACCAATTAGAGATCTGGAGGCAACTCAACATCTATATGATTCTCGCACATAACCTCCATATCAAGAACCTAATATATAAAAGATACAATACATGAAATTTTCAAACGGTATTTATAAAACCACAAGCTAAAAATCATCCAAAAAGTGGTGCCTAAATTATCTCCAATCAAAAGTTCCCTATGATGTGTCCAATCACACATCAACATGTGTAACTCCCCCTTACAATTCTTTTATGTGTCTAAAATATTTTCACATTTCCCAATTTGGGAGACCCAATTTCTAGATGCCATAACTTTTGATCTAGGAGTTTAATTGATTGACTAGAACCATTGGAAAGCTTTTGAAGTTCTCTATCAATCTATAATTTTTTTTATTGGTTATGACCATTTTTGAGCATAAAAATAGCCTCTAAGGGCCTCAAATTTGACTTTGAAACTTTCAAAAATGAAAACTTTAATATTTTTAAATCCAAACATTATATTGTGAAAAAAATTACCATGTTTATTTAGCCATTCTATAGCTTTGGGGAAAATTTCAGACCACTCCATACTCAAATGTAAAATTAATATAAATAGTAACCTTTTGTAGTTGCAAGGTTGAGATACATTTTTCCTAACATCCACATCTATCACAACATGGGAAAATCCAAATGTTTGATTGATTGGAGATTTGCATGTAGTTTATACTTTTATTTCAATTATTTTATGTTTTGATTTTATTTATTATTTCTCTAAATTCCCACTGACATGTGGTAGAACCATTTATAAAAGGGGAATATGCAAAATATTATGCAAAAGGTGAAGATTTCATAGAGATATATAAATCTGAAAGTCAAGGTAAGAATGATTATTTTGTAGCCAAATATATTTTTTACCTCTTAGATGGTTTTTTGTATAAGGTGAATAAGTTGTGTGGACATAAGGAGAGAAGAGCTATGCTTACCAGGAAGGAAAAAAACTCATAGATGGCTGGTCATTTTAGATTAATAAAGACCATATCAATTATTCAATATTATATCTTTTGGTTACACATGCAATTGAATGTATCTAGATTTATAAGGGGTTACTAGTTGTAAAGTGCATGCAAGCCTAGTAATAGGAAATTTGGGTAGTATCAACCATTATCAGTAACTAAGAGGCCATGGGAGAGCATCTCCATGGATTTCATAGGTGGAAAGTGTGAAGAACTAAACATGGTAATATCTACATTTTTATCATTATAGACAATTTTTCTAAAATGTGCATTTAATTTCTTGTACAAAGACACTAATTAAAGTGATGCAATTTAATTATAATTCAAGAATGTATGGGTTTATTTTGGAGTGCTAGAATGAATTGTTTCATATAGAGACATGATATTTTAAAGCAATTTTAGTGCTCATTATGAACTAGAGTAGATACTATGCTCCAACACCCTAAAAATTTTCACCCTCAAATATATGAGAAAATAGAATATGGTACAACTATTACATGGGTATACGCATTGGTTTCCTAGGGGATGGGATGAAAATTTTACATATATACAACACTCTTATAATAGAACCGTATAGTCTTCTACTAATATCTCCTTTTCAATTGCATGTTTTGGCTATTTACCACCAAGCCCTTTTGATGTTTACCTTGGAAAATCAAAGGCTGGGATATGAAAAGTGGAAGTTTAGGTTAGTAAAGAAGATAAATTTATTGAGAAGATGAGGAAAATTCAGCTCAAGGTTTAAGAAAATATCAAGGAAACCCATGCTAGGTATAATACGTGGCATGGTCAACATCGAGTTGAGCAAAAATTCAAGGTTGGTTTCAAAATTTAGGTTTATTTGGGAAAGGAAAGGTTGTAGGGTACTTCATGGAAAACTAAAAATATGAAGTATGGTCCATGTTTGTTCATACAATAAGTGGGGAATAATGCTTTCAAGTTGGACTTATTAAAGTACATGAATATCTTCTCCATTATTAATGTATATTTGTTAAGACTATTTTAGCTTTCATTACTTGATGAAGAGGATGATGTTGTTGTAAGTATAAAAATCACATAAATTTTGATGCTATAAATTATCCTTTATTTAGTGTTCACTATCATAACATGTTCTAAGATCATTTTATCCCAATCTTAGCCTTTTACCCACTCCAATTGTTGGTGTTGTGTTTTGGTATGTTCAACCCTATTTTATGTGTTACCATGTGTCACATGTGTTTTTCTTATGTTTGATTTCCATCTTGTGAACTCTTTGAGCATATTATACATGGATGTTAACACAACCCACATATGTTTTCACAATATATTGTCATCCTTAAATTTTACAACCATTTAATGTTCATTTTTTGACCTACTATTGTTTTTTTTCCAAATATTCATTTATAATTATTGTATATCCCATGCTTGGAAGTCCAATGGTCACCTTTACATTTTGAATGAATATTGGGCTTCCCTTTGATTCTTTGAAGTTTGATTCTCATTCCCTCATGTATGCAATAGATTTCTAAGGTAAGTTGTGCAACACTCTCCTTGGCTCTTGATAGCATTTTACATGTCATATAACACCTTGTAGAATTTCAAGATCTTATCTCACCTCATTGACCTCATGAACATTCTTCATTGTCATCATGAAGATTTTTTTTCCATACATTTTATCCTCTTTTATTTTATTATTCTACATTTTAATTATTTCCTTAGCTATCAACCCCTATCTCCATTCATACATACTATGGTATTAAGATTTTGTAGACCTAAAGATTAATTCTTATATATTTCTTTAAATTCATCATCAAGTTCTTAGTCCTAGATGAACATAAGTGAAGTATATACACTAGTTCCATTTTCCCCTTATTCCTTTGACCACCCCTAGAATTTGAAAGACAAAAATAACGGTTTGACCTCGATGCAAGATCCCAAGAAATCACCAATATTTTTCTTGTCCTAGCTATAGGTTTCTTGGAGCTATCTTGTATGAAGGTATTGTGTTTCTAACCATCCTTTGTCTTTTGGAGATTTCAATTAGTTTAATTTACATCCCTTGATTTCTATACATTTCTAGGTACTCTATATATTTTTTTTATGAATAATCATTTTCATATGTGTAGAAATTTTCTAAATACATGCAAAATTTCTTTAATTCTCTGATTTTCTTGGATTATAGTGTGAAAGTTGGACGGAAAAACAAAAATGGGATGATAATGTAGCACACTAATGCCCATGCTAGTAGTTTCCATACTTACTTTCCATGTTCTTTGTCTATTATATTTCACTATTCTATAATTTATTTTTGTTGTTTCACTCTCCATTTCCATTTTTCCTTGTTTCCATTTCCTCTCAATTAATGTAGTCTAAGTTTAACATAGCATAAATTTTATAATACAATTGTCATGACAAGTATGGAAGATGTTACACTTGAGGAACAATATGTGCAGGATGATGGTGTTATCCTTGATAATAAGGTAACACAAGCTTAGCAAGGTGAACAAGAGTTATGGTCGATTGGCTAGAAAGGTGAAGTTTCAAGAAAAGTAAAGTTGGTTTCTATAGGTAAAAGGGAATAAATTCTAAATTTGAAGAGTTTCCAATATTTTTGGTACAAAAATCCTTCCATGAGGGAGTTATCTTCCATGAAACACAGTGATAAGGTTGGAAAATTGGGCTCATTATTAGAGGCCACTAATAAAGTTGAGTATGAATTTTGTCACGTTCTTGATGGTTCATAGTGTAAAATCATTGGTTTCAACTAGACCTGAAGGTGCAATTGATGATTTGGAACATCCATAAAGGGTCCAAACCAAAATATTGATGAAAAATTATTGATCATGGATCTTACTAACATAATTTCTAGTTTTACTACATAATAAACATGTAAATACCATAGTGAACATGCAATTGACACAAATAAATGCATAATCACTAGTGGGGAATTGGTAAAATTGGTGATTCTATGTTTTATGTGCATGAGAAAACAAGAATGTGAGAACATGAAATTTTGGTACTTTAATTGAGTAGCTTTTGATCTTCCACTAGCCATGCAAGTGAGAGGAATCCTATTTGAAGGTGCTAGATAAATTTACCAAGGTCATCTCTTTTGAAAAACATTATGAACTATATTCAAAGATAAAGATTTTGTTGGCATGTAGGTAGAGTAGGAATGAAGGAGCAATAAAGATATGTGTGTGTGTGTGTGTGTGTGTATTCATTATACCTATTTGGTGATCTGTAATGCTTGTACTCTCTTGATATAGTGGGATGAGGTAAGAGATTGCACTATTCTTGGATTCTTCCATTAATTTAAGGGTTTCTCCAAGAAAATTTAGTGTGTCTCATTTTTGTGAATGTTTTCTATGGATGTGTTTAATTTTGTTTCATATTCGATAGCATAGCAATCGTAATTGGTGAATTTAACTGGGTTAGTTTTTTTTTGTAATTGAGTATTTTAATTGGGAAGAACTATATATTTGTAAATTGGTGAGAGACTGGAGGAATGACTTCAAATTTTTATGAATTAAATATCCAAAATGAGAATATATATAACATGGAAACAAGTGAAAAATTTTATTGTGATATATTTCAATTGATATCTGTTTGGATCATTTGTGGATGATGTACAATCCATTGATGATCAATCTATTACATCTTCCTCAATATTACTTACTCTTTGTCATGGCATAGTTCTTGATACTATTTATAATTGATATTTGCAAATTAAGGATATTATTCACTACACGCCCTTTACTAATCTTGGAGGTGTTCTTAGTTCTTGTAACAATAATTTCTTATTTAATATTCTTTACCTATTATTTATTATTCTTATATGGGAATGAATCCAAATTGATATGATGACTCTCTTTATAATAGCATGAGCTTTATAATATATCCAACTATTTAGAAACCAAAAGAACCACCAACTTGTAAACAAGCCACTTTCTACTCACCTCCTATCAATGATACATACATATTTTACTTGTTTTTATTTAATTTTTTCTTTTTCCTCATGTTCATTGTAACTATATGGATGAAAACAACCTATCTCTCATGATACATGTTAATGAAAATAGACATGAACATTCCTTTTGTTTTATGACCTTTTTATTTTTATTATATTTTACCTTTGTATTTTCACTATGGATTAAAGATGTAACAAATCAATGAAGTGTTCTCATTGCACTTTCATTCATATTGATGAAAAATATACTTTCATGTGTTTCTTGTTTATTGATTGGAGTTTCTTTTATTGAGATGCGATTATTGTACTCCTATTTTATTTTATAATCTTTTTACATTACTTGTTTTGTCCTTTTTCTTGCACTTTTTTTTTGCTTCTCCTCTTTCACCTTCACACTTATTTATCTCTTTTGTACTTATAAAACTTTCAATTCACATACACCACCTTGTTTAGCTTCCCCACTTGGGGGTATCTATAAAGATAAAAAATCAAGCCAAGTAGTTCCTACTCTCCCTTTTGAGTTCATATAAGTTTACTTTTTTCTTATACTATTACTTCGCATGCTTGTGTCTTACATGGGATGCTTCACCATTAGTTCAAGTACATGTGTTGATATTTTTTTTTTGGCATTTCTCTTATGGTCCTTCTGTAATTATATCACACACTACTTTATTATGTCACACTTGTAACATGTGTACACTTTACACAACACATAATATGACTATTTCATGATGATATCTAATGCCACCCTTACTTTGTTGTTCCTTCATGCTTATACATTACATAACAAATGTTACCATATTTATCTTGAACAATGACACTTGGCACATGACTAGATCCTACACTTATATGACTTGTACTCACATTTGGGAGAAATAGGGGAAAAATTTTCTCCCCATAATGTGGGATTTTATACTTATATTATTTCATTTACAGTTCGAGATCAACACATTGTTGCATGTTATCATTATATCCTTTCCTCTTCTAAAATATAACCCATGATTTTTTATGTTCTCAATTGGAGGTGAGGCATATTATATCCACTTTTTTAGCCTTAATTTTACATGGTTTATGCTTATATATAATACAAGGGCCAAATAAATTACATCTTCATGATTATCACTTACTTATGCTTCTTTTTTCCCTTAGTTTTATATAGTTCATGCCTATAGATCCTTCATGGATCACACTAGTTACAACTCCATGATTGTTGTTTAGATCATGCTTCCATTCTATCTTGGTTTAACAATGTTCATGCTTGTATCCTTCCCAGGTTCCAACTCAATTACATCCTCATGATTTTTATTTACATAATTCTTTCATCCTACTTCATAGTTAAATTTTTCATCCTTACATATTTCATGGAAGCCACATTGGTTCTAACTTCATGAGCTTCACTTACATCATAATTCCATCCATGACATTCTTTTAGAGGGGAAAAGTGCATACCTTGGCCTTTTACTCCATTTCACACTCACATTTGGTTGTTTTGTGAATACATTGTCCTTATGCTTAATTTGAATTACTTTGTATGTAAGTTGACCCTAATCTTAAACCTAATCTTTATTATCCTTAATCCATTATTATTGACCAAGACTAGTGCATCTCAATAGGTTTCTATCAACCTAGACTAGATCATGGGCACAAGTTTATCCCTTGAATAGGATTGTACATACATGGCCTAGTCCTCCCATTTGAAAACTAGTTTCTTCCTTTCTAACACAAAACCTTTTAAAGAAAATAACTTTACCCATTGAGTTTCCCACTAAATATCTTTTACTTAAACACTAAAAATATTTTATTTAGGGACAACACCTATGCCATTGGTTGATATCAAAATATTGAAACATATAACATTTGCATTACATTAGAGTTTGCATCAATACTTGTGTCAGACACTACCACAAACCTATCATCTAGGCATCTTGCATCTTTTCTTAGCATGCCTTCCAATCTTGTTCATTGATAATGGGGCTTGACTACCATCGAGGAAGTTGAAATGAATCCCCTCTATCTATAGAGGGCTCCTAATGGCAGGGTGATCCCATAATAGTGGTTTACAATTTTTGGCCAAACTGGACACTGGAATTTTTATTTTTAACTAAATCTTCACATTCAGACACCTATAACGGCTAAACCATGAGGAATTTGAAGATGATGAAAACTAGAGTCTCATCAAATTTTGTCTGTAGATTCTAAAAATATTTTTTTCAAAATTTTTGGAATCAAATTGCACTTCTTTTTCCATCTCCCACAAAAATTGGTTTTTTTCAAAAAACAACATTTTGAAAAAGTGACACACACCGTATAATGCATAATTTTTTTCCATGAAGGATAAAATTCTAATTATTTTGAATTTAGATTTGTAACTCTGATATCTAGTGCTTGCACTTCATTAGATATTTTTTATTGAATATTTTTCTTTAATCAAGTTTAAGTCAAACCAATGACAATTCAGACATAGCGACCGTATAACATGTAACTTTTTTTGTATATATCAAAATTCAATTATTTATTTATTTTTGGATCAAGGACTTCAATATCTAGTGCACTCATATTTTTCAAATTTTTTTTGATAATTTGCTATTTTTCCACATGTGCAGAATAGAGACCTTCATTTTCGACGAAAAACCTATGTTTAATAAAACTAAAAAAACAAATACATAATAAAACCAAAACATATTAAAATTATATTCATTGGATAGCTGGTTTCAAGGAATACCTAACTCCAATTGGGTTTGTGAAGATTCCCCCATTTTCATCCTCAACCTGAGCGTCAAAGCATAAAAAATTAGGTTTTTTGTGTGAACAAAGTCAAAAATTAGGGAAAAGGGGGGTTCGCTAGAACCAGGGGGGTTCTAGCGAACCAAGGTTCATTCGAACCCCCGCAATATGCATTTTCTCTTTTGTTTTTTGGGCGAGAAATGTGGGCCCCATGGTTGATGGGTTTGGTCGAAACCCTTTATGGTTCAGTCGAACTTGTAGGTTCATTCGAACCCCTAAAACCAATTTTTTTGCCACGGGGCCATTTTTTCTCAGTTTTCCTTCCTCCATCAAATTGTAAACCACTATTGTGGCTTCACCCAACACTTTTCAACACTACTAAGTTTTAAATATATGTACAAATACATGAAAACAAGTTTTAGAAGTCAACGATAGTAGAGGACAAAATCATTCCACTAAGACTAAATTGTGCTAGGAGGACCAAATCATGTGTGAACCTGTCCAAGAGGAGGAAAAAATATCTACACAAGTTTGTGATCCTCAAGATAATGTTGATTCACAAACATATTATTGACTCTTGTCATCGACCAGATTTAAATCTATTCATCCTTCATCAACTCTCTAAAACTGACAAAATCAAACTAAATTAATTTAACCATCTTATTTTCATTTCATTTACAATATCGACTCTTTATTTAAATATAATATATTTACTATTTTACATCAAATTATTTAACTAAAATAAAAATATAAAATTATTTTATTTTCCTACAAATATATATCAAAAAATTAATTTAAATATTTATAAAATTAAAATTTTATATAATAATTTTGAATATAATTATGTTACTATAAAATCTATATTTTAATCTTCCATTTATGCAACAAATATAGGTCTAAAATTTTATTTGAGTCTCTAAATGCTACTTGACATAAAAGTAACTATTTGTTTAAAGTCATTTGGACAATGACTTGGTGTGCATGTGTGTTTGTATGTCTTTAAATGTAGTTTTCCAAGCACACCATTTCTATAATGGCTGCTACAAATGTCATCTTCAAAATTTTTTGAAAGGGGAGTCTTTAGGTACTTGGTGTAATAGTAAATTGTCGTGAATTGTAAGTTATAAGTTGGTAGTTCAAGTCAATTTATCTATTTTAATGTAATTAAAAAAAAAGATGAAAGGGTATGTATGTGTGGAAAACTTTGGAATAATATCAGGACACTTTATGAAAGAAAAGAAGATGTTTTCATCATCTAATTAGTAAAAATCAATGAAAAATATTCTTTTGTTAATGTTATTTTTAAGTCTCTTCCAAGAAAAAAATCAAAATTATCATAATGTTTAGCATATATATATAAGTATATATTAGTGTTTAAATGATATATTTTTGTGTAAGGCCTTTTTTTAGACTGTAGGAATTAGGTAGCACCCCGCACCCTCCCCATAAACTGTAGTGTGCCTAGTAAACTTTTTTCACATGATTGGTCACGTTGGCACGACATGCTCTCTGGTACCACTGGGACGGGAGGAGACTATACCTCATGACCTCTTGCCTACAACAAGATGCTTTAACCATCAAACTCGGTCCCTCATAATATTTTTGCGTGAGACTTGATATCTAACGTGTAGATTATATTATTATGAATGCTTATCCTTTAATCATGTGTTCTCAACTTTATTGCTTACCCCAATCCAAAAAACTACAAAAGTGATTGCTACCAAACTTAACTCCCTTGCACCTGATCATCACCCACCAAATCAAACACATAAAAATTAAACTTATTTGGAAAAATATCATCAAAATAATTTCTATATTGACGAGTTTCTCTTCACTTAGCTTTACATAATGATGACATTAAAGAGAAATATGTAAAATATTTACATCCTTCCGAGGAAAGGTCGATTTAACCAGAAACTTCACTTACTACAATTATCATTGTACGCGTTGAAGAATGGCCGGGGAAAAATTAAAATACGGCAATAGTTCCTGTCAAAAATATCATAAATTTAATTGGACCTCCATTGAATACACTCCACATGACTTACAGGTTTGGAAATTTCAGCAATTTTAGAAGTGAAAGTCAAATTTGTATAATTGACAGAAGAAAATATCAAATGGCGGAAAATTCTCAGACACAACGTTTTTCATGTCCTCTGTCAAAGCATTTATGAAAATTGTTCAGACAAATGAAGATCTATGGCCCTCCAGAACAGCGGCATGACTGATGAACAATAAAAAATTGTGATATATATATATAGTATTTTATCAATCGACCTCCTTCACGTGATTTGAAATATCATAGTGTGATTTAAAATATTGATAAAAAATGATGGAATGTAAAGTGTGATGCGATATATTGACCTAAAATATTTGTATAAATAATATAAAATTGTAATAAGATTTCAAATTATTTAGTGCGGTTAATCTCTCGACAAAATGTACCTATGCACATACAAAACCGCATGAAATCATACATAAAAAAATCCATAGAAACATATGTAACATGACTAGATGATGTAGTGTGAGGCCTGCCAAACGGATGATAAAAGTGACAGAACCAACAGATGAGAGGAAATGTCATAGCAGGAAAGCAAGGAGCTAATGGAGGCATTAGCTTGTGTGTCCCGTCGCTTCAAATTATGTCGGCGTTTTTTGCCTTGCACGAGAAGCTATTCATTCACCGCGCTCGGGAAGGGCGTTGATGTGATTAAGACATGCGTTTCAAATTGTAACAAATATTGTTCTTGGAAAACACTTCGTGTTCTAGGTTTTCTCATTCTGTAGGTTGAAAGCAAAACGTTGGAGAGCAAGGGGGCGTTGCAGGCAGGGGAGATGACCAACCGAGTTGAGGTGAGGGGTTTGTAACTGACTGTATGTACATAGGTGCGAATTTGTATGTTTTTATGTATGGTTTCATGTGTTTTTATATGTACATAGGTGCATTGTTGTTTTTAAAGGTTTTTAAAACATTGTGGGTTGCAAGTTTCTCAGTGTTTTGCAACCTAGAATTTTAGAAAATAGTATGAATGTCTTGAAAAACTTTTGTTATTAAGACCATAGGAGTGTAATGAAATGTGGACCGTTTTATAAACACTCATTGTTTTCCAACAACCTTAACACTTTGTGTTGGATTTTTCATTCTGTAGGTTGAAAGTGAAAGGTTGGAGAGTGGAGTTGTAGGTGGGGGAGAGGAAAAACTAACAAAAGTGAGGTGAGGTGTTTGTAACCAATTGGTTTTACTTCTAAAGGGTTTTAAAACATTATGTGGGTTGTTTTCTGTAAAGGGTTTTCAAATGTTAAGTGGGTTTAGGGTTTCAGAAAACTTGGTGTTTTGCAACCTGGAATTTTACAAAACAGTATGGATGTCTTGAAAAACTTTTGCTATTTTGACCATAGGAATGTAATGATAGGCAATGTTTTGTAAACACCCATTGTTTTCCCACAACCATTAACATTGTGTGTTGTCGGCTTTTTGATTCTGCAGGTTGAAAGTGAAAGGTTGGAGAGCAAGGGGGGACCAAAAAAATATTTGAAGTGAGGTGAGGGGTCTCTAACCATTTGGGTTGTTAGTTGTAAAGGGTTTTAAAACATTATGAGGGTTTTTGTTTGTTAATTGTTTTCAATAATTAAGTGGGTTGCAGGTTTTGTAAAACCCAGTGTTTTGCATCTTAGAATTTTACAAAACAATATGAATGTCTTGAAAAACTTTTATTATTTAGACCTTAGGATTGTAATGAAAGGCACCATTTTATAAACACCTAGTGTTTTTCAAGAACCATTAACATTATGTGTTTCACCACTTTCAACAAGTTTATTCATTATTGGTGATAATAGCAAGAAATTGGTGTTCTTGTTGTTTGTAATGCACACATACATATACAGGCTTAAAAACCGCAAGGGTTTGGGTATGTTGTGATGCGGTTTATAGTTTTATAAACACCCAGTGTTTTCCATTTCATTGCATTACACATATTTCAAACCAAAAGCATTACTTCACATTGCATAACTAATAAGTAGATGCTGATAGATAGATGACAAAATTTAAATTACAATATAGTTTTTTTTGTAAGTGTGAATAAGTAATAATGAAAGAACAACTAAAACACTTCTTAATGAAAAATTTTATCAATATTAACATGAATTAAACTAATTTAAAGCACAAAAAAGCTTGAAAGTGTCTCATTGTCTCCTATCTCCAAATTTTTTTCAAGTTATAGAGGGCTCTCAGATTTGTAAGCAACATAACTATTTAAAATGCCTATCTAGAGAATGGAATTGATGCTAAATGCAATGATGTGAGGATTGATAATGAAACTAAAAAGCTATGATGCTATTGTAATCTATATGGATATGAAAATTGATAAATGGAAGCTACAGTAAAAAAATTATGATGTTGTCATGATGTGAATTCTACTGATGCTATGATGCTAAATGCTATTGCTATTGCTATTGATATGATTGCCTGATTGCTATGACTACTGCAGAGTAAGTTTGCACAAAGATTCAGGGTCTTCTTGGATGATTTTCATGCTTCAGAAGGTTGTATTTATAGATTTCATGGCAACACATTTGCATAGGGGCAATACAACAAAGGCTTGGATTCAATCAGGAGAGTTGAATGGTGAAAGATTGAGAAGCTTGAATTGATTATGGGAATGGTTTCTCCCCATGAAAACATCAAGTAGGATGATAGGAAGAATCAGAGGAAGAAGATTTGAGAGACTAATTCCAATTTGTCTCCATAGCTTCCCGTGAATACTAGTTGAATTAAATTGGATATTTGAATATCTAATTTTATTGGTGAGTGAATAGAGGAATATTGCTTTATTTGAATATTTTTTATTTATTCAAATTTAGCAAAGTAAGAATATATTTAATTAAATGAAACAAATATTTGCTTATTTGCTTATTTAATACAAAGGGATATGATAATTAAATAAGACTTTAGGATATCTTTATTTAATTAAGAGGAAATATGATAAGATAATTAAATAGGACAAACTATTGAAGTTTTCTTATTTAATTAAGATAGAATAAGTGGATAAATATAGAAGAAATAATAATGATAATAATTAAATAAAACCAAATATGTAATTTTTTTATTTAATTAAGAGGAAATAATATGGTAAAATAGAAGAATTAAAAGTGAACTTAATATAAATAATTTTTTCTATTTATTTACTAAGTAGATGAATTTATGATTAATTAATCAAATAAATTATATTTAATTAATTATATTCTCTAGACCATTTTTAGGTGTATACATTTTTCCCCTCTTTGAAGTGATTTGTTTACACATTGCTTTAAAGAAATTTTTTGTTGTTGTTAGTATCGACGAAAAAAAAATTCATATGCCCTAGACATTGATTTTAGCTGTGATGATGGATATATGCCCCCTCGGGAGATAAATTGATGATTTTTTGATTTTTTTGTATTTTTTGAATATTTTTGCAATTTTTTATATTTTTCAATGATTTGATATTGAAATAATTTATCTCTCAATAAAGAATGTAGAAATTGCCCCTGTTTTGCCTCCTTCTGTTTGATGATTTTCAATCATGTCAACTTTTGATTTGATATTGATTGATGATCCTGATAGATTAGAAGATTATTGATCTCATGATAGGTGAGATTCAATGATTGATTGATTGATTGACCTCATGATAGGCGAGGATCAATGATAGATTGATGATTGACCTCATGATAGGTGAGGTTCAATGATAGATTGATTGATTGATCTCATGTTATAGGCGAGGTTCAATGATAGTTACTCATGAGATTTGATCAAAGTATCACTGAAGTCGATTAGATTGATAGGCTGATTGACTGATAATATTGCTGATTTGCAATATGTTATGATCATAGGAGAGTTTTAGAGTTCTCCCCAAAGACATGGGACATGATTCTGCATCTGGTGTAGGCTGATATAGGTATCATCAATCGATGTGGAAAATCTATAATGCAAACGCAAAACTAATATGAATGTAATCTAATTTAACCATGCAAATATACATATGCAAGCATTGGCATCTTAGCAGTCCATTTATCATGTTTTTTATCATCATTGAGCTTTTAAAATATTGAAAGTGAGTACAAGCAACAATGGTATGAGTTAGACCATGATGACCTGAGTACTACTTTCATGATTTTTGATATTACAAGTTAACACAAGCATCAAGGTATAATTAAATTGAGATGACCTGAGCATTTCTTGCGTAAACAGACAAGAATCAATCACTTTCCTATGTGAATTCCAAATGTCATTAGTGATACTTTGTAGAGCACGTCCTGTGACAATTCACACAGTAGTTATGATTAATTCACAAACAACAGATAAAGAAAATATCATACTCCTTCCTTGTTTCTCTAGTTCAATACATCATCGAGTTGCTCCAAAGAAATGATAACAATGATCAAAGTAGAACATATCCAACTTTTGCTTAAAGTATTTCAATCATTACTTAGATAGATCATCCATCCTGATTTTATGATGTTTTTGTATTTTTGAGATTTTGGATCAAACCTAACCTAATGACCTATCCTAGGGGCCTCAAAGGCTGATAAAAAATTAGCCTTGTCTACGTTATACACACAAAGACCATGTAGTTCTACTGACATAGACTCATGTTTTTGTCTTTTGACTGATTTTTTATATGTTTTTGGATTTTATGTCGTGATATGGATGTCTAATGTGTTTTTGATGTTGATTGATGTTCCATGTTGGGTTGTGTTTTGATAATTGTTTTTATTGCATTTTTCTTCCTGTTGTTTGTCCATTTTGTTAAGCTTGATGTTTATTGCCCCCAATGAGCTTCAAATGTTGCCCCCAAGCTAGGGTGAGACAATTGGTGATCCCACAATAGTGGTTTACAATTTTTGGCCAAACTGGACACTGAAATAATTTTTTTAACTAAATCTTCACTTTCGGGCACCTATAGCGGCTAAACCGTGAGGAATTTGAAGATAATGCAAACTAGAGTTTTGTGAAATTTTTTCTATAGATTCTAAATATATTTTTTTCAAAAATTTTAGAATCAGATTGCACTTCTTTTTCCATCTCCCTCGAAAACTAGTTTTTTTCAGAAAACAACATTTTTAAAAAGTGACGCTCACTGTATAATGCATAACTTTTTTTCCATGAAGGATAAAATTCTAATTCTTTCAAATTTAGATTCATAACTATGATATCTAGTGCTTCCACTTAGTTAGATAGTTTTTTATTCAATATTTTTTCTTTAATCAAGTTTTGAATTCAAACCAATTATAATTCAGACATAGTGTGACTGTATAACTCAACTTTTTTTGTATGTATCGAAATTCAATTTTTTTTTCTTTTTTGGATCAAGGACTTCAATATCTAGTGAAATCATATTTTTAATTTTTTTTTTTTAATAATCTGTTATTTTTCCACATGTGTAGAACAAAGATCTTGATTTTTGGTGAAAAACCTACATTCACGAGAAATAAAAAATAAATATAATAATAAAGTTAAACTTATTTAAAATTTTACTTTTTGGGAAGCTTATAATAAGGACTAAATACTTACAAAAAATAAATTTGAAATGAATTCATTTGATCCCCCAAAAGGTAAATCAAAAGTGGTTTTTTCAACATTTTGATAGGTGTAAATGAGACTCCATTATAGGTATGGTTTAAAACTAGAGGGGTTCTATCCAAGGGGGTTTGATTTAAGGTAGTTTGATCAAACCCTCTTCAATTGGAATTCTTTAAATGGAACCTTTTAAGGCTTAAATCATTATATTTTCTAAAAATATGTGATTTCAGCAAAAATCAGTTCCTCCCAGAAATTGTAAACCAACTTTGTGGGATCACTATGGCACCACGTGATATGATATGATAATGGATGAAAAAAAATGTTGATGGTGAAAGTAACAACCATGACATGTGTCCAAATATATGGGAGAGATAATTCGAATAAAAAATAGCGCCTGTTTCCAGGTTTTCACTATATGTTTTTATTGCACTTTCATTATTTTTGATTTTTTTTGTACTTTTCTATTTTTTTGATTTTTTTGTATTTTTGTATTTTTGTATTTTTTTGTATTTTTTTGTCACCAAGACACCTATTTTCCAAGTTTTCATCAAGGTAACCATTTTCAAAAACTAATTCATGCATTAGGTGATTCAAGTATAGAACTTTTTGAGATAGATATTGTTGATAGGTTCATCAAACAGATCCCCTTCAGGTGTAGACAATTGATATGATCTTGATCCATACAATGATATGATTATAAAGGTACCTAGCCAGTTAGGTTCAAATTTCCCTTTCTTTTCTCTATCTTGCTGATTTTTTAGGGTTTTCCCTTAGGACCAAGTCTCCAACATGAAAGACTCTAGGTTTGACCCTATGATTGTAGCTCCTTGACATTCTTTGTTGGTAGGCCTTCAAATGATTGACAACTTGCTCACGACGTTCATTCAATAATTCTAGTTCATGTATCCTAGAGACTCTATAATCCTCATCTGTAATGATACCCTTTAGTGAAACATGGAGTGATGGTATTTCTACCTCAATGGGTAAGATGGCCTCTAATCCATAAAACAAAGCATATGGTGTAGGCCCTATTGGTGTTTTGATGCTTGTTCTATAAGCCCATAGTATAAGATTTAGTTGAATATGCTAGTCACGTCTAACATCATTTACCATTTTCTTTAGTATTTTTAGAATTGTCTTTTTTGAGGCCTCTGATTGGCCATTTCCCTGAGGATAGTACAATGTTGAGAAACGATATTGGATATGGAATTGTTCACATAATTCTTGAACATCCTGAATTTTAAAAGGCCTACCATTGTCTGTGACAATGGACTGAGGTACCCCGTACTAACAGATGAGGTAGTTGAGCATCAAGGATGAGATCTACTTTCCAATGGTTGTTGTTAAAGGAGTTGCTTCTATCCATTTTATAAAATACTTTGTTGTTGTGATGATGAACTTGTGTCCATTGGATGAAGACAGATTTATTTTTACTACCAGGTCCAGTCCCCACTGACAAAAGGGCCATCTTGATGTGAAGGGATGTAACTCTTGTGTTGGCACATGAATTAGATTACCATGAATTTGGCATTTCTGACACTTTTTAACATATTGATAGGACTCCTTCTCCATGTTCAGCCAATAATACCCTAAACGAAAGAGTTTCTTAGCTAGGGTTAGCCCACTTGAATGGGTCCAACAAATACCTTCATGGAACTCTCGTAACGATGTTTTAGATTTGTGATGTTCTAGACACTGAAGAAGAGTACCATCTAGACCTCGACAGTAAAGGATGTCAGCTATCAATGTATGTTGAGTGGATTGATGGATAAAGTTACGCTTTTGGTTTCTAGAGAGATCAGGAGGAAGGACATTATCTTAGAGGTAAGTATAGATCTCTCCATATTGTGAGGTTTGAGTGTCAATTATTTGACATATGGTATGTGAATTAGGATAGTCATATGCAAGGTTCGATACTTGTTCTATCATCAACTCATAATGACCTTTCTTTTCTGGTAATTGCAAAAGGGAAGCAATTGTCACCATGGCATCCACAAATTTGTTCTCTGCCTTGGTATTTGCTCAAATTTGATATCCATGAAGTACTTGTTAAGATCATCTATCATTTTCTTATATGGCATGAGCTTCACATCCTTTTTTTGATACTCATCATTTACCTAATAGATGACAAGCTGTGAGTCCCTATACACTTGTATTTCTATTATTTTCCATTCAATAGCTACTTTGATGTTGATAATCAATGCTTCGTACTCAGCTACATTGTTGGTACATGGAAACATTACCTATAGGATCTTGGTATGGTGTGTCCTTGAGGTCTGACAAATAGGAGTCTTGCCCCAGATCCTCTTTGTGTATATGATCCATCAAAATAGAGCCTCAATTGTTGTGTTGTAATATTTAGGATTTTTGCATCTAGAAATTCAATGTTCATTGGATGATGATCCTATAACAGAGCTTTAGCTAGTTGATCTGCTATTACCTATCCTTTGATGGCTCTCCTGTCGACATATTGGATGTCAAACTCGCTTGAAATCATGACCCATTTTTCTAATCTCCCTATTAGAGCAGCTTTACTGAGTAGATATTTCAATGAGTCTATTTTCGCAATGAGCCTGACTATATGAGTCAACAAGTAGTGTAGCAACTACTAGGTTGCAAATACTACTACCAAACAAGCTTTTTCTATGAATGTGTAGTTTATTTCATATTCGTTGAGAGTCCTGCTGATGTAGTACATAGCTTGTTCTTTTCCTTTAGAATCTTCTTGTGCCAATAGAGCTCCTAAAGATATGTTAGTTGTTGTGATATATAGTAGTAGTGGTCTTTCTACTGTAGGTGGAATGAGTATTGGAGGTGACACCAAATACTACTTTATCTGGTTAAAAGTTGTTTCACAATCTTGATCCCACTTGAATGAAACATTCTTATGAACTAGATGGTTAAATGGGTGACTTTTGTTTTCCAGCTAAGAGATAAATCTCCTGATGGATTGTAACCTGCCTTGTAGTGATCGTAATGTGGAAACATCTCCATTATTGCTTTAACTTTAGTTGGATCTACTTCAATACCCTTCTCTGACACTATGTAACCAAGGAGTTTTACTAATGTTACCCCGAACACACATTTCTTTGGCTTCAATCTAGCATTAAATCTTTCTAGTCTAGTGAATATTTTATCAAGGATCTCCAGATGTTCTTCCTTGGTGTATGATTTTTCTAATATTTTAGCCACATAATCTTCCATGAAAGTATGCATCATGTCATGGAAAATAGTGTTCATCGCCTGCTGATGTCACACTTGCATTTTTTAATCCGAAGGGCATGGCATTTCAACATAATGTACCCCAAGGACAAGTGAATGCCATATTTTCCTGATCTTCATGTGCTATTTTTATTTGATTATACCATGAGAAGCCATCCATTATAGATAACATGGAATGTCCTGTTGTTAGATCGACAATTATGTCAATGTTGGGTAAAGGAAAATCATCATTTAGGCATGCCTTGTTTAAATCTCTGAAATCCATGCATATTTTGATGCTATTATCAGGTTTTGATACTAGCACAATATTTGAGATCCATTATGCATAATCTATGGACCTGATAAATCCTGCATCCAACAATTTCTTCAGCTCAGCTTTAACCATCAGGGCAATGTGGGGATGCATCTTTCTCAATTTTTGTTTGACTGGTTTGATTCATTTTGGTAGCGACAGATGATGTATGAGGAGATCTGGATCTAATCACGGCATGTCAAAATAAGACCATACAAAATTGATGTGTCGTTCCTCAAAGAATTTGGTGAATGCAAGTTTCTCTTGTTTTGTCATGGATGCTACTAGATGTAGGATCTTTTCCTTTCCAATTATTCCTAGATTTATAGACTATGTTGGTTCTACCAACACTGATGATCTGTCATGGTAATGCTTTGGGAGGGTGTCAAATATTCCATCCTTCAGTGCCTCAGAAAGGTTTTCACTATCAGATATGTTCTTTATTTTTTCTTTTTCAAAATCTAATGCTGCCTTTGAAAGGTTTTCACCATTAGATTTATATTTCTTGTTGTCATTTTTGCAACCGAAAGATATGGCACCCTCTTGTTTTAAAAAATTATTACAAGTGTCATGGATAGAAATCGTATCAGTTTCATCACTACAAAGATAGTTTATGATTGCATCATCATTTGAAAAGACTGGTAAATGAATAGGTTCGGTGGGTTCCCAGTCAATAAATTCAAGATGTCTCAAGGGTAATAAGTCATCAGTTTGAGTAAGTTCGACGGCTGTGAGTGTTTTGATAGCTAGGTGGTCAAATTTTTTGGTAGGAAGGTCGAGGTATATGATAGTACTCACCTCCAAGTTGTCTGCCTCACTTGATGTATAATCATCCTTGCTTGAGTAATCAATATTTGTGGATCCCATAATAAACGGTCTATTTCCTGAACTTTGTCCCTTCTCTTGTATGGGTGTATATGCTTGAATGAAATCAATTTTTTTGTCAGTGTATGATGTAGCAGATAAATGATCCCATTCATACTCATTGGAATCTATGTCAGAACCATCTCTCATTTGTAGAATCCTCTCTACCACTTTTTGAGTTACTTCCTCTTTTGTTTCCCCTATATAACCTAATCTTGCTTTGTCTTTAGGCTGCAGTGTTAGAGGTTGAATAGGTTCTATAATACCATCCTTTCTCTTGCTAATTGGTCCTTGCCCTTCATAACCCATTTTTTCTAAAATAGCCTTCCCTTTTCCATACTGATTTGTTTTGATGCTGATATTTGTTGATGTTGAGGTTTCTTCATCCTTATATAGCCAATTGAGAATAGCTTTATCCTCTAACTCATCTTCGAGGGTACCTAATTTAACAAATATTTCATTTAGATTGGTTGTGATGAACTTGGTGTGTTTGATATGGGTTGTCCATATGATTTTGGTGATGGTAGCAATTGTGATAGACACAAAGATTGCTCAAGGGAATATTCTCCTAAGCCTTTGTCTTTTAACTGAACCTTGTTTGAAAATTGTTATGATAACTCATTCATAGGATCTTTAGTGTTTGATATAGTCGTGTCTACAAAATTTGTTTCCTTTACCTGATCTTTCTTCTCAACCCATTTAGATATGAAATTGGGTTGTCTGTCACCACTAGATGAAGTGGAAGTGTTGACTTCTCTATTGTGAGTTACCAAAGTGTCTTGATTTTCTTTTAACATGTTGCAAGTCTATGGATTATTGTTGTCAGCTGATATGGTGACCTTCTGTCTGTTTACTAGAAATTTTAGACATTGATGGTATGTCGAAGGTACCGCTTGCATTTCATGGATCCATGGACAACCCAATAGTATGTTATATGTTAGATCCTTGTATAACACTTGACAAATAATGTTTTTGACAATCTGACCTACTTGAATTGGAAGTACAATAAGCCCCTTGGAAGACCTTTCCTCTTCATCATATTCCTTTATTGTTATCTTTCTTTTGGCATCAATGGTGTTGTCAGAATAGCCTAGTGCACGAATCAGTTTCAAAGTACAAATATTTAACCTAGCTCCTCCATCTATTAAGACACGCTTGACATGGTGTGTTTATGGATTAGAACCTCTATATGCAAGGCTACATTGTGTGGGTGATTTAAAAACACATCATCTTGTTCAGAGAATGATAGACAATGAGGTGTGGTAAGATGTCCCACCATGGCTTGGGATTGAAAAACATCCAAATTATTGGGGACCATTGTAGCTACTAGAGCATGTCCCAAAACTTCGTTATGTGATGGTGAAATTTTGAGAAGTTCTAGAATGGATAATTTGTGCGAGTATCTTTTGTAATTGGTCCACAATGTTGTATTGATGTGATGTGGGAGTAGTGTTTTTGGATGAAACTCCTTTTAATATCACCTTGGACTGCCCCCTTGTCATTATATTGACTTTTTGATGGTCTTGTGTGTCCCTAATCTTTAGGACATTGATTTGATTGTCCGATGTGTTTGTGCTTGGTATCATGTTGAGGGATTCAATGTCATTTATTTTTATGTCATCTGTCTTATTATCAATGTCATTTTTCTCAACCTCGGAAAGGAAAAGAATAGTGGTGTCATAGACATAGTTTACACTTTTTCCTTTACCACTTGAAGAAGACTCTCCTTTTTTGTAGTTGGGTAATGGATTGGTAAATTCAATGTGATCATTGTTTGTTTGATGCCCTTCAACAAACACCTTCTTTGCTTTGATCAAGTCTTGTATCAAATGTTTTAGTTGCATACAGTCATTTGTTTTATGTCCCTTATTCTTATGAAAATTGCAATAATTTGCATCGTTCCACCAAGATGGTTTCACCTTTGGCTCCTAATTCCATGCTTTTGGTAGGGTAATGAGCCTATTTGCAATGAGTTCTCTCATTGCTAATTCCAATGTTTTTCCTAATGGGGTGAATCTCCGTCGATTGGATTGTCTTTAGTATGACGGTTGAGATTCCCCATTGTTGGTGTTATTGTTTTGAGTAGTGCTTGATTGTTGTTTTGGTTTTCATTTTGATTTGTTTTGACAGTTGTTGCTATCAAATTGAATACTGGTTTTGTATTGTTAGTTGTAGCATCAGTGCTTCTAGTATTTTTTTTTTTTGCTAAAATTTTGGCTTGTCGTTGTTTCCATAGTGATTTGCATTGTTTGGTGTGTCATTGTAGTGTTTAATCACTCCTCGTTTGACTTGGGCTTCTTTGAATTTAAGCCCATTCTTGATTACTTTTTCAAATGTTGGGGGACATTGCAATTCGAGTCTATAACTAATTTGATCATTTAAGTTGTCAATACATAATTCAATCTTCTCTTCTTTAGGTATAGATCAAGGATATCTAGCGAAAAACTTTCTCCAATGTTGTAAGAATGATAGGAATGTCTCACCGTTTTTCTGTTTCAGGTCATACAGATCTTTTATGGTTAAGTCATGTTGTATGTTGAAGGAGAATTAGGAGATGAATTTGTTGACTAGTTCTTCGAAGGATCAAATCCCTAGTTGTAACTTGGAGAACCATTCCATAAAATGGGATCCCAAACTCCTAGGAAATAACCTCATGAGGTAAGTATCTTCTTGTGCAAACTTGAGGCTCATTGTTTTGAATTCCCTTACATGGTCAATCGGGTCCGATTTACCATTGTATTTATCGTATTTAGGAAATTCACAGTGTCTAGGGAAAGGTAACATATCCACACCCAGATGAAAAGGGTAAGGAAAAATGTCATGTAATAAGTATTTCTTGGTGGTTCCTATTTGCATACTCTAAATTTGTTGTTGTAGATTTTGCATTTGAATTGTTAAATAAACCACTTGATCTGTGTCCTAGGTGTGGTTTGGTTTTGTTTCATTTGTTCTAGGTGTTTCCTTCAACCGATCGATGTCGAAATCTTTCAGAAGTTTGGCACCTAACTTTGCTAACATCAAGAGATATTTCTCCATGTCTTGTTCTAAGACCTTTTCCATAAATTTATGAAAATTTGGGTCTTGTTGGGCGTGTTGTATATCTTCTTGTGTTATTTTGTTGTTTTCATGTTGTTGGAATCAGTAAAAGGGGTTCTCTTCAATCATGTTTGGATTTTCAGTTTCTTTCTCTATGAGTTTTTGTCTTTGCAACCTTGTCAAGATTGGCGTGCAAATTTTTGGTTGCTTTCACTAAACTTGGATCTTTTATGTTGTGATTAGTGTCAATTTGATTTTAATGAATCCAAATAGAATGATGTATTCTATTGACGAGACTAAGTTGAAAATTTGATTACTGAGTTTTTGTTTCGTGATGGTAGGATGTTAAAATCCTGATAAGGAAACTTGACTCAATAATCTAGATTTTTTTTTATAATTTGACACTTTGTATTTTGCAAGATCTAGGTTTATGTTTGAAAACAATTTGACTTGTAAAATCCTACCTTGTTTTAGGTTCTTAGGATACTGTTTGAACTGTGAAATGTTTCTGACTGGTTAAATCCTAAGTTACCGATGGTAACAAATCTGACAGACATTTCTAAAAGGTCTCTATTTTTTTTTTTTAGTTTTGTGGAAGTGCTAATATAGCGGGTAGACAAACTGAAAAAAAATGTAGAAGTGCTAAAAGGTCTAGTAAAAGCACTGTCAAACAAAGAAAAAGCGCTAAAACAAACCACTGATGTGCCGAAAGACTCACTGGTAATGTTTTTGAAAAAAGCGTTGTAAGTTTGACCATAAGCGCTAAAATAGATGGCAGAAGCATTTTTTTACTGTTGAAGCACTAAAATATAGCTCATAAGTTCTAGAGCAAACTGTAAAAGCGCTATAACATTGATTTTCTAACTCTGACAGAGTTTACTTCACTGTTGACATATGTGGCATAAGTGCTAAAACAAGTGGTAGAAGCATTGTTTTCAACTGTGGGAGTGCTATAATAATGTACAAAACCGCTATAACAGATGATAGAAGTGTTGTTTTGTTTATTTCCAAGTGGGGGGTGGTAATACGGGTCTTGCAACTGCTATGTCTGCTTTCTCTTCTTCTTTGTCTAAGACTATGGATGCTGTGAGAAATTGATGGGATGTTTCATTTTTCCCAAAAATGAATGTTCTCAAATTGTTGATAATGTCAGTTTGGGTACCTTCAATGTGTACATTACCGGGCTGAAATATTGTTGTGGTTAGCCCTAGTTGTTGAACAGGAGTTGTACATCGCCAAATGGTCATAAGGTATGTTGTATGATGGTTTCAATATTTTATTGCAATGTTTACTCATTATCTCTTGCTAGGAAAGAGGTAGTAACATGGGTCTTCCTATTGCTATGTTTTCCTTTTCTTCTTCTTCGTTCAAGATGATGGATGTGAGAAATTGATGGGGTGTTTCATTTTCCTCAAAAATGAATATTCTCAAACTGTTGATAATGTCAGTTTGGGTACCTTCAATGTGAGTAAGGTTAGGTTGTATAATAGGTGTTGTAAGGCCCAAATTTTGAATAGGAGTTGTAGGTCACCAAATGGTCATAAGGTGTGGTGATAATTCCCTGATTTTGGAGGACAAACCTAATGTTTCCACGATTTATCTACTATAAGAATTGATTAGGTCTGGTGGAGTATTCTATGGTGGGTTTTGGGATGGAGGATTGACGAATACGTTGACTATGGTTAGGTTCTTGTGAAAGAGCTCTTCTTTGAATATAGGCTTGTGAATACAAGGGCTCTAAAGCATAATAATTAGTGTGACCCCTAGCAAAATCATGAAACCTATGGATGAATTTCCTATGATGAAGCAAAATCTTCCTATTCTAATACAAGAAATGTCTTCTTTTCAAAAGGTTTCTGCAACTAAGTGGTTTCTTGGTTTTTCTTATTCTTTTAGCAAGAGATTTCCTAAAAAAAAATTTGGTTTTCCAATCTATAATCATGTATTTCTCAATTTGATTTTTTCCAAGTTGTATTTTTCAAGATGATATTTTATTTGAATTTTAATGATTTTGAAATACTCAACAATCAAATGTAGACAATTGTTCTTAGGAGCTGTAATCTAAATAGATAGTGTATGTTCAAAAGAACCACGCATGGTCCTATTTTCACTGGTTTGATAACAATAAAGCACTTCAGACAGACTCACTCTTAATAGTCAAAGGTCATCATTATACTCAATAGCCCATAGCTTAAAATTGCATTGACTCACATAGTTGTGCCACCCCGTAGAGGGCGCCCGTGTTTTTGTCTTTTCCAGATGTGTACTCAAGGTTAGATTTATCGATCCCCTAAGCAAAAAATCCTTGGAAATTTATGGTGAGTGTCTTGGAGGAAGATTCTTCCCTCCCCTTGCATTGCGATTATTACAATGTTTGGTTATTGACTTGGCTGGATACTATACTAGGTTCTTAGAAAGGGTTTCCATTCAGAGCGGCAAGTGATAAACTCCCTCAGGAGACCTCCCAACCTTTAGAACAAAGGTTTTTGGGATGGCTATCATGCACACTTCTGGAAAAGGTGGGTTTCCCTAGATTCGCTTTAAATTTTAGAGTGGGGTGGAAAACCTGGCTTTGGTTGTTACCCACTTAGGTCATTCCCGTAGGGTGAGTACTTTTTCCCACTATGATAAGCCTTCTATAAGATTTAATAAAGCTTGAAAATGCATAAAATAAAGGATGATTCTGGCGTTTTGATCACCCAGATAAGGGGAGAGCATATGCCTATCACCACACAAACACAAAAATCAACTTGTTCAATTTTTAGAGCCCAAACAACAATTTTCTATCTATGTGAAGATGTTGCTTCATAGTGAAGATATTGGTTCACAGTGAAGATATATTTTCACAAAAAGACATGGTGATCATTTTTAATCCCAAATTGAAATGTTTGGAGAATACCCTAGATTGATAAATTCTAAACCAAATTGAAGAAGTGACTATCCTAGGATTGACAAATTTTAAACCAACTAAAGAAATGAAGTTACTGGTCACGATCGTGTTGGATCTAGATAACGATTTACAAAAGTGCTATAACAGAGATTAAAAGTGCAATAGAAATGCTCGAAAGATCTATATAAAGTGTCAGAAGCACTATAGAAATAGTTGGATGTGTTGAAACAACTTTGAAATTTGATCGGACTATGCTAAAAGCTTTTCGGTTGAAGCGCTAAAATAGTCTTCCAAAGTGCTATAGTTTTCATTGGAAGCGCAAAAATAGGAAGAAGCGCTATAGTTTGGATCAGAAGCACTATAGAATCTTCCAATTGCGCAAAAAGAGTTATTCCATATTCTTGTACGAAATATTTTCAAAAAAACTTGTTAAAAACATGGGGTTGGAGCCCCACAATGGGTGCCAAAATGTAAGTCTAAATAAGTAATAATGAAAAAACAACTAAAAAACTTCTTAATGAAACATTTTATCAATATTAACATGAATTAAACTAATTTAAAGCACATAAAAGCTTGAAAGAATCTCATTGTCTCCTATCTCCAAAGATTTATCAAGTTACAGAGGGCTCTCAGATTTGTAAGCAGAGTAATTGTTTAAAATTCCTATCTAGAGAATAGAATTGATGCTATATGCAATGATGTGATGATTGATAATGAAACTAAAAAACTATGATGCTACTGTAATCTATATGGATATGAAAACTGATAAATGGAAGCTACAGTAAAAAACTATGATGTTTTCCTGATGTGAATTCTATTGATGCTATGATGTTAAATGTTATTGCTATTGCTATTGATATGATTGCTTGATTGTTATGAATAATATAGAGTAAGTTTGTACAAAGATTCAAGGTTTTCTCGGATGATTTTCATGCTTCGGAAGGCTGTATTTATAGATTTCATGGCAACACATTTTCACAGGGGTAGCACAACAAAGGCTTGAATTCAATTTGGAGAATTGAATGGTGAGAGATTGAGAAGCTTGATCTAATTATGGGAATGGTTGTGCTTTAAATTAGTTTAATATTTGGGGATAGGAGACAATGAGATGCTTTCAAACTTTTATGTACTTTAAATTAGTTTAATTCATGTTAATCTTGATAAAATGCTTCATTAAGAAGTGTTTCATTGAGCTTTGTTTGTCTGATGCCATAAAAGGATAGGTAATTGTAGATCAACTAGGTGAAGCTCCGTTACAGGATCATCATCCAATGAACATTGAATTTCCAGATGCAGACATCCTAAATATTACAACACAACAATGTAGGCTCTATTTTGATGGATCATATACATAAAGAGGATCCAGGGCAAGAATCCTATTAGATCCTATAGGTTAATATTTCCATGTACCAATAATGTAGCTGAGTATGAAGCATTGATTATCAACATCAAAGTAGCTATTGAATGGAAAATCATAGAAATACAAGTGTATGGGGACTCACAACTTGTTATCTATTAGGTAAATGATGAGTATCAAAAAAAGGATGAGAAGCTCATGCCATATAAGCAAATGATAGATGATCTTAAAAAGTACTTCATGGATATCAAATTTGAGCAAATACCAAGGGCAGAGAACAAAGCTGTGGATGCCATGGTGACAATTGCTTCCCTTTTGCAATTACCAATCAATACACTCGTCTGATAAAAAATATCTCTAAAACCCAATGAGTTCGACCGATCAATATCATTGTTCAATGACAAATAAAAGGTACCAGAATATCATCCTCATCCCAATGGCCACAATCTAGGTAGGGATGCCATGTCATAGACTCTATGTCATCAATCACTCTCATCCAATACTCTAACTTACCCAGTCTGGACTGAGTAAGGTGATCGACATATCTAAACACATATGGTCTCATAGGAGGCCTCTATCTAACTAGCACCAGACGCATAACAACTATGTGCTCCCACACCCACACCTGAAGCAAAGTGACACCGAATGACAAACTATGACCTCCAAGATAAATTGTCTAATGCAAGTCATGATACAAGTGGGTGAGCATACACATGCCCCAAGCAAATATGGTGCCATGAACAACCATACTCTCCAAAACTTGGCCCCAACCAACAGAGAATCCCTTAGACCTGCAATCAAGACTAAGGATTCCTCTGATAAAACCAGCAAGCACTGTGGGAAAAGTGGCATATGCATCGACCATCTCCCACCATGGAATCCACTCTCCAACAATATGCTCATCCTAAAACACTGTCTGAAGAGCATCAGTGCACCCTACTCTAATGAATCATAAACAACAACATCACCCACAACTATTATCTGCAATATCCTACAGACATCCTTTGGAGTGACTATCATCTCACCAGTAGGAAGGTGAAAGGTGTTATGCTTGCTATGCCACCTCTCAGCTAGCGTTGTCAATAGACCCTGATTAATCCTAATCTAGGGCAGGTATAATAAAGAATACAATCCACATCGCACAATAACTATTGTATCAGGTTGTGCTAACTATGGTATTAGATCAAAAGTCCATGGGGAACGCTCTTGAACCTTAAGGTTCTCTAATGCCTCCTATTATCAAGAAATATTAAAAATCAATACTCTTTTTCAAATCATCAAACATCAATTATCCTATCAAATGTAATCATCTTTTGGTGAGACTTTTGATCAAATCTCATGAGCGAATGTTATTGAACCTCACCTATCATGAGGTCAATCATCAATCTTAAAATTGTAACTTTCCTATCATGAGGTACGTCAATAAAACTATAATTATTCCTCACCTATCATGAGGATAATTATCATCAATCAAACATTATACCTTGCCTATCATGAGGTCGAACATCATCTATTTTGATTAGGATAATCAATATATCAAATCAATGCTGACACGATCAAAAATTAAAAAAATCAAGGAGTGAATAAGTAATAATGAAAGAACAACTAAAACACTTCTTAATGAAACTTTTTATCAAGATTAACATGAATTAAACTAATTTAAAGCATAGAAAAGCTTGAAAGCATCTCATTGTCTCCTATCTCCAAAGATTTATCAAGTTACAGAGGGCTCTCAAATTTGTAAGCAGCGTAACTGTTTAAAATGCCTATCGAGAGAATGGAATTGATGCTAAATACAATGATGTGATGATTGATAATGAAACTAAAAAGCTATGATGCTACAGTAATCTATATGGATATGAAAATTGATAAATGGAAGCTATAGTAAAAAACTATGATGGTACTGTGATGTGAATTCTACTGATGCTATGATGCTAAATGCTATTACTATTGATATTCATATGATTGATTGATTGCTATGAATACTACAGAGTAAGTTTTCACAAAGATTTAGGGTCCATTTCCTGTGAAAAGAAGTTGTATGTATAGATTTATGGCAACAATTTTGTGATGGGGCAGCACAACAGAGGCCTGGATTCAATCTTGAGTTTTGAAGGGTGAGAGACTGAGAAGCTAGAGCTAATCATGGGGATTGTTCCTCCCCATGAAAATATCAGGAAAGATGATAGGAAAGATCAAAGGAAGAAGATTGAGAGGATTGCCTACAAGTTTGTCCTCAAAGCTTTCCTGTGAATGCCAGTTGAATTAATTAGATTTAAAAAATCTAATTTTACTAGTGAGTGAATAGAGGAATATTTGATTTATGCCTTTATTTGAATATTTTGATTTATTCAATTTAGCAAAATAGGAAGATTTTAATTAAATAAAACAAATATTTGACTATTTGCTTATTTAATAAAGAGGAATATGATAATTAAATAAATCTTTAGGATATCTTTATTTAATTAAGAGGAAATATGATAAGATAATTAAATAGTACAAACTATTGAAGTTTTCTTATTTAATTAAGATAGAATAAATGGATAAAAATAGAAAAAATAATAATGATAATAATTAAATAAAACCAAATATTTAAATTTGTTTATTTAATTAAGAGGAAATAATATGATAAAATAGAAGAATTAATAATGAACTTAATATAAATAAATATTTCTATTTATTTACTAAGTAGACGAATTTAGGATTAATTAATCAAATAAATTATATTTAATTAATTATATTCTCTAGACCATTTTTAGGTGTATACATTTTGCCCCTCTTTGAAGTGATGTGTTTATGCATTGCTTCAAAGAAAATTTTGCGATGTTGCTACTAGTGTTGACAAAAAATTTCTCAGTATGCCCCAGACGTCCCTCAGACATTTTTTTTAGCTAATGATGGATATATGCCCCCTCAAGAGATAAATTAATGATTTTTTGATTTTTTGATGATTTTTTAATGATTTTGATGTAGATTTGGTGAATATTTAGTGATGAAATAATTTATCTCCCAATAAAGAATAATGATTCTGCTAGATGATTAAATGTTGCCCCAGGATTTGTTTTGAATTAATCTCCTCAAAAATAAATTTAAATAATCCCACAAAAATCCCACCTTCTATAACCTATAAAAGGTTCAAAAATGTCCTTTTCACACTCATTTGTTCATTTTGACCTTTGAAATCTTTGTGAGAGAGCTATTTGTGCCACGTGGAGCAATATGTCGATTCCTTATCACACCCACCATTTTGAGCATGTACGATGTCACAACTGCCCAACTGCCTATGGACCTCCAATACGTACCCTTTATCCCCTTGTATTTTGTGTCTTGTTTCATTTTTTGTGTAGTTTATGGATTTTCGATTTTCAAATTCTTTTAGCATGTTTATGTCCCATTGTAGCACTTTCATTAGGTCCTTTAGCACTTTGAAATTTTTAGCGTGTCAAGCTTTTGTTTTAGCACTTAGGTTTAGTGTTTTAGCACTTTCAAACTTTAGTGTATAGGTACCCTATTTTAGCACTTAGGTGTTATGAATTAGTGCTTTCATAGTTTTGGAGCTTAGGATAGAAATTTTAGCACGTCGGATGACTGTTTTAGCACTTTGAATATTTTAGCACTTTGACCCAATGTTTTGGCACTTTTGACCGATTAAATGGTGCATGTCATGATTTGGTGCTTTGAATTCCTATTTTAGTGCATTCAAATCAAATTGATGAATTTTATCAAATTGTCCTTGATTTTGTCAAATTTTTATTGTGTCAGCGTTGGTTTGATATGATTGATTATCCTGATCAAAATAGATGATGTTTGACCTCATGATAGGCGAGGTCTAATGTTTGATTAATGATAATTATCCTCATGATAGGCAAGGAATAATTATAGTTTGATTGACGTGCCTCATGATAGGCGAGGTTGATTTGATGCTTTGATTATTGAACTCATGATAGGTGAGGTACAATTTTAAGATTGATGATTGACCTGATGATAGGTGAGGTTCAATAATGTTCACTCATGAGATTTGATAAAAAATCTCATCAAGAGTTGATTAGATTTGATGGGATAATTGATGTTTGATGATTTGACAAAGAGTACTAATTTTGAATATTTCCTAATAATAGGAGGCATTCGAGAACCTTCAGGTTTGAGAGCGTTTCCCATGGACTTTTGATTTGATACCACAGTTAGCACAACCTGATATAGTAGTTATTATTCAATGTGGATTGTCTTCTTTATTATACATGCCCCAGATTAGGATTAGTCAGGGTTTGTTGACATCACTAGCCGAGAGGTGGCATAGTGAGCATGACACCTTTCACCTTCCTACTGGTGAGATGACAGTCACTCCAAAGGATGTCTAGAGGATCTTGTGGATACGAGTTGTGGGTGACGTTGTATATTATTCATTAGAGCAGGGTGGCACTAATGCTCTTTAGAGGGTGTTTCAGGACGAGCATATTGCTAGAGAGTGGATTCCATGGTGGGAGATGGTTGATGCATATGCCACTTTTCCCATAGTGCTTGATGGTTTTATCAAAGGAGTCCTTAGTCCTAATCATAGGTCTAAGGGATTTTTTGTTGGTTGGGGCCAAGTTTTGGATCTAGTATGGTTGTTCATGGCACCATATTTTCTTGGGGCATGTGTATGCTCACCCACTTGTATCATGATTTGCATTCGATAGTTTATCTTGGAGGTCGTAGTTTGTTAGCTGGTGTCACTTTGCTTTAGGTGTGTGCGTGGGAGCACATAGTTGTTATGTTTCCAGTGCCAGTTAGACAGAGACCTCCTATGAGACCATATGTGTTCAAATTTATCGGCTACCTTACTCAGTCCAGACTAGGTAAGTTAGAGTATTGGAGGAGAGTGATTGATGACATAGAGTATGTGGCATGGTGTCCCTACCTAGATTGTGACCATTGGGATGAGGATGATATTCAGGTACCTTTTCTCTATTAGTTGATGATATTGATTGGTCAAACTCATTGGTTTTTAAAGAGATTTATGACCAGACGAGTGTATAGACAGTATGACATGGTTCAGAGTATGCCCCAAGGTATTTCCCATTACACCCATCATCAATCATATTCTACAGATTAGGGGCCCATTTTGTCATATGATGTCATTGTTCAAGAGTATCAGTCTTTATAGCCATTTGAGTGGGATATATGTCCTGACATTATTGAGAATTGGTTATAGCAGACTATGTCAAGTTTCTGGCTTTGCATCCTTTTCAACATCTTACCATTCCAAATGAGCCTACCTCTTTACTTGCAAAGGAGGATATTTTTGTAGCATGTGGTCCTAGGCAGAGGAGAGAGGAGGTTGAGGTTGAGGCGAAGAATGTTGGTGTTGTTGGTGAGGAGGATGTCTGTGGTGAGGAGAATGTCGGTAGTGAGGAGGATGTTGGTGATGAGGAGGATAGTGGAGAGGACAACAATGGGGATGAGAGCAGTGGTGATGACTATATATTTGATAGTGGAGAGGTTGCAGGTGGGTCGGGCCTTGCATTAGATTTGCTGAAGGAGACAATGCCTTGTAAGAGGCATGTAGTGAGGGATGTTTCAGATCAGTTGTAGATAGCTAGTCTACAAGTGTAGTTAGAGACACACTTCTTAATGAAACATTATATCAAGATTAAAATGAATTAAACTAATTTAAAGCACAAAAAATCTTGAAAGCATCTCATTGTCTCCCATCTCCAAAGATTTATCAAGTTACAGAGGGCTCTAAAATTTGTAAGTAGTGTAATTGTTTAAAATTCCTATCTAGAGAATGGAATTGATGCTAAATGCAATGATGTGAGGATTGATAATGAAACTAAAAATATATGATGCTACTGTAATCTATATGGATATGAAAACTGATAAATGGAAGCTACAGTAAAAAACTATGATGCTTCTGTGATGTGAATTCTACTGATGTTATGATGCTAAATGCTATTGATATGATTACTTGATTGCTATGAATACTACAGAGTAAGTTTGCACAAAGATTCAGGGTCTTCTCAAATGATTTTCATGCTTCAAAAGGTTGTATTTATAGATTTCACGATAGCACATTTGCATAGGGGCAATACAACAAAGGCTTGGATTCAATCAAGAGAATTGAATGCTGAGAGATTGAGAAGCTTGAGCTGACTATGTGAATGGTTTCTCCCCATGAAAACATCAAGTAGGATGATAGGAAGGATTAGAGGAAGAAGATTTGAGAGATTAATTCCAATTTGTCTCCACAACTTCTCGTGAATACCAATTGAATTAAATTGGATATTTGAATATCTAATTTTATTGGTGAGTGAATAGAGGAATATTGCTTTATTTGAATATTTTTGATTTATTCAAATTTAGCAAAGTAAGAAGATATATAATTAAATGAAACAAATATTTTCTTATTTGCTTATTTAATACAAAGGGATATGATAATTAAATAAGACTTTGGGATATCTTTATTTAATTAAGAGGAAATATGATAAGACAATTAAATAGTACAAACTATTGAAGTTTGTTTATTTAATTAAGATAAAATAAATGGATAAATATAGAAGAAATAATCATGATAATAATTAAATAAAACCAAATATTTAAATTTGTTTATTTAATTAAGAGCAAATAATATGGTAAAATAGAAGAATTAAAAGTGAACTTAATATAAATAATTTTTTCTATTTATTTACTAAGTAGATAAATTTAGGATTAATTAATCAAATAAATTATATTTAATTAATTATATTCTCTAGACCATTTTTAGGTGTATACATTTTTAATGAGCTATTTCTATGGATGATTGCTTATCTATGGTATGGAAATATGTTTTGGAAAACATATGCTCACCTCACACTATGTTTTCCAACTTGCAATCATACTATGCATGTACATGGTTGGTTGAAAACATTGTGTTTACTATCAAAGCATACTAGTAAATATGGATTGTCATGGTTTTCCAACACCATGGTGATTGGAATTCCATGACAAGCCATAGACAAGGAAATGATTTCCTATCTATGGTTTGTCACTGTGTTTTGGCAGAAATATACTCACCTCACACTGTGTTTTCCAACTTGAAGTCATACTATGCATGCATATGGTTGTTGAAAAGCATTGTGTTTTTACTATCAAAGCATAATAGTAAGTATGGATTGTCATGGCGTTCCAACACCATGGTGATTGAAATGCCATGAAAAGCCATAAACATGAGAATGAACTATTTATATGTAATTATTTCTATTGCTTGTCTATGGCTTGGCATGGCATTCCAAGACCATGGTGTTGGAATGCCATGACAATCCATATTTGATATTATGTTTTGATATATTTTTTCAACAATCCATATTTACTATTTAGCCATGGTGTTGCAATGCCATGACAATCCATATTTACTATTATGCTTCGATATATTTTTTCCAAGCATTCGTAGCTTGTTCAAAAGAACCTATTTTAGGATTTTAGCCATAGTAGCACGACAGTGAACTATTTGATATAATGCTTTGGTAGACATGTATGAAAAATGTGGTAGCATAGACAAGGAAGTGAAATTTTTGATAAAATGCTTGAAAGAAATGTGGTCTCATGGTGATGGAATGCCATGGAAATCTATATTGTTGCCTTGCTACTATATGGATTGTCATGGAATTCTATCTCCATGAGCCCACATTTCTTTGAGAAATTTTTATAAGGAAAGCATAGTGCAAAAATGCCTTCCAAATGCAAAATTCTCAGGAAAGAAGTGTAGAAAATTTTATTTAATTCAAGCTGTAGTGATTAAGATGCACAATAACAAAACAAAATAATAGACAATTTAGCATACACAAAATTGAACACCAGATTTACGTAGGAAAACCATTACAGGAGAAAAACTCACACACCAAGTGAAGTCACTTTGTATTACAATAAATCAATTACATACAGAGTTACAGAACCCACTCCAGGTGTTAATTCATAGTAGCAAATATTTCCCTCTGATCAACCTTGTACATAGATTTTGAATTCAGTTTTGTTCTCTCACATTGTTACAATGCTCCTAAGCATATAATGTAGAACAACAATCAAATTAATCCAACTCCACTCATTGCAAAGTGTTACAATATATATTCGACATTTAGCCATGGTTGCTTTAGTTCTAGGAAACCAATCATTCCAACTATCATTAACCGTGTTAGGCCATCAAAGAGACTCTTTTTATCTCTCTTCAAAATCAACAAGTCTCTTTGATGTCCTAATCATCCTATTGAGAAAATCCACCAAACAACCTTCAATGGTCAACAACCAACCATCGCTTTCCATCTCAATATCAATCGGGTCCCACCAAGACACTCTTCACAAATTATCAAGTCAACCATCACCATATTGAGGAGACATCATATTGTCTCCCTTCGATATAGGCAAGTACCTTTGATGAAGCTTATCGGCTCATCCCATGTGGTTGCTAAATCAGAGGTTTTAGAAACTTCAAAACCTATGACATGAGGTTTCAAGGTTCTAACTTTTCATGATTTTGTGATCTAACCACAGCTATCAGGTCATCAGAGAGACTCGAGATAGAGTCCCACTGACAAAGCCAAGTCACACCGACAAGAGTCACCAACATGCTCACCACAACCCATCAATCTATTGGGGAGACTTAAGGAAAAGTCCCAATGATAAGGCTAAATCCCATCGACGAGCTTCTTTCACATTCCATCAAGCCATCGAAGAGACTCGAGATAGAGTCCCCTTTGATGAGAGTAAGTCCTACCGATGATGACCAAGTCATAGGGTAAAAGCACAAAGTTGTGTCACACTTCTAGCCAAATACATAGTTCTGAGCAAAATATTTTCGGCCAAATATGTTTCGACCGAAACCACATGGCCTATACGTAGCACATAGGGTTTCAATCGAATAGGTTTTGCTCGAATCCCAAAAAATTAAAATTTTCCTTTTCTCACTTTGAAATTGGCTTTGAAATTGGATTTTTTAATGTGCGAGGTTTTTATGGAAAGGGTTTTGGGCGAAACTGTTTTTATAGAAACCCTTTCTACCAAAACTATCTATGTGCCATCCTAATTGGCAGCCAACTCAACTTTTTTCATAATTTTCTGGAACTTTCAACTTCAACTAAGTATTTCTTTAGTCAGAATGATTTTTTTGCAAAAAAGAAAAATACCCTTTTGTAGAACTCAGAGTGGTGAATCCAAGTATGTAACTTTTTTAATATTTTGATTAGTTTTAATATATTTTATTTTTAAAATAATGCAAGTAGGTTGTTAAATTTAAAAAAGAGGTTGATTAGAAATTTAAAAAAATAGTAAAACATATTAATTTTTTAAAAAAAATATATGGGGCACAAGAGGAGAGAGTCTTCTTCAAAAGGGTATACTTTTTTTTTGAAAATGATTAAAAAAATAGACAATAGTTGACAATCCATGAAAACTGCTGAATTCTAACAAGTTTGACTTTAAAACGTTATTACGAGAAAAATATATATCAAAATTTGATTTTTTTTTTCCATGCACAAAATATTGAAGTTACCTATTTGGAGAAAAAAAAATAGGGAGAAATGAAGTTTTTTTCAATTTATTTCTTGATGGCCCATGAAGTCACTTTTTTCTAAATTTTTTAGCATTCCAAAATATGTTCTTAAATTGATAAAAAAGTAATGATTTTTTTTTTTAAATATGAAAAATTAAAGGAATAAACTTCATCAAAAGTTCTACATTTCATTAGTTTACATCATTTTGAAATTCAAAACATAAATACCACTTTTATGTGGTCAAAGTTCTTTTTTTTTTTGGCTATTGGTTGATTCCATTATAAAGTGTGACACAGGTTTGTGCTTTTACCCCATAGCTTCATGTTGTTGGGGAGACATGAAACAGTCCCAATGAACTAACCACTTCCCATTGATAAGACACAATGGTGAATAGATAAAGACCATTGGAACATCAATGGGACTGTGAACAAAGTCTCGCCAATAAAGAACTATTAGGCCGATGGAGAAACAAACACAACTCCTGCAGGAAGTCGATCAAGCCAATAAATCTGAGGCACCTTTTCCAACAATTTTATCAAACAGTTCACTTCCTTGTCAATACTACCACATTTTTCATACATGTCTACCAAAATAATTTATGAAATAGTTCATTGCCTTGATGCTAATGCTAAAATCCTAAAACAGGTTCTTTTGAATAAGCTACGGATGCTTGGAAAAAATCTATCAAAGCATAATAGTAAACAACATAGACAAGGTAGTGAATTGTTTGATAAAATGCTTGAAAGAAATGTGGTTTCATGGTGATGGAATACAATGACAATATATATTGTTGTCTTGTTGATATATGGATTGTCATGGCATTCCATCACCATGAGACCACATTTCTTTGAGGAATTTTATCAAACAGTTCACTACCTTGTCTACGCTACCATATTTTTCGTACATGTCTACCAAAGCAATTTATCAAAGAGTTCATTGCCTTGCTGCTATGGCTAAAATCCTAAAACAAGTTCTTTTGAACAAGCTACAAATGCTTGGAAAAAATCTATCAAAGCATAATAGTAAGCAACAACATAGTCAAGGCAGTGAATTGTTTGATAAAATGCCTAAAAGAAATGTGGTCGTGTGGTGATGGAATTCCATGACAATCCATATTGCTACCTTATTGCTATATGGATTTTCATGGCATTCCATCACTATGGGACTGCATTTCTTTTGGTTTTCTTTTGATGGCACATGATAAAAGATAGCCACCATGAAAAAAAGACAATAGTTTCAAAATGTAAAATGACGGTGAATTCATTGAAAGAATAGTTTTTCATTCTTATGGAAAGGCTCTTGCATATCAAATTGAAGCTAAAAGTGACCCAATAGACCTTTTACTAAAGGTTGTGGTACTACTCTATGTGTAGGTACATAAAAGAGCATTACAAATCCTAGGAAGAATAATGGTTATAGATGTTTGTCGATCAAAGGAGCGGGTTCCTGACATAGTATACACAACTTTGATGACGACTTTGATGGAGTATTAATCAACTATAGTCACACTTCTAGCATTACTAGATTAGTTATAAGTTATCATGAAGGTGATTGTATAAATAGAGAGAATAATGAGTGTTGGATTCACTCTTTGCAACTTTCTTGATTTGATAGGTTGACATTGAATAAAGTGGCAATAGGATAGTCCCAAAGTGAAATGACAGTCAAGGTGCTAGAAAACCTGAGAAATATGATGTGAAGAGGCTCTAGAATCCTAAATAGTTGACTAGAAATGTTGACTTGGACACTTGTGCCAATCTGGGCAACTTAGTCCTGCTTCAGGGAGATTCTACCGGAATAGGTTTTTGTCAAAAGGGTGTCCAGAAATGTAAAAAATATTTTTTTATGATTGGAAGTGGGACTAATCCACCGAGGATGGTAACTTCATCCACTTGAGAATCTCAAAAAACTCATGGCAGGAAACTATAGCTATTAGTCTGCACTTACTCCTTGACAGATGTCTGGTTCAAATTCTGCAAAAATCGGGCTGAAAGTGATCTCCAAGCTTCAATTAGGGATTTGTTGATTTGAATGAATTTGATGAATTATTGAATACTTTTATCACCTTTCTCTTTGAAAAATCTACATACAAATCATTTGAAACACACATGCAAAGAGGGGGAAAATGGTTAAGGATTAGAGTATAGGGGTTTGCCTTGGTCAAACCCTAGTTTGGTAATCAAACCCTTGATAATAAAATGAAATAGAAAGAGAATGATGAAAAATAACATGCAATGTCATAAACTCACCAAACCCTTGTTGTAGAATTCTTAAGATATGTCAATGGCTGCTCCAAGATGCTTGATTGATGCCTAAGATGCTTGAAATAATTGAATTCTATGATGCTTGAATGAGTGAATGCTTGAATGAACTAATTGGGGGTTAAAATGAGAGGAAAAACCTTTCTTTATACTTGATTATACAAAATTTCTCAAAAATAACACATCACAAGCTAGGCTCAAGGGTGAGAGAATAAAATCCTGCTAGAAATTTAAAATAATTTTGATTTTTGTGCCTAGTGGGACTAAGTCGCCCCAAGTGGCGACTTAGTCCCACTAAGGAAATTTTATTGGGTGTTGGGAATTAAAGTGCATTTAATAAGGTTTAATGGGAATATTATCAAAAACACAATTAAGGATATAAAGTGCATTAAGGGGTCATTTAAACATAAGAAAGGTTTGAATTAGTGATGACAAGTCTAGAAAAGTGCAAGAGTTTATTACAAATCTTTACAAAACTTTAAGATAAGACTTGGTAAGTGATAAAAAGGAGATATTTAAGTGAATTATGATGAAAGCGTCCTAGAAAAGTGTGAAAGTGGGTTACAACACTTCACAACACCTTTATAAGACATCCTAGAATTATTAATGATTCTCAAGGACCCAAGACCTAATGTGAATGTGTTGGCCACATTACAACATTAAATCTAGGAAAAATCAAGCCAAAATCACAAGGTGGGGCCCAAGCAGAAGAAAAAGTAGAAGGGTTACTTTTTTTCATGTCCGCAATTATCCCCCACTTTAGTGAGAGGGTGAACTTGCTTCAAACTCACACTAAAGTAGCTAAACATGAAATCAAGAGAAGTTTCGATACGCTAATGCTTAGCAAGATGAGACAAAAAAAATCAAGAGGGGTGATCAAGTCCCCAAGATCAAGATCCCATGGAAAACTAGACATAAGTGTGGAGAAACACATGTGAATGATGTAAATGGAGGAGAAAGAAAGAGAAAGAAAGAAAGAAAGTCGAATCAAGCTTCAATCATTTGTCCAGCCCGTTGTGGATCAGATCTAGGTTGTTTGTCTAAAAAAGAAAATGCATACTCACTCTGAGGCGACAGAACTCATGGTTGTTCACTGGGTGAGAAATCCCAAAAGGTGAGAAACATACACTCACGACTGGTATGTACCTACAAACACATAGGTGGCTATGGGGAGAGTGGTACCTTGGAATGGGCTTCCCGCTCAACCATACCAAATTTATACCTCCTGATAACTTTAATAAGGTGCCACAAAGGAAAATTTATTTTCATGCTTCATGAGACAAGAAAAGCTTCATATGCTTAGGAATAATTAAAAAATAGGATGGCACCACAGGAATGCAAGTTGTGTTATGCAAGGTGGCTATATAAAATGGAAAATGTAATATGCAAATAATGTTCAAAGGAGTCTTGTTTAGTTCATGTGAGGTCTTAACTTAGGGAACATTGTGTCTAGTCTCTCCAAGAGAGGACTAATCAAAGAATAGAATATTCACAGCTTAGGGGATGCAATGCATCACATCAAGCCACTAAGAGGAATGCAATATGCTAAGATAGATCATGCTCATGAAGGACACTATACCCAATGTCATCCACAAAGTGATAAACACATCATATGAAGTAACAACGCTGCACTAGGAACCAAGAAAAAGAAAAATGCGACATGAATAATGCCAATGTATGCCCCCACTTTAAAGGAATTTCTACACATCGTTATGTTAGAAATTACTTTAAAGTAGTGAAGGAAAAATTCAAACAAGAAGGAATACATGAGAGCCAATTTGAAAAGCACCTATGCCAAGTCATATGTTTTCAAGTAAGGCTGTGTCATGCAAGAGAAAAGGAAAAGAAAGGGGTTTCCCCCAAAAAGGAAAATACCAAACACAAAAGGGATCTATGTATTTGGGGTTAGTATGTTTGTTGCTGCAATTGTTTTGATTAAAGAGCTCAGAACTATCATCATTCCCCAAATACATAGAATTGGAAGAATGACAAAAAGAGAGAGAAAACAAAGAAAAAGAAACCTTTTTGGGTCAACATGGAAGAGACATAGGATGTCTCAACACTTTGCATCATCCCCAAAAGGAAAACACAAAACAAAAGGAGAAAAGAGAAAAAGAAAAAAGTGAAATGAAAAAGAAATCCTTTGGGTGAACATGAAGGAGACATTTTGGTCTTAATGCTTTGCATCATACCCAAAATGAAAACACAAGAAAAGGAAAAGAAAAAGGAAAAGGGACCTTTTGGGTCAACATGGAAGAGACATAGGGCTTCTCAATGCTTTGCATCATCCCCAAAAGGAAGAACATGCCTCAACTATTTTTCCAAAAATGTTTACAAGTAGAACTCGTTGTCCATTATGCAAAAACAAACACGCTCACATGGGCTAGTTAAACTCCAATTTTCCACTAGGTGAGCCCTCAAGGGTGGCAAATGGGAGAATCTTATTGGGCTCCCATATAATACCAAAGCTATACCTTTGATAACTTTAATAAGGCACCACAAAACAAACATAAAATTCAAGTTTCATAAGGCTTAACAAGTTGTGTTATTCCAAGCACCTATGTACAAGCAAGGCAAGGCTCCATAAGCAAGCAAAGTGTGTTACACTTGGTGGCCATGAAAAAGGGTTCGAGCTTCACAAGGTTAGCAAGCTATGTTATGATAAAAAATTATGAAAAAAAAGAAAATAGACATGTTCAAAGGCATTTTTCTTAGTTCATGAAAGGTCTCAACTTGGGGAACATTGTGCCTAATGTCTCCAAGAGAGGACCTGTCTAGGATAAAAGATTCACAACTTAGCGAATGCAATGCATAACATCACCACTAAGAGGAAAGCCGTATGCCAAGAAAGGCCACACTCTTGGAGGACATCAAACCCAATGACACCACAAAAAAAATACATCATGTGCAAGAGGTAAGATCACTCAATGACACATGAGAAATGTAAAAAAATTAAAAATAATAATGCCAATGTATACCCCCACTTTAAATAAATTGCTAAACACCATGCTATGAGCAATTACTTTAAAGTAGAAAATAATCAATGCTAACAATAAAGGAGACATGGGAGCTTACTTGGAACCTATGCCAAGTCATATGTTTCCAGATGAAGCTACATTATGAAAAATAAGGGGTTACCCCCAAAATCACCTAAGAGATCCATGGATTTTGGGTTAGTATATCTTTGCTACAATGTTATTATAGAGCTAAAAAACATCATCATTCCCCAAATTCTCGTAGAAATAGAAGAATGACACATAGAGAGGGAAAAAAAAGATTGGGTCAACATGGAAGAGACCTAAATGTATCAACACCTTGCATCATCCCTAAAAGGAAAACACAAGACAAAAGAAAAGAAAACGGGTTTACGACATATAGAAGAATGTAGATACAAATAGAGGAATGAACATAAAGATACATCAAACATAATATTATGGGGGATCACATTACACACATGCAATCACACAAGAAAAATAAAGACAAGACTAGTAAGGCACATGCGAGTCAACCTATAGCAGGATGTTTGCATCCCAATCTTGTTTAGTATATGTGAAAGGCAGATAACTAGCCAAAGGGACAACATCAACTACCAAACTAGGACAAGGCTATCTAAATCCTTGACCCCACTAAGTGAAATACAAGGATGAGATGAGATGAATGATGAGAATGAGCTCCTTGCAAGATATAAAATGATTTGCAATGAATGTAAAACATGCAATAGTAAGTATGCTATGATCCTACAACTATCACATAGAAAGGAGAAAAGTGCATACATACTTTAAGGGATTATCTCTATGAGGTTAAATTTATCAAGGATCCTTCTTAAATTATGACAATCATCAGTACTATACCCAATAATTCTATGATATTGACAATGAGACATGTTTGCACTTTTTCCTTTTTGATTTTGATTTCCTTTAATAGGTGGTAATGTTAGGATTCCTTGATTAAGGATTATGTGTAAGTTCCTTTCTAATGCAGAGCTAGGAGGATTCAACAAAATATCTCACAAACCTTAAACAATAATTCAAATCAATCTTTGTATAACATATGCTATTAGGCATTCTATATCACATTGGAAACATAACTATGGCAGCCCACAATTTAATGCAACGAACAGTCACTAATAACTTCCAAAAAATAAATAATGAAGCCAATATCTCAAGTGAGATTGAAGAAAACATAGTTATAGAATTTTCCTCCAATTTTTATGAAGATCCAATGGTGGAAAAGAAAGTTATTGCATTTTTTCCAAAACTGCAAACCCTGGGTAGGGTTCAGACCTACCCTAAAAAAAATGGTCATAACTTATTCAAATTTTAATGAAATTTGATGAGACTTGAAGAAAATTAAATTAAATTCACATGGACACAAAATAAAATAAAAAATTTAGATCCACAATAAAGACTTTATAATCCATACCATCACATTGTTCAGACTATAAATTATGCACAATATTGTTAGAATAGGGCAGTCTCACCAAAATAGTCACATCTTCCACAAAACTCAATAAAATTCAATGAAACAAAAATAATTGGAAACTAGAAACAAAGATGTTTCCATCCATATATGATACTCCATTATGTGTTCCCATAATAGGCCGTACAAAACACAACTTCAGCCTGGAAACAATATAAAAATTAGAAAATGCACACAAAATTTGAGGTTGCCATTCATCCAATTTAAAAAAAATGTCTCCAACCGCCAATTCGAGTTTTTGAGGGTTTCTTTATACATTCCCAACCAAAACCAACCATTTTCAACTACCTTTTGATTATTTTGTTGACAAAACACCTTAATGACACTTCATCTACCTAATTTTGCACTTTTGACAATTTTTACAATATGGAACAATTTTAAACATTATTTGGAAAATGACTTAAAATATGACTTCCTAAGACTTAAAAACCTCTAAAATGGTTTTATAAACCTTATTATAAGACCCAATACAAAAAAAAAAAGCAACTATTTACAAATGGCCTCATGGAGGCAAGAAATCAAACAAGTGCTCCTACACCAAACTCCCGGGGGAAAAAGAATTCAAGCCCCTTTGAATTGTCTTCTTCCTGATCTTCCAATTCCTTTGTCTCTTCAATATGCTGCACCTTAACCTGGAATTTTTTTCTTGTCCAAAAGATTAGCACAATAAAGAAATGAAATATGGCTTCTACCACAATACCTCCATCTTTCAACTCTCTATAGGTTTCCAAAAACAATTCATCCTTGATCATTTCTTCTTCAAATCTTGACACCAACTCAATATCTTCTCCCTCTAAAATCAGGTTCTTCATCTTAGCTTCTTCTTCATCTTCATGCTTAGGAACATCTTTGTATTCATCTGGGAATTCTTCATGTGCATCTTCATATGCTTCTTCTTCCTCTTTCATCTTCTTGTGTCATCTTTTCACAATCTTCTTTATAGGCCAAATCATCTTCCTTTTCAATGTCAAATTCCAAATTGTCTCTTGCTTCATCATGGATTCTTGGAACTCTTCTTCAAACCTCTTCAGCTTAGCAATCTCTTTGTCCATCTTATCTTTCCTTTTCCTCTTTTTTCCTTCCTCCTCTGCTTGCAAATGTCTTCTCAAATTCTCCATCTTTCAGAAAGTCTCTCCTTGCTCACAAATTCTCAACTTTCCTCAACTTTCTCTCTATCTTCTCAATGGCAGCAACCGAGTTCTCACATAACTTGCAACCAACCACAACACAAAACCACAACTACAACTCACCAGCCCAAATATTTCCTAGGCTCTGATATCAACCTGTTGTAGAGATAGGAGGATTCAAAAACATATCTCACAAACCTTAAACAATAATTCAAAGCAATCTTTGTATAACACATGCTATTAGGCATTCTATATCACATTGGAAACATAACTATGGTAGCCCACAATTTAATGCAATGAAAATTCATTAATAACTTCCAAAAAATAAATAATGAATCCAATATCTCTATTAATATTGAAAAAAACATAGTTATAGAATTTACCCCCAATTTTTATGAAGATCCAATGGTGGAAAAGAAAGTTATTGCATTTTTCCCAAAACTGCAAACCCTAGGTAGGGTTTAGACCTGCCCTCACAAAAATGGTCATAACTTATCCAAATCTTAATGAAATTTGATGAGACTTGAAGAAAATGAAATTACATTCACATGGAAAAAAAATACAATTTTTTTTAGATCCAAAATATAGACTTTACAATCCGTACCATCACATTTTTTCAAACTGTAAATTATGCACAATATTGTTAGAATAGGCAGTCTCACCAAAATAGTCATATCTTCCACAAAACTCAATAAAATTCAATGAGACAATAAATAATTGGAAACTAGATATAGAGATATTTCCATCCATATATAATACTCCACTATGTGTGCCCATACCTGGTCGTACAAAACACAACTTCAGCCTAGAAACAATATAAAAATCAGAAAATGCACACAAAATTTGAGGTTTCCATTCATCCAACTTAAAAAAAAAATTGTCTTCAACCCTCAATTCTAGTTTTTGAGGGTGTATTTATACATTTCAAACCAAAACCAACCATTTTAAACTACCTTTTGATTAGTTTTTTGACAAAACAACTTAATGGCACTTCATCTACCTAATTTTGCACTTTTGCCAATTTTTACAATATGGAACAATTTTAAACATTATTTGAAAAATGACTTAAAATATGACTTCATAAGACTTAAAAACCTGTAAAATGGTTTTATAAACCTTATTATAAGACCCAATACACAAAATAAAACAACGATTTACAAATGGCCTCATGGAGGCAAGAAATCAAACAAGTGCTCCTGCACCACTTTCGATTTGAGGCATGGGACAAGGGAATTTTAGTTTTTTTTGAGTTTGTAAGGCCTTTCTTTCTTGCTTTATGGGCCAATTTTTTGAGGTGGATTTTGAGAAGGACCTAAGATGATCCTATCATCCTTGTGATCATTATGAAGGAGGACACTTGATTCCTTAGACGATATGGAGGGAGAAGGATCTTGATATCCTAGTCCTTTAGTATCTTCAATTGGGATTTGTTATAACAACTTATGAATCTCATGCTCATTTGTTGTGTCACATCATTTCTTAGTTAAGATCTTAAGGCCTTGGCCATAAGTCTCTTCTAGGTTGATGGGTCTGTTGGTCACTTTATTAACATTAGATGGATAGGTATTCACTTGGTTAGAGGAACTAGGTTCACTCATTGTTAGAGGTTTAGGCTTGATTTCTGATTCAATTCCAAGATGTAAAAGACAAAAAATATCAAGTTGTGGGATAGTAAGAGGTGTTGGTTGTTGCATGGAAGGTTAAAATGATGCCTTGTCCTCAAGGTTGTTAAGGAAAGTGTTTATGAATTCATGCATGTTGTCATCATCTTCTCCTATGATGTCAAGTTCATGAGGACATTCATTAGGAGTTGATTGAGCATGATTAGATTCTATTGCATTAGGATCATTTCCAAAAACAAAACTTAAAACATCAACCAAAGAGATTAAGGATTTCCATATATTTCCCATACACATGTCCATTATGCAAGAATGAATTGAAATCATAAGAACTTATGAAAAGCAACAATAGGATCAAGAGATCAAAGATAACACAAAAGAGAGAGAGAAGATGAGAATATATGATGATTGTATTCTCAATATGCATGAAGATGCTCAATTAAAAGTATGTACAAGGCTTGCTTATAAAGGCAAGCTAGGACACAATGAAGGGCCATGAATGAGACAATTGTCTCAATCATGTGCAGGGTAGGTAGAAAGAAATACTAGATAATTCCATGAAAGGTGGACCACCCACCTAAAGTGGAATTACCATGCCACAAAAAGTGGAGATAAAAAGGTGATAAGTAGATCACACCACAAAGAGTGGAATTTCTTCTACACACACTTCCTTAAGTGTCCTAATCACATCTCTCAATATATGCACAAACCTAGATGTAAGATGCAAATAACTAGGTGTCACAAGTGCAGAATACAATGTTATGCATTCCCTAAGTAAGCTTAAGTTAAAGTGTAATAAGTAAAATACTTATTTACACCAACAAAAATGCAAAGAAATTCTTAGATTTTCAAATTTATAACAAGATAATTTTCTGATTATGCTATGCAAAAACCTAAAAATGATGTTTGTTAGATACAATTTTGAATTCACACAATTCATTGAATTTGTCAAATGAAGCTTAATATGAGCAATTTGAGATAGCATAAATTCAACAAAATGAAAATAGTAGAGCATAATGCAAAAACAAATATTTTAATGCCCAAAAATGTAGGAAAAAGCCCTAATCAGGGACTCATTTTCCCATGGGTGAGTGGGTCCTAGCTTAGGGTTTTGAAAAATGAATTTACAAATTTCTGAGTTGATTCTTATGGTTTTTAGATTATGGATTGAGACATGTGATTACAATTTCAGTTTTCTATAAAATTAAGTCTAAATGCAAATGCAAAATAGTGCTAAATGACAAACTAGGAGACCTAATTTGAAATGCAATTTTGATTCAATTTTACATATTTTAATTTTATAATCATGCAATATTATGTAAATGCTTTACACAATGATTGAAATTTTTATATTTTCTAGATTTTAAAGAATGCAAAAATGCAATCCTAAAACCCTAAATGAGATTTAGTTCAATGCAATGCAATGCAAATGAATGCAAATCCTAGACTTAGGGCTGAAATGGACTCCAAAATCATAAAGATGTAATGCTCAAAAGTTGGGTGTGCGAAAATGAAATAAAAGAAAACAGGGGTTTGTTTCTTAAAATGGAAAGGTGGATCCAAAGAGGGAAAACAGGTCTTATTTCCTTAATTTCATTAGGAAATGAGATCCTCACAAAGAATTGACTAACAATCCTTAGGCGAATCAACCCTTTATGAGAATCTTCAAATTTCCTTTTTTTGTTGAGGACGGGGGTTGGGTTCATTGGGCACTTTTGTGAGAAAAACTAAAAATAGAAAATCAACCCAATCATGCCAAATGAAACTTGAAACAACAATATTAAACTCAAAATTAACAAAACCAAAAATTAAATTGCAGATCTGAGAAGGGAATAATTGTGTTTACTAGTCACCAAAAGTGATTTTTCAAAGGTTGAATGGGACTCATTTTCCCATGGGTGAATGGGTCCAACATCAAGGTTTTTTACAAATTTTGGGAGTCTTTGACATAAATTTGAAGATTCCAATTTTTCCAAGTGGCAGTGTTGAAATGTCATAAATAACTTCTATAGATGAGTTTCCATGAGATGACAACAATTTTGACAACTTTTGCAACTTTGTCAACTTATTCAAAATTTCTCTTCAAGAGATCTTCAAGCTTTCTTCCACCTAGATCTGCAAACACAAGATGAGAGGGATTTTTTTTTTGTTTTTGGTGAATGGGGGTTTGCCTTGGTCAAACCCCATTTTGGTAATCAAACCTTGAAATGAATAAAATCATGAAAGAGGGAATTAAGAATGAATAAAGAAATGTTACCACTCAACAAACCCTTGGATAAGCCCTTGAATGAAGGTTTGCAACTTGCATGAAATGGATTCAATGGATGTGGATCTTGAACTTTGAATCTTGCTTGAAATAGTGCTTTGAATGCTTCACTTGATCATGAAACATACATCATAGTGTTAGCTCCAAAAACATGCATGATGCAAGAAGACTTTGACATGATGATTGGATCTTGAATGCTGCAATAAAACTTTGATAAATATGCTCTCGAATGCTCTTGATCATAAACCTTAGCTCTTGTGAAGTCACATAAAAATTCTAGGTGAAACATAGTGAAATAACCTTGTATTTATAAGTATGTATCCTTAATTTACCAAAATTCAAATATCACAAGCCGACATTGAATTACATATTTGAATATGTTAAAATACCACAAAAAACATAATTTAAATTTAGGTCCTAATGTTTAGGGAGGACCCATTCACCCATGGGCGAATAGGTCTTAGGTCCATGAACCTAGGGCAGACATTGCTCAATGTGGAGTGTTATGTTTAGACATTAGTTATTATCAGGTTTCCCCTTCAAAAAATGTAATTTAATGGGCTTGCAAATGAATTAAAGGGCCAATTAAGGCATAATTAAGCTCAATTAAAGAGAGCCCCAAATAAGTGTGTAAGTGTAAAGGGAAACACTTTACAACACGAAATTAAGGCACAATTAAGTCCAATTTAACTAAGAGTGCCCAAACAAGTGAGAAAATGTAAAGGGATACAGTTTTCTACACTACAAAAACATATTCAATCAAATAGATTTCAGCCAAAACCTATTCAACTGAATACATGTGGCCACGTTGGACCCATGTTGTCGCCACGTGGTTTCAACCAAATCATTTTCCCTCAAAACCAGTTCGATAGAATTCATATAGTCGGCCCAAAGTGTGAAACAAGTTTGTACTTTACCCAAAGACTAAGTTTATTTTATCTGATATTTGAAAACCCTTATTAGTTTTTTTCTTATATACTCCTATACTTCAAATAAGAGAAATTTGGATCATAATGTGATATATTTATCTAATCTATAACATATGTTTCCATTAATACATGCATATCTAAGTTCCTATAATGCTCTAATTTACTTATTCCATTAAACCACAAAGAAAGAAATACAAGAAACATATACTCATATATGTTCTACAAATTAGTTCAACTACCTTAACATTTTAGAAAACTAGTTGTATGAATCTCATTTAAGATCAACTTAATACTTTTCTTTCAAAAAATAAGTAATACAACCATTTAGTATAAGTGTTGGTGTGAATAAATGTCTTGTACCTAGATAATTCACTTACTAGGGACTTAGGGGACATATTCACATGCTAAGGTTACTTAGGCTCTAAGATTCCTTCTAGAAGGATGAGTTATCTTTTCTAGATCTTATCTTATCCTAGGTTGTTATGAGTTAGTTGTCTCATATGATAGGATTAAGATGCTTGTCATGATCTTGTTTAATCCTATTCACCACCTTGATTATATAATCAAGGCATCATATTTACATTGGCATATTCAGTTTGGAATTCTTGCATCCTTAATGATAGAATGATATTTCTACCATTTCTCTCTTGTGGAAGTTATTTTATCTTGCAGGTGATCCTAGGGAGTTTGAGGAGTTCACCATAAACTCCTACATGGTATCAGAGGAGGTTGGGTACCATTGGATTGTCTTTTGGGAGTGATATTGGTAGATCTTGAAAAGTTGAGTATGCTCTTCTCTTGTATCATATGATGATACAGAGAATCAATAAAACTTGAAAGAAATACCAAATTTAATTTTTTTCTTTGTGGATTTGTATTCCAGGTTTATTTTGGAGTATTTTGATGCAAATCTAAGCTCACTATTGAGTTTATAATGTCTAAAAAATTTAAATCTATCTTTCATTTCACTCCATTTGGCCATTGTATGATGTAGTTGTAAATTGAGGTTTGAAGCTTAGTTCTGGTGAATAGCTTTTTATTGGAGGACTTATAGCCAAAATGGATGCTACCATTACATTTAGATGGACAAAAACCCCCATTTTCATATGAAATTTATGTTTTAGATGAATTTTATTTTTGGAAAAAAATTATTTTGCTAGAAGGGTGGTCACTACATGCTAAATTCAACATTTTTTTCAAAAAATCATAACTTTTGATCCATAAGTCATATTTTTGCAAATAGGATATCATTGGAAAGTTGGTTTTATTTCTTCCTAAAGGGAGGAACGTTGTTCAAAAAGACTGGATCATCTTTAGCATTCAATTTCAAGCTTCTACCATTGCAGGAGACATGCCATTGAGGGGGGCTGCATGGTCTTTCTTCTTATTCTCTCATATGGGGGAGTCTTTTTCCTCACATGGAGTTTTGTGCTCATGGATCATTGAGAGCCTTTTTGTATTTCATCTCTCTTTTTTGGGGAGGAGTTTTGTCCCATTGGGTTTTCTCTTGTTCTCCGTTTGTGAGAGATTGTATTGCATTTGTACATGGGTACTGTTGTCAATCAGATTGCACCCAAACGCTTGAACGATTAAATTCAGCAATCTGTTGAAACATGGGAACTATTTTCAGGCTGTGGGTAATCCTATGGCAAAAATAGAACCTTCGGATTCTAGGCCGGCTTCCTATATGATGATCAATTAGGTACTTGAATGATTTTCTGAGGAAAGGGTAAAAGGGACTAAACTGAATGCATGAACTCAAATTAAAACCTCAGTGATGCACCTAAATGATGGTATTGCATGCAACCTGTTTCACAATTACACTTCAATAATCCTATTCGCACAACTAAATCTGAACAGTTTAACCACATAAATAATTTATATGAAGGCTTGACTGTATTACTATCTTCGAAGGAAAAGAATGTTTTCACAAATAAAATAGTAAAGTAAGCCAAATGCACAACATACAACCTGTGGAATCAAACTTGATTGTATACCAGCACATATGAAATGAGATGGGAAAATAAAGGTTTCTGAGATTAAACACGATAAATTCCTTATCAAATTCACACAGCACGACACTTGAGATTCTGAAGGCAAACACTTTAGTGTATTGAAAGGTAAAAGGAAAGCTCTGCAAATTAATGAATCTTGATTAACCTATAATAACCTGCTACTGTATTAATCTGTAAAATGTTGAGTTACAAGATAGTCTTCTTTGCTGAAGGAAAAGGTAGAAAACAAGAACTAGATTGAAAAACAGTTAAGTTTTTCAATATATACAAAAAAGGCACTTCAAAGTGCATGAATAGTAAATGAAAGTCATCAGAAAGTGAAAAGATGACAATTACAATATGAAATCCGAGCACAAGTGAAAATCCCTGAAAAAGTGGCTCAAACTCATGCAAAAATGAGTGAACACCAACTCAAACTGGCGACCATAAAGCGTGTAACTAATCTGCAGCTCGAACTGGACTGAAAATCCCTGAAAAAGTGGCTTAAAGCATGTGAAAATCACCTCATTTGTATCAATCCGCCCATGCACATCCTTCTCATTAAGTCTTCAGTTAAAACTGATGTAGAACTGGAGTAATACATATCTTAGCTTTACATAACGTTCTTATTTGCATTTAGATGATAAATTAATTAAATGATTTATTTCATCATTCAATTAATTTATTTACATTATTTATGCAAATAAAAACAAAGAATAATAAAGCTAATTTATTTCATTTCATATTATGATCTTCAAACAATAATTATAACTCAGCTTCAAAAACATTTATTTATTTGCATTTTAAAATACTAAATTAATTAAATGATTTAAGGAATATCATTTAATTAATTAGTTTACAAGATTTAATGCTAATGCAAATAAACAAATAAGAACAAGGCCGACCACTTAACCATGGAGAATAAAAGACAATGATTATTGAAAATCATTTGCAAAAGTATCAAAATGAATTTAGGGCGAATGAAGAAGGCAAAACATGAACCCTAAAATCATTGTCTTTTGACTTTTGAGAAGCTTCTGGAGGAAGTCTGCCGTGAGGAGAGGGTTTGAAGCTGGAAATTGATCATTTCCTGTCATTTTTAGCCATGAATAATTTCGAATCTAATCATTTCTGGGTGAAATAAGAGCAAAATGACTTTTTTCAAAAATGTAGAGGCACTTTGGGATATGATTTTTTAGTTCTAAATGAGGTTCTTTCATTTATCTGAGCTTTTGCTTCGAATCTGGGCACAAATCTTCATTATTCTGGCCGCCATTATCATCTGAAGTTTCAAACTTGTCAAGAGCTCTTCAAATTCGAATATTATGAAGATTTTATGAGGTATTTAGAGACAAAAGTCTAGTTTTTTGCTTTTGACGAATTTCTGAAAGTCTTTTGTATTTCTTGAAGCTGTTATAAACATCAGAAGTATTTTTTAGAGATTTAAAACAAACTTGCCTGAAAGAAAAATGAATCTGGTCTTTTTCTCTTTGAATCTGCAAAAGACTTCACTTTGCAAGCCCGCCATGAGGATTTTCTGAAGCATTTTCTGGAAACAAAGAAAAGAACTTGCTTAAAAAGTTCGAATCTGTGTCCTCTCTTTGAATCTGTAAAAGACTTCACTTTGCAGCTGCGCCATGGACATTTTCTTTCTAATTTTCTGCAAAAGACTTCACTTTGTAGCTCACAACAGATAAAATACTCCATTTTATCATGAAAATATAGCCACGTTTTTCAAATCTGGGCATTCTCCTCTCATAGAAATCTGATTCTGTTCATAAACAGCAAACTTTTAAACTCAAGATGAAATTCTTCAATTTTTTGGAAATACAGCCATGTTTCTCTAAATCTGGGTATTTTATAAATTTCATAGATCTGATTTTCTATTTTAAAAGCAAGCTTTTAAATTCAAAATTGCATTTTCTGTGTTTCTGTTGGCTTTAGAAATCTGAAACTTCATCATATGATCTTTGGAGAACATGAAATCTTGATTCACTGTCCTGTGACACCTTTGAATATTTCTGATAAAATATTTCTGATTTTTATCAAAGTGCTGTTTATAAATGATAATTGCTTAAATCTGGACCTTTCATTACTACTTTGCATCCACCTAATCATATTATGAGTTGATGAATCATGAAAGTTTTTTGTTTTCTTCTATCTCACTCATTCAATGATGCTTTTCTAGTCCTTGAGGACTATCATAACTTTTTGTAACCATATACTTATCACCATAAAATACTGAAGTAGCAATCTTTGTCATTTAACTAGCTCTGTATCAGCAATACTAAATGGCTGATCACTTATAAAATGCTGCTCTTTTATTGAATACAAATTTGTTTCTTATATATGACTACGAAACTTTGATGATTGCTTGCAATGCAAAATATAATATGGAAATGCTACCCTTAATGAAAATGATGAGTTCTCACACCGTTTGATCCTTTCTTGATATGAAGAGCAAAGTTATGCAGTATGCGCAAGCTGTTTTTCCTAAATCTGTTCGAGATAAAGCTGCTTATTTGACTATTTCTTAATTTCAATAGCTCTTTTGATGACTGTTTTGACAATGTTAAAGAACTCTCGTATGTAACTTGAGAGTGTATCCTTTCGATATGTCGGGCTCAACCCTTGTGGGAGCCCGTTTTACTCCACATATCTGATGAAATGAACTCGAACATGATAAACCTGTTCTTGCACATTGAAAGAAACATGTTAGCAAAATAAAAGAAGCTGAAAGTTTCCATTGACTTACATTCCCTCTTCTCTATTTTTTTGCAATTATCTGATGGATGCCTGATCGACTGTATCTTATATTCCTGTCAGTAGCATAGGCATATGATAGGATTTGATCCGTTATTGCTTAGAGACCATCTCTAACGCCATTTTAATCTTTCGTACAGATGCTTTTGGAGCTGGAAACCAGAGTTGAAGCTGGAAACGGAGCTAAAACTGACGTCACAACTGAACCTCAACCGTCAACAATTCGTCATTCCAGGCAATGACAGATCATCTTTTACCCTACGCTTCCATTATTTTCAGTTGTATAGCATACCATTGTTTAAGCATTCCTTACTTCATTGTAAAAATCCAAAAGTTACTTCCACAGCTTGTGTGGAATTCAACATTTTTACAAAATGAATAAAAGCATCACTTTGCAAATTTTCTCAATTTTCTGTTTTAAATGTTTGCACAAAAAAACTATGATCCATATGTAAGATGATCTCAATGATGATCAATGATCACTTAATCAGCAAAAAATGAAAATTTTTGTACCTATAAATGATGAATTTCTTCAAGCTCTACCTGTTTGAGCTCGGAGTGAAAAATAGGTAACAGGTACCTAACATGGCCTAGTAGCTAAGAACCATTCTTTCATCTTTGCATCATTTTTATAATAATCTACTCCCTAAGTTTCACTTAATGGGGGGTGTTAGTGTGAATAAATGTCTTGTACCTAGTTAATTTACTTACTAGGGACTTAGGGGACATATTCACATGTTAAGTTTACTTACACTCTAAGATTCCTTCTATGAGAGTTTTCTTTTCTATCTAGATCTTATCTTATCCTAGGTTGTTATGAGTTAGTTGTATCATGTGATAGGATTAAGACACTTTTCATGATCTTGTTTAATCCTATTCACCACCTTGCTTATATAAGCAAGGCATCGTATGCACATTGGTATATTTAGTTTGGCATTCTTGCATCCTTAATGATAGCATGATATTTCTACCATTTCTCTCTTGTGGAAGTTATTTTTTCTTGTAGGTGATCCTGGGGTGTTTGAGGAGTTCACCATAAACTCCTACAATAAGCAATGTACCCAAGGAGTGAAAACAATTCTTGGTAACTAAAAAAATGAAAATGATACAATCCTTCTTCCAAAGAAACACAAAACTTTCTTTTTGCACATTCTTTTTTGATTTACAACTTTAAAAATGATCTTTTATTTTCTTTCCCTCAATGCAAATGTAACAACACATTTTTTTTGCAACTCTTAACACTTTTACAAATGATCTACAACATTTGATACACTAAATACATTATGATACAAGGAAGTCTTTCTTGAAAATAAAAACAACATATGCCTTTCTTTCCCAAAGACTCAATCAACGTCAAACCATCTTCAATCTTCATTCAAAAACATAAAAAATACACAAAAGAGGATAAACAATAACAAGCAAATGGGCTCTCCACCCATCCATAGGGTTGTGAGACAACCCACCCCCAGGCATGGGCACAAAAATTAGCCACTTGGGTAACTCTTCACAACCCCACACAAAAAGATCATCTTACATAAACAATACACATATGCACATATTTGGCCCACACTTCACAATTACAAAAGACCCAAATTACATTTCTAACACATTGGGTTTTTTGAAAGGAATTCCACATAGGGGGAGTAGGGGTTCTACCAATTAAGGGGAAAATGTATACACACAATATCCCAAAAGCCAATCTCCACATCAAAAACAAGCCATACACCATAATGCACCAACAACACACCCCTTTTCCCTAAAAAAAAAAGCTAGTATCTATATAGATATGGGATACTCGTATCCATGGTTAAGCATGGGTTCTCATACCTTTATATAGAGATGATCCTTAGTGGAAGCTACACCCACTCAACCTCTTTCACATGGAGGACCAAAATCAACCTCCATGCAAGAGAGGTCAACTCCCCTATAAGACACATAAAGAAAACAACACAACATAATAAAGAAATTATTCATGAAACCCCAAAAAATTCCCAAACAAACACATTCAACATCTACATTTAAAGCAATAAGGAAAAACATCCTACCTCAAATCGCACTATCCCACTAATGGTAGGATCCTTGGATGAGAATCCTCCTCCTCCTCCAAGCCTTCACATTTCTCTCCTCTTCTTCCCAACACACTTTCACTCTTTGTCTTCTCTAGAACTTCAAAAAAAGATCACAAAATCATAAGAAGAAAAAATAAGCAAGTAACCCCCCTTCCACTCCATGAAAGAAAATTTTTAAAGAGAAGGAAGGAATAACTTCCTACCACAACTAACTCAACCACCTAACTATCTCCCGTTTTTGCCACTTTTGTAAGTGGGGAAAAAAGGAGGATCTAAAAACCTTTTAAAAGGTTATAAATGACAAAAATAAACTTCTAACCTATGTGCCATATATGTAAGCCCATTTCCCAAACATAAAATACAACCTAGACCTCCTAAATATTACTTAAAAATCACTTTAAAGTTTACAAGGTTAAAACTTACACAAAAACATAATCACACTATCACATAACACTAAAAATCCTTTTTTTTTTAACATCATGACAATAGACCTTAGGACTCCATGCCTAAGTCCAACATCACACTGGAAGACATAAGGTGGCTAAATGACCCCCCATCATCCATTGGTATTATAATCCACCTGTACACTCAAAAACAAATATAAATACAATATCCAAAGTATAAATCCATCATAACCAATAACATTTTTGTTGTCAAACAGATTGCACCTGAATGCTTGAATGACTAAATTTAGCAATCTATTGAAACATGGGAACTACCTTCAGGCTATGGGTGTTCCTATTGCAAAGATAGACCTCCAGATTCTAGGCTAGTTCCTATACGATTCTTAAATTAATAACTGGGTAACTTGTGTTGGAAAAGGGATAAAAATGTATAATGAATGCATGTAAAACTGTAAATTAGTGGTGATGCACCTAATTGATAAAGATCTGCAACTATGATTCACGGTAAACTTCAGAAAAACCATCCACACAAGTTGATTTTAATAGTTTGACCACAAAAATGATTCTAAGGAAGGCTTGAATAAACCACCTTTGAAGCAAAATAGGGTTTTCTCAGCAAAGAAGAATAGATTATTCTGTTACACAACCCTAGACCTATGATTTTCACTATTTTTAATGCATGCAAATACAAATGAGACAAAATTTTAGAGGTTCTAATATTAAACATAGTAAAACTTCATTAAATCATTCATAAAACAACATAATGACAAGGCAGACTTTTGATTTCATTGAAATCAAAGGAATCTTTGCAAAATGACACACATAAACCTGTAAACCTGTTGTATTAATCTGAAAATTGAAAGCTGAGTTACATGATAATTCACTTTACAAAATGCAAAGGGTGAAAAACAAGAACTAGAGGAAAAAGATAAACTTTTTCCAATATATACAATGAGAAGAAACTCCAAAGTGCATGAAAAAGAAATTGAAAGTCAATTCCAATATAAAAAGATAACTCCAAGGAAAATCCCGAGAAAAAAAAAAATCTCCAAAAGAAGAGCTCAAACTCATGCAAAAATGAGTGAACTTGGTCTCAAATTCGCAGTCAATGTGTACAACTAAAAAGTAGCTCAAATTGAACTAAAAATCTATAGACAGCGAGTCCAAGCATGCAAAAATTGCCTCATACTTGTCAACTTGCCCATGATAACTAAAATTCCATCCTTGTATTATGCATGATCAATATTCAGTTGATAATCTAATGTGAAACTGAAGTAAAGTGCCAAAAATCTTCATAACTCGCATGATTAACTCATTCTCTAGTTAACTTTACTTGCATTCTGCATGGATCTCCAATTAACTTAACTTCACATAATTTCTTTTATTTGCATTTTAAGATGGCTAAATTAATTAAATGACTTATAATCCATCATTTAATTAATTAACCTACATTGATTAATGCAAATAAAAAAGGAATAATGTCAAATTAAAAAACCTAACTCCCACCTCACGGCTTCATACACACACTTAACATAAATTTTGAATAGACACCATTAATAAATATAAGCTGATCACTATGCACATTATAATAGTTGACCACCATTCTTGGCACATAAAGTCTAATGGGAAAAGCCGACCACCTCCTTATTAGGCTCATTGACTTACAAGTCATGACCATAGTGATAATTGATAATGATTATGTTTAAAACAATAATCAAAACTTCACCATTGAATTAGGGTTGAAAGGAAAAAACTATCAAAACCTAAAAATCATTATCATCATTTTGACTTTGATGAGAAGCTTCATGAAGAAGCTGGCCACCATGCTGTTGGGGTTTGAAGCCTGTAATCACCATCGAATGGCTCGATTCTACACCCTTTTTGAGCTAGAACTTTTGATATTGCTAGTAAGCTTGGAGTTTGCTATTTAGCAGCTTCAAAAAATGTTTTCCTTTTTCTCTATGGAATATTTTATAGGCCATCATGGCTGCAGTCTTACCATCTATCTAATATCTTCTTTTACTCTATGAGCCGCTATGCTGGGTTTCCTATGTAACTTTTCTCATGGTGAATCTCTGTCGATACTGAAGCATTTTTGGAAATTAAAATGAGCTTTCTCTGTAGTCAATCATGCTAACATTTCCTAGTAAAATCTTCATCCGAGCTTTGCCTTACTCCTTTGTTTCTTGCAGAAAAAGAACTTGATTCGAGCTTAAAAGCTACAACAATACTGAATGCAACATGTTTCCTTTATGTTTATGCCTTTTGTTTTCTGTTAAAAACTCCATAGCCGTTGCTTGTATCCTTTGGAGAGCTTTGTATCTTTACTTCTTTAAAGAAAATGAAGAAAACCCTCTACATTCAGTAAACTACTCATGGTGGCCCCTCCACTTCATTCTTATCCTTCATTTTGCAAAAGATTGGGGCTTTCTATGGTAAATAACAACTTCCATTCTACAGAAAGTTCGTGGTTTCAATTTTTGGGTAGAATGCATAAAATTCCTCCATCTTGGCTCAACCTCTGGTTTTCTCTCCATTGCTTCTGTATTCTCTCCATACTTGATAGCTACGGCTATATAATGATCATTCTAGGTTTTCTCTTTTATGATGTCCATGACCCTTCTATCACACCCTAGAGAAACCCCTGTTGGATATTCTTTGTGATGAGCAAAGGCTCCTTAACTCACTATTGAGGAACATGAAAACTTATGAAGAAACTATTGTATTTTAGACATGTGTTTGGAAGGCTTGATGAGAACTTCATTTTTTGCATTTATGAATGTATTCTTGAATCCTCTTTAGCTAACTTGTTTATTTTGTTTTACTTTCATAAGATATTGTCACTATTTCATTGTTGGTATCTTATTTCCTGAACAATTGCTTCCTGAGCTAGAACATTCATTATATTTGTGAGTCTTGAGACAACAATATGGAATTTTGTATATTATTTCCTTGATACTTGTTGGTGAATACACAAAATGGTTGTGTGTTCACAAGAAAACTGCCTTACTCATGATATATGTTATGCTTGTAACTTGTACTATCCATCCTTGTAATACCATTGTCACCATGACAATATTGTAGTTGTAGCTCATGAATAAATCATGCCTTTGAATTGTCTTATAGAGAGATGATATCTTCATATTCATGATAATCATTGTGCATTAACATATTTTTGCAAAATCTTACCTTCCTTCAAGCTCTGTTGCCCTCTATTATTCCTAATAGTAAGAATATTTTCAAATGTATTTCAGAGTTGTCTTTTATACTGTTGTGCATGAACTCCACCATGATCTTCTATTGCTTTGATTTGGCACCTGAAATATATATGCTCATTCAATTTTATCAGTTTTTTAGCAGTTGTCTTGTTCACGACTGTCCTTGATATGAAGCTTTCATGTATGAATGTTGTTTTCTCACTTATCAAATGTTTGTAATATTCACCTGTAGCTTGACAATGTGCACTTGAAACTTTTCTGCATGCTTATGGTCTATTCTATCATTTTTATCTATTATGAAAATAGTCCCAAGCTTCATGTAGTAGCCTGAGACTTGAAACCTAGTTTGATACGCATGAGGCATAATCATTGAAGCATAATCATTTTCTATTTTTTTTCAATTCTATTATTCTATAGGAAATTGGGAATAGTAAATGATAATGGAGGCCATACCCTTGATTCTTTTGATGATGATTTGTAACAATTTTCACATACAGTCATATAGACTGCCCTTCTGGTAACTATGTAGACATTTCACTTGGTGATAATGCTCCATTTTCCATTTATGTTTCTTAAGTCTCTTACAGACTATGTTTGTACCTTAAAATTTGTTAAAAAAAAAATCATGATGACCTAATGTCTTGTTCTCCCTTCAGCATAAAGGGCTCAATGCCTCATTAAAATGTAAATATGAATGAAAGATAGAGCTGAAACAAAGGATGACAAATGAAATCAATGCTCTCTTAACATGTTTCTTCAATTGTTCTATTGAATTATGAGCAATAAGATGCCTTGCTCAATCTATTTTCACCATGTTAAATTAGAGACTGCTTTATGAATTTTTATATTACAGTAGTCTTGTTTGATGACAGTCCTACTTGATGACTGTTCTTGATACTTGATGACTCTCATATATGAATGTTGAATGAGAGGATACCTATTGATATGTTGGGTTCTACCCTTGTGGGAGCCCGTTTTGCTCCACATATCTGATGAAAAATGATCACGAACATAATGAACCTATTCTTGCACATTTAAACAAACATGTTAGCAAAAATAATCGAAGTTGAAAGCTTCCATTGAACTTCGTGTTCCTTGATTTTCAGCCTTTGTAATTTAATCATCCAGTGAATGCCTAATTGGATATATATTCCATTCATGTTGGTAGTGTAGGCATAAAGTAGAATGTAATTTATCATTGCTTAGAGTAAATCTCTAACATCATTCTTTTACAATTTTGCAGGTTCATGGAGCGTGTAATCAAGACTGTTGTAGCTTGGAGACACAACAACTGAAGATATCGAGCAAAAGTGGTTCATCATCACAGGCAATGGCGAATTGCTTCCCTCCTTTGTGTTTATGTTATCTTCAATAGTGTAGTATTTCATCCCATTTTGTATTCATTATTTGATTAAGATAATCAAATTCAGCTACTCCCGCGGCTTGTGCGGGATTTCAGTTTTTTCAAAATGACTAAAAAGCATTATTATGCAAATGTCCAATTTTCTATTTCAAATACTTGCATAATAAAATTGTAATAAAAATGTAATCTGATCTTTATGATGAACAATTAATACTTTAGCAGCAAAATTTGAAAACTTCTGTACCTATCAATGATGAATTCAATGTATCTCTACCTATTTGAGCTCGTAGTGAAAAATAGGTAACAATTTTATAACAAATCAACTAGCAACCATAGAATAACATGTACAATTCATCATTCATAAATACACCAGTCAAAATGATCTCATCAAAGGATATCATATGAAATCAAACAATCAACATAAAATCTAACATCCATAAATATATCCAAATACCATCCGTGAGAAAATAAATACACATCATCTAAGCAATCATCTCAACATCCCCTATAACTTAATACATTTGATATATATATAATGCTACTACTAGCACTTACACCAAAAGGGGATGCAAGGGTTATGCCGATAAAAAAGTATATGTAAGTTAACATGTTAATGAGGAATATTCTTTATTGTTATTGATGTTGTATCCCAAATATACCATATTCAAGGATTTTGAAAAATATGCTCCATAAACTTAAAACTTTCTTTCAATTTAAATGAGTAATCTTTGTTGGATTGTCCTCTGTAGGTAATGCACATACTCTAGAATTGGAAAATCTTTAGTTCACTCAAATCAATTTTGAAATGATATTTTATTTAACAAATTGTATGGGAACTTGAAATTAGGTTAATTCTCCACATGAGGCTGATATATTACAATGAACAAACTAAAATTAATTTTGCACCATAGGTTATGGTGAGTAATATAAACTATATAAAATTTGATGTCAAGCTACATTCATATAAAGCCCAAGTTGGTGAAATCTTCAAGGTGTAGTAACAATGGTAAAGATAATCCAATGTATGAACTTTAGTAGGTATCATCAATAGAGCAATATTATTGTTATGGAGCATAGGGAATGGATAGAGAAAGAGGATGAGAAAGGGGTGGAATGAAATCTAACTATTGTTGTTTTACCTTCTTTCTTAATTATTGCTTAAAGTTTGAGAGTAGTTTAATTTTATTGTTCAACTAACACACCATTTTTTATAGGATTATTCAATTTCAAATTTTAAGTAATGAGTGAACTTCAAAATTCACCCCCAAAAGTTTATTAATAGTTATTACATTGCTTGAATAGTGTTTAAATCTTCATAGTGGATAAGGTTTTTCAAAATTTTCTTCTTTTTGTTCCATGTGAAATACGCTAAAGTATTTGGAAACTTCATATATTTGTAACTTATGAGAATCAAGATGTTGATTCATATTTTTCTTTAATAGGTATATGGGGGTTGTACAAAGAGAAAAATTAAGCCATAAGTGGTATTCACACACATGCTCATCCTAGAGGCTACCTCCAATATGTTGTCTATATTGTTACTTGTATTAAATTTGTTCCACAATGATTTGATGTCATTGTTGATAGCATTGAAAAGAGAATCACACAAGCCCATGATAATTTGTTCCCTTGGTACATTTATATATAATATAAAGATAGATATGAGAAGAAGAGGATTACAATAGTCATAAGCAATGAAATGAGACCATATAATATTGCTTTATCAATCATCCTAGCACAAAATTGCTTGGTGTGAATTTGATTATGCGAACATGCAAATGAGAATACTCTTCAATGAATCTAATGTATTTTTCTTACAATTTGACACAATCTTGATTAGATATCTCCCTTCTTATGGAATCAACAAAAAAAAGAGATATAATCTATAAGCATATCAATCTCTTACAAGCAAGCCTTATGGATTGGGGATGAATGCCTACCAATATCAAATAAGAATTGGGAACCATCCTACAAAAAGGAGCAGTTTTTAATGAAAACTAATGATTACTAATTAGATTTTATCCTTATGACAATCTAAAACTAATCATAGACTTAAACTATTTTATAAATATATAGTATATAATGTCTATAGATATTTGTGGTAGAAAATAACATTAAGAATAAAAAACAACAGACTTTCACCATCAATGACTATTACCATCTAGCTCTAGCCATGTCCAATTTTCAGAAAATCTTGTTATTGCACCACCTTCGTTGGTAGCACTACAACCAGGAGCCCTCTCCAATCATAGCCTAAAGAATAATAAAAAACCGCCATTAGCCAAAGCTTTCCCATAGCTACCAAAAAAATTCATTGATCAAACAAATTGTTTGAGCTATTAAACCATAGAGAAAAGGAAGAAACAATGAATGAGAAAACCAAAAGAAGTGTTACATCATGCATCAAAGAAAATTGAGTGTGGAAAATCTGGATGCACATACCTCAAAGCAATGAATACTTCCAAATTTGATATCCATGCTAAATTTGACTCATGTATCCGCATGAGGTCATGACTTGAACATGTGGTTTAGAGGAAATAAATACTACCATACAACCATCAAACTAGGAAACACACAAATCAAACACTTCATGAGTTAGATCATATAGAGTAATTTAATCTATTCAAAGAGGGTATAATAAAGAGAGGCAATTGATTTAAAATTTTACATAAAGAAGCCCTGAACTTTTATAATAGTGAAGTGTATGGTTATCAAGTAGGCTGGTAATCTTATTTTAATGACAAAGTTTGATAATTTAGTAGCTATTGTAGTTGTCCTCCTTACATTTCTTATTGTACTTATTTTGGTGGTAAAGTAAAAGTACTCCATGTGCAATAGTTCCAGGAAGAAAAAGATGAATCTACCTCATGGTAATATGGGTTGGCCAGTCTTGGCTCAAATGTACAATAATTGAAGCTTCATGTAGCTACCTTACCAGGAAGATTCATGGAAGAGAATTGTTCTAGGTATTATGCAAGTGAAGGATATGAATTTAGCAATGAATTTGTTTTCTTTTTGTGTGTTAAGATATGGTTCAAATGCAATAATTATGAATATGATAGGCATGTCAAGAAATTCAGGTCTCATCTTTTTGGGTGCCTTACAATGGTGTTTGCAGATCTTGAGCTGAACAAGTTTGTATTGCAAAATGAAGGAAAACTATTTGAGTCTAGCTATCTTGATACTAGTGGGGGAATTTTCGGAAAATGGTCTATACTAGTTCTTGTTGGGGAAATGCACATGCACATGAGAAGTATAGCCCTTAATTTCATGAGCAATAACATGTTGAGGAGTAGGATTCTTGATGATATAGAAATGTAGGCTTTGCTTACTCTAAAGTCATGAGAGAAGATTGAGAAGCCTCTCTATGTACATCCCCTTCCACTCTCTATGTTGTGCCCATGGCAATTTTCTAGTCATCATTCTTGTGCAAAATAAGAAAATATTAATACAAAAAAATAATAAAGCCCCAAAATATATGATAAATTGTAGGTCATGAACATCAAAATTGAAGCCCAAACTAAAACAGGTTTAATGGAAGTTATTCTTTCCTAAAGAGAGCCACAAAGAGTAAGGTTAAGAAATTAGAAACCTGTAGGTCATCAAAGATAAAGTGTAGGTAATTGTAATTGAAGCCAATGACCAAAAGAAAAGAATTTAAGCGACAATTTAGGGTTTATTTATGGCAAGAATGCATCTGCATTACTGAAGACAACTCACAATTCGTAAATTGATTTTGCATTTACTATATTACAATAAATATTACTTTGTTTTGTCTATCATTTTGTCCAACGGTTGTAATATTTTTTTTGCATTTACTTCAATCTCTCCTACCATCTCCTCTTTGACCATGCAACATTCCAAACATTCTGTCTTTGGGTTGCATGCCATTACATTTTCTCTCTCCCAAAAGATCCTTTATACCTTCAATTGTGGGCCTCACTTGGATGATTAAATTATTCAAATTCTTGTGTTGATTCACCATGATGTCTACCCATGAACTTTACCTACTCTTCTCCATGATTTTTCACCATACAAAAATAATCATTTATTTAAAGTTATCTTATTTATTTTCCTAAGGATTTAAGCTAAATTTTGAGGTGAGATGCAAACAAGTTTCTCTTTTTCAAAATCATCATGTCTTTGGCCATAGCCCTATCATCTACCTTACATTTTGTTTCTCTGAAAAACCCACTAATTTAGTGACTCGTCCAATTAATTTAGATACACCTCATAATGCCTTGAATTGAGATATGGCTCATAATGCGTTGAATACCTCACTTCCTCCATTTAGTTACATGGCTCAATATTTTTATATTTTTGTTAACCAAAATTTTGCCACATCTTCTAACTATTTTCCATTATTAGGTTTTTGTAGTAAATTCCATATTTTTCGACCCCTTTAATCGCTAGTACAATCTTACATGGTTATTAGGCTACAAATCCATTCACATTTCACGCAGACCTACCTTCCAAAGCCATCACTCTTAATAAAATCTTACAAAAGCATACTTTTAACTAAGCCACACTATGACTAGTATCTTTAATAATGACTTTAGTTTATACTATTTATGTCATAATAATATTCTTGATTAGAGACTCTTAGAAAGCTCTTCACTATTTATTTTGAGTTTATTTAGTAGCTTCTTTTATAATTGAGACTATTCATCAAGGATTACTAAGTGTTATTTACATTATTTAAAAGTTCTAAGATATAAAGATGTTGAAGAATTGGTTATTTATAATTTGGTTTTGTTAGAATTTCAAGAATAATTATAAATTGCTTTTTATTTATTTATTTTAATTAAAAGAAAATCTTATAATTCCATATTTTTTTATTTCTTCTCTTATAAAATTATTTGTAGTAATTTTGGATATATTAAATATTATAATAAATTAAAAAAATCTAATAATTTTGTATTTTCAATTTTCTATATCTGTATTAATTTTGAATGTATTTATATAAAAGATTTGATCTATAACAATTTAAATGACTAATTTTTTAATATAATAATTGTTTACTTAACAAGTTCTTGCATAAATCTTAAAATTTATAAGAAATGCTATTAAAAAATTCATATAAACTATACCAAATTTGAATAACTACATTTTTAATACTTTCAAACATAGTTTGTAGTCCATTGATTTATACGGTGTTGGTTCATTCTACATTCCTTGCCAATGTGTTGGGTCCTCTATTTTAGGGAAAGCATTCTTGTTATATGATATCCACAATCTTTTGAGCAGATTTATTACTGTTTCACTGATAACTTTTTTTGTTTTATTTCAAACTTTGCTTGACCTTCTACAAATCTCTTTCAGTTAGAGAACTTTCAAACATAGATACCTATTAAATCTTGTACGCACTACTTTGGTGACTAGACTTATAAGCATAATTTGTTTCCCTTCCTCACAAACATCAATTAACCTATTTCATTTTTTGGCCACTAAAATATTTTTATTAATTTAAAAGAGTGTTACAAAACCTGGTTCAAAAGAACATATGATAGGAAAGAACCACAAAGAAAACCTATAAGTTCATAAAATGATTTACAACGTAATTACATCCCCAACCATATAGAAGAAGGCTACTTGATAACAATGGCTTCAAAACTGATGTAAATAAAATAAAAAATGATCCAAGAGCGTACAAAGTTCAAAAAAATTATTCATTGAAACCATGGCAAATAACTTACCTCAAGATTCTAAAGAATTATCTCATGTTGTCAATGAGTCCAATAAGAAAAAATGGCAGAGTTTGTAGGGAAAATATTTCGAAACCAAGATCAAAACTAATCTCCCTACACTCGTTGCTTCAATCTAATTACAATAAGGTAAAAGTGAATCAAGATTTTAGAGCTGCTCGATTCTTGCTGAAAGTAAGAGTTTTGCAGACTTTATAAGGAAAATATTCATTATGAGTTAAGATTTGATTTGATGTAATTCGGAGATCTAATCTGATTTGATTTGATTTAATTTTAAGATCTGATTTGATTTGTTTAAATTCAGAGATCTGGCGTGAGATAGGTTTATGACCAAAACCTCTCACAATATATAGCCTATTGGCTAACTAGCAACTAAATAACCATTAATCCATCATGATTGAACATCTTGTTCAACACATACTTGCATGATTAATCAAAAGAACAAATATGGTTATCACAAAGAGATAACCATAACCATTAGATAGATAGAATTATTCAGTTGATCTTATCCAATAATAGTCAAGTATATGAAAACCATTAATGTATAGGAACGGACATCACTCATAAAATCAGGTATAGTATCCAAACATAGAGGCACATAAAATATTGGACAAGAACCATCAAAGACACATAGACTGAATAGGATTCATATAAATATTGAAAAGAAAAATATTTTTCTTATATTAGTTTAAACTAATTAAAGGAATGTTAAGCACTTGAGTTGGAGTGGAGTAGTACCAGTGCTTCACCTATGTGAGCATCACCTAGATGCAATGTGTTAAGTGGACCATTCACTATCATGAGAGATGGGTTCTTGTGAACCACTACTCATGAAACATGGATCAATGAGTTTGACTCGTAAAACTACACAGTTGAATCCTGCTAGCAATATCATAATTAAAAGAATGTTCACAATTGTATAAATTTTAATATAGATTAATTATTAATACATTCAAATAATATAGTGAACTAATAAATAATATGTGTATTTTAAATTAACATATATATCTTAAATATATTTAATTAAAAAATATCCAAATATATGAATATATTTAAAAATTGATACTTCTTAATATTATTTAGATATAATAGACTGTATTTTTACAATTCATTTAAAATACTTTTAAATTTTAATGATAAAATAATCCATTACTTTATAAAACAACATTTCAAATTGTACATAATAAACAAATCACAAAATATAATCCAAACTATTAACCAGAAACTATTAAACAATTAAATTGAAAAATACGATAAAAAATCAGTTATCTTAGGGTTTCTTTTCTTATGGAATATGTTATTTTAAATTGAATTTTTCTCAGAGAAAAACAAGTCTGTTGACTCTGAAACTTCATTTGTCCAAACAATTTCCAAGACCACGAAAAATGTTTGGCCCGGAACTTTCCAGCGTTTCATTTTTCTTCTGTCAATTATTCAAAATTGACGTTGATTAAAGTGGCTGAAATTTCCAAAGCTGTAAGTCGCGTGGAGTGAATTTCATGTACAATGTTTTTGACAGGAACTTTTGCCGTATGTTGAATTTTTCCTAACAATTCTTCAATGCATACAGTAATTTGCACTCAACTAAGTTAGTGATTGAATCTGCCTTTCTACATGAAGACTGTAAATGTTTGACAATTTTTATTTTAATATCTCTTTAGTTTGTATATTTTGTGTATAATTTTTAAATCAAGGTAAGAAATTGTAATTGTTGTTTTGAATTAAGGTAAGAAACAATATATATGAAAGGTTTCAGTCATGGAAGGACAATCACTCAAAATCATGGGTACATGTTAGATATTAATTCTTGGTGGTGGGATCTATCTTTATTGGAAAGTTAGATCGGCATTAGCAATTGATTTATTGGTTAGGTTAGGATTAGATTGATTGTGGTGTTGGACCTGGTTTTTTGGTTGAAGGGGCGAGGGATAGTGATCTTGTTAATGGATATATTAATTGATGAAAGAGATTAGATTGAAAGGGTCAATCCACAGAAGTCAAATGAAAGTATACACTTGTTATTTTGATTGGTGTTTATTCTTAGTTGTTTTGCATTTATTTTAATTTTAATTTTGGTATTTGACTGAGCATTGCAAGTTAACATACATATAATATTGGTTGTTCTTAAACACCATCTAGTTTAATACTAATAAATTTTGGTTGCTAAAAATAAGACAAACGTTATCTATTTCTTTGTGTGGACGACAAGTAAAATAACAATTGATTGTTTGACCATTGAACTAGATGATGTTTAAGTAGAGCTTATAATATTTCATATTTGCACTTCCATGCTAGAAATAATGATAATTATGAATTCACTCTCATGGATTAACAAACTAATATTTCTCATTCATTTTCACTAACTTGATGATGAAAACATCACCTTCTTTTCATTCATAATTTGTTTTGGTATTATTCTAAGATTTTCCACATACTTCCCCTTTCATTTTTTTTTCTTGTGCATTACATTAAAGTGATTAAGATTGAGATGTGAACTGCTAGCTTATAAACTACGACTCACAACAATTTAGCAATGCATCAAACATTCAAAATTTCCCTTTCATTTTCTTTTTTTCGACAAGAAACACTTATAGAAATGGCAAATGCTTGGAAAACACTATTTGAAGATATTATATAACCACACATGCACATCAAATTCATTACTGAAATGACAATAGCCTATTATGTTTGACATATAATTAGTTTTAGAAGAATACATCAACTACCATTCTACATTAGTACATGGAAGGTTCAATGTTCAAATCTCATAATTGTGGTTTCTTTCCTAAGAAATTATATGAGATTCTTATTTTGTAAGAAAAGAAATAAGGATATCATTGCACCCTATTTTATATTTGAAGACATTTGTTCTAATAGTGCATAATTAATTAAATTTGATTTTAATTTTTTTCTTTTAATTATGAAAAGACATGTATCAAATAGATATTAGATCCATTTTATTAACTAATAATGGTTTTTTACTTCTTAGCATATCTCTGTTTGGGACCATATGCGTGTTCTGGTCTTTATGCTATCTAAAATATAACACAAGTCTTGTAATTGTGTTTCGTTCCTTTACAATATTGTCTTATGTTGTTTTGTGATCTCCTACTTTTCCTTTACATTGTGTGATGCCTTATTTTGAACCACAATGCCTACCCATTCCATATTGTAGCCCTTCCTTTCTTATCTCATTTATAAGTTGATACTACGAGAGCTTGTATTCCATTGATTAACCTTGATTTCTCCTTTGTATTGATTATTCTTTTTATAATTGATATATATCATTTACATCAAGTTTAAGTGGTGTTTTATGAGAATCATATGGGTTTACAATGGCATGTACTTCCTTTGCAATTGCTTCATTTTGTAGTTACCATGAGTTCCCTAGTTCTTCTTCCGACAAGTTTTTTCTTCTTTGTGGTGCATTCCTTGCTTGTAATAACCCTTTATTTTTTGGTGATCCTATGAGACATATGGTGGTTGTTCTTCCTCGCGATTCTCTTATTCCCATCATAGCACCTATTAAGGTGATATGTATCTTTGCAATGGATTTGTGGTTTTCATGTAGCAACATGGCTTAACATTCTCTTCATTTAAAGGGATTTATTTTCACTTGGTCCTATTTGACTTATCCCCCACACTTGCCTACTATATGATGCTCCTTATGTTCATATAGACAACCATTATTTGAATTGGGTTTTAAATCATGTTACTAGAAATGAGAAACATAATCCACAATGGCAATGACAATGGGATGAGAAATAGAATATTTAGAGGTTGCCTATAAAAAATAGATTAAATATACAACTATATCTTCAAACATTTAGATTAATTATAAAATTTTATCCAACATAAGTAAATATACACACAAGTTAAAATTTGTGAAATAAAAAATTAAGAATAGTATATCATGTTAAAATAATTTAAAATAGTTTTTATTTCAAAACCAAAATAAAATTATTGTAATTGTTTGTAATAATATTTATAAAAATAAAATATAAAAATATTTAAATTTAAAACAACATAAAAATTAATAGGTGCAAAAATGAGTAGATCAGAAGTAAGGTCACGAAAGATGCAAAGAAAAAGTAGACGAAAGTGTAATAGATTTAACAACAACCGCTCACAAAGACATTTGGAATTTGAAAAAGCTACATTAATTGGGAAAATTATGTGAAAAGGGGTATCAAGAATGGTGTTTCTACAATCGGTAGGGGCGAAGTAGAGTCGTGAACCAATAATAAACTTTGTACCAAAAGGCTTCTTCATCATGGCTTTTTCCAATGAAGAAGACAAAGAAAACATAATGGGTATAGATTGGAAATTTGGGGATCATTACATATATGTATAGAAATGGATACCTAATTTTGACCCCACAAAAATAAATTTTTTAGGAGGACCTATTTGGATATAGCTTTACAACTTACCCTTCGAATACTGGTCTATGGAGAGCTCTTGATTGTGATTGGGGATTCAATTGGAAAAACCTTAGGAGTAGATATGAGAATTGGCGAGTCTCTGATATATGCCAAAATAAAGGTCATGACAGTATAAAACATTCTAAATATGGTCAAATTGCAAGTAGGGGTAGGGGGTATGGCATCAACAATTAGAAAAAGAAGAAAATAAATTTTACTGTCTCAATTGTAAATGATGAAATCATATGGAAAATGATTTTCTCTAAATTCAAAAATTTAAGAAACCAGATAAAGAATAGTGCACGAAAGCAATTGATATGAAAGGAATGAGGGAGGGAATTGAAAAAAAAAAAGGAAGGGAGAAAAAGACTAAAAACTAAAGGACAAATCACCAATTGACATTGTTCTAGTTGGAGAGATTGATATAGGTGAGGAACCTACCTTGGGTGAAAAAGAAACACCACATAATCAATTGGTGCTTGTAGGAAAAGGGGATCCAGAAATGGATACGACTTCAAAGGATGAAAGAACAAAGGAAGATGAAATGACAGTATGGATCCCAAGAGCATAAGCCAATCAACAGATAAAATACTCAATCAAGGAGTAAGTAGAAAGCTAGAAAGAAAGAAAAATAAAGAAAGAAAGACATGAAGAGGCAAAAGAACAAGGGCTATCAAATATTAAATAGTATTTTTTGAGATCTAAGGGAGGATCCCCCTCCCTTTGAGAGCCATGAAGATAACCACATGGAATGTTAGGGGCTTAAATGCCCCTAAAAAATAGTGCTTTTTTAAGCACCATATAGAAATTGTCAAGGCTGATATTTTTTTTATGCAAGAAACAAAATTGAATGGAAAATATGTCAATATCTTCATGTCCCATTACAAAAATTGGTATGGAACATGGCCAGAAGCCAATGGAAGCTCAAGATGACTAATTATCATATAGAATCCAAGAAAGGTGGTGATCAAGGATTATGTTACAATGCCTAATTGGATTACATGTAAGGTATGGGACTGTACTTCTTACACTTTTCTTTATTTAATATTCATGGCCTAACCAAAATAGAGGATAAAGCAATCATGTGGGAAATAATTACATCTAAAATGTGTCAAGATATGGACAAAAAATAATACTGGGGATATTTTAATGGTATATTAGATTTAAAGGATAAAATCGGTAGATTGATTGATGAAATAGTAACAATGAGATATTTCAAAAAATTTGTTGCAAGTATTGATGTGGTTACCAAGCATGGCTAGCACACTTGGACTAATAGACGCTTAGGATTTGCAAATATCTATGAGCACCTGGAAATATTTTTTTTATCTATAAATTGGTTAAATTCTCTTGAGCTATGAGAGGCCTTTGTTTTGCCATACTCTGGCTCAAATCATTATTTGATAGCACTAGACATCCAAAATGACATGCATCTAACTCAATATTTTTTTAAGTAAATGAAAATATGTGGTTTTGCAATGAGGATTTAATACCATTAAAGGTGGAATAGTGTTGATCAACAGTGATAGCACATGGCACAAAAGTTTCCAATTCATGGAAAAAATAAGTGTAATTTAAGAAAAGCTAAAATTTTGGAACAAAACCATCTTCAAGAACATATTTGAAGAAAAAAAAAGATTGGAGATTAAGATGAAAATCTAAACCATGATATAATCACACAAGGAATGACAAATGTGGAATTCTTGGATGAAAAAAGATTGTTGGCTGAGCATGCTAAAGTCCTTGCTAGGGAAGATATTTTTTGGAAGAGAAAATCGAGGGAGCTATGGTTGATGGAGGGAGACATGAACACAAGATATTTCCATATTATAGAAAAATCAAAACAAATTAGGAACTGAATCGAAGGAATGTAGAATAGTAATGGGATTATATTGGAAGTTGTAAAAGACATGCCAGATGAAGGAATATAATTTTTTAAATAGTTATTGGCTCCTAAGGAAGAGGTGATTCCAATAAACATGAGTGAAATATTAAGGGTAATTCCAAAGATAATCACACCAAAGGAAAACGAAATGTTGATGGTGTAGTGATAAAAAAAGTATATGTTTTCCTCACTTAAATTAGAAATAATTAATATTAAAATGAACCTAATGTTGCCTTGATTTAGTGTTGCAATGTGTTTTACACATTCACATTAAGTTTAGGGCCCTTTTAAACTAAATGGAATTAATTGTGTCTTATTTGAGGTGTTGTAGAGTGTATCTTTACACTTTCACACTAATCTAGGGCTTTATTAATTAATTGGGCTTCTTTATGCCTTATTTGGTCCTATTTTGCATCCACAAGCCTAATTTAATGCATTTCTTTGAGGATAATCCTGAAATTTACTAAATGCCAATCATAATTCATGTTTTTGGGTTGTGTGTTCTAGATCTAGTGATCTGGAACTCATATGCCACCTTGGGTGTATGGGTCCCACCTAGGTTTTGGGGCTTGATTTTAAGCATTGCTTTAATCAAGACACTTCTTGGAGTTTGTGTCTCGTGTTTAAGACACTCAGACTCATATGCCCAAGGTGGTGTATGAGTCCCGCTTTAACCACGACCTATTTCAAATCAAATTCTCAGCAATATTTTATTCTCCTAGACCTAATGTCAGCTTATTGTGTTATAATTTCAGGAAATTTAGCATAAACAAGTATAAATACAAGGTTATTTCACATAATTTCTTCTAGCAATTCAAGTATTCAAGTATCCTAGAAAACTTATGATCAAGAGTGCATTCAAGAGCATTCAAGAGCTGATTATCAAGTATTTGGAGCATCAATTCAAGATTCAAGCATCATGTGTGTTTTTTAGCTAACATTTGTGATGTAGGTTTTCATGATTCAAGCAAGCATTCAAATCAAGTTTTAAGTATTCAATCAAGAGTCAAGATCCACATCCATTAGAGTCATTTCACACAAGATTATAGCCTTTATTACAAGGGTTTAGTGAGTTGCAACATTGCATATTGTTCATTCACCATTCTTTCATTCTATTTCATTTCATTTCAAGGTTTGATTACCAAAATAGGGTTTGATCTTGAGACAAACCCCTATTTCCTAACACAAAAAAAATTTCCCCTCTTCATGTGTGATTGCAGATCTAGATGATTCGGAGCTTGAAGATCCTTTGAAGACAAAGTTACAAGATTAGAGAAAGTTTTCATTTTTTTCAAGAATTTTTCAAATCTTCACGAAAACTCACCTATAGGCCAGAATTCAAACTTTCAAACTTGGAGATCAGACAAGACAAAAGATACAAAAGACCATTCAAGGCTACACAAGTTTTAGTCAAACCCTAATAATGGGACTAAATTTCCACCTTGGGCGTATGAGTCCCAATATACCTATTTTCACTAGTTTTCTATAGATCTTGGTTTGTCAACAACATATTCCATATTTAACCCAAATACCCTAACTGGGACTAAATCGACCAGTCTAGCGTATGAGTCCTAGTTCACATCAAAAGTTAGAATTTTAGAGTTGTAGGCCTTGTTTTGAACATCTCCAGTTTTCCAAGTGCTTCTTTGTTTATCCTCATTTTATTATTCTAAATTTAAGTTTTGTTTTCTAGGTTATATAGTTAGATTTGCATATTACTTTCATTTCTTTCTTTCTAAGCAATTTCTTAGTGGTGAACCCCCTTTTAATCACACCTAAGGAAACCATCTAGTAAAAAGGCCCTTCCCCTCAATTGAGTATTTTGGTTTCCTAATGAACTAAAGTGTGAATTAGGTCCCCAAAGTTGTCTGTTACCTAAAAGGTGGACATACCTATTTCCCTTGTGTTCAAATGGTACCCTTCACAAAAGAGGAGGTAAGAAAGGCCACATTTGAACTACATCTGGATAAATCACTTTGAATAGATGGATTCCTAACTCTATTTTTCCAAAAATGCTAGGAATTCATAGGCAATGAAGTATGGGAAATTGTGGAGGACTATAGGAAGAAGCAAAGATTTGTGAAGAAACTTGAAAAATAGATTTTGGGAACCTAAATGTTGGCTCTTGCACTTCTAGGGTTTTTCACCTAAAAGGAGAGAGATTTAGGTCCAAAATACTTATGTAACACTCAAATTAGGATGTGTGCAATGTGGTATGATGTAAATAAACTTAAATAAATGCAATTTATTGACTAAAATTAACTAAAACGAATGCAAAACTAAGATTTATGCCTTGTTTGAAAACATAGTGTGATATAGAAAAAGATTGAAAATGATGAATTCGAAATACAATTTTTCACTAAATAGAAGGCTATTCCTTAGAATATGTGCACCTGAAAAGCTATAGAGAACTGAATGACAATATGGAAAGTTGATGAAATTTGAACTTGGGCTGACTGGGACTCATTTGCCACCTTGGGCAAATCAATCCCAGATCAGGACTTTTCTACACAGAACCTATTTTCTGACAGTTCAGGATCTGAAATAGCATTTGACTCAATTATGCACCTTAGGTGGGACTCATTCGCCAAGCATGGTGAATCAGTCCTCTTTTTTATTTCTACAACAAAACTCAGATCTGTACCTTGACACCTGCACAGTAAATTCTAATGGAAACCCTATTCCAAAATCTTGGAAAATTCCTACAAAATAGCTTAAAGGAGTTTATCTAATGGGGGGTTTTACTTGTTCAAACCCCTAGGTAGGTAATTAAACCTTGAATAGAGAAAATTCTACATAAACCCTAGCCTTAGATGTGTTAAAGACTAGGAAAGGTTGAATCATGACAAAAACCCTATTCTATTGATCTAGAATAAGACATGCAAGAATGATTGAAAGGATGCAAGATATCTACCCTAGAAACCTTTTTAAAAAGAAGGGGTAAAATTTTTTTCAATCAAATCCAAGATACAAAGCATAGGCCAGAGGCCCACCAAATCAGGAATACAACCAAAAAATCCAACAACAACACTACATATTTCTGTCATCCAATAAGAATCTCTCCAGGGTCCCAAGATAACCAGAAGATAACTCATCCCATCCACTAATATTCTAGCCCTCCCCATTCTTTGAGGCCCACTTTGCCAAGAAATCTGCCACTTGATTCCATTGTCTAGGGATGTGACAAAAGTAGACAAAATCCAAGGAGCGACATACACTTAGAATCTATCTGACCACTGAGGCTAATTTCCATATAACATCATCCAATCTCTGGTTGTTCAGCATATTCACAACAATCTGAGAATCTGACTCACAAATAATCCTCCTCCAGCCTAAAGAATAGCCACGCTCAACAACAATATTAATAGCAAGGGCCTCCATCAAATTATTAGAGTGCTGCCCTTTTTAAATAGAGAAGAAAAACACAGAAACACCATCTTTACCTCTACCTATACCACCAACACTAGCATGTCCAGGGTTCCCCCAAGAAGAGCCATCTGTATTAATCTTCAAGACCCCAACCGGGGGGGCATCCACCTCCCATCATGACAAACCCATTGCTTGCCATGTTGGGATCTATTTCTAGCACTGCATCCCCTACTATTATCCCCTAGATTCAAATCCCTCATAATAGCATAATCACCAGGATCAATATTATCATCCATATCACACTTAGCATAAATAGTTTCTTGAAGCCTGCTAATAATCTTCTTCCACAATTGACCACTTCCTAACTTGGAAGCACAAAAAACTCTACGATTCCTTTCTAGCCAAAGGTTCCAAAGAATGAAAATAGGCCCAACAGCCCAAGCCACCTGTAGGAAAGAAGTCTTCGTAGGAGGCCTGCCCAGGCTCTCCCAAAACTCTATTAGGGAGGAAGCATGAACACAACCTTGATGCCAGGCCTCCCACCACCTGTGCCATATTTCTCTAGAAAAAGGGAAATGAAAGAAAAAATGGGAAGAACATTCATCATTGCGCGAACAAAGGAAGCACATAGAAGGCCCATGAAAACCATGCTTGTGGAGATTCTCCCAAGTGAGACATTTCTTCTGAGCAACCAACCATAAGAAAAAATTGCACTTGGGCCAAGAGAAGTTATTCCAAACCTTCTTCCAGTAGGACACCTCCGTAGGACCATGTAAGTTCTTGTCAAGCACAACATAGCCTTGAGCAACAGTAAAATTACCTTTTGGGCTGGGACTCCAAGCCAACTTGTCCCTCTCATTAAGGGAGCTGCAAAGCCTACCCTCCAAGACTTTAGATAGAACAACATGATCCTCATCAGAACCACCCATGGGCCACTCCCGAGGATCCTTCCAGCAGGACACCTCCACCTGACCAATACGCTTGACTATTTTAAAATGTTCCACCTTAATCCATCCAGCATCAGAGAAGATATGGTAGAGAGGCTGAAGCTGAGGGAAACTAGAAAGAATGGGGGGGTAGCCATCCCAAGAGTCCTGCCAGAACAGAGCATCAGAGCCTCTATTACAGATCCAGAATAGACCATCCTTAATAAGCTGAGCTCCCTTCTTCAGAGTATCCAAAATACAAGAGCCTTTTCCCAACAAAGCAAGTCGCGACACATCTTGGCTCTCAGCACCAGGAAGATACTTGAGAGCAAGAATCTTGGCCCAATCCTGATCCTGACTGTTGCACCATCTCCAGTACAGCTTGGCCACCAAGGCCGTGACCACAAGAGCCATAGACTTGAGACCAAGGCCCCCAACATGCTTCGGCCTGTAAACGGACTCCCACCTGACTAAACTCCACTTCAAAGAGAGAAGGTTGCCCGACCAAAGGAATTTTTGAGAAAGAGCATCAAAGTCCCTCACAAAAGAGGAAGGGGGAACCTGCACACAACACCTATAAATGGGAAGAGACTGCACCACAGTCTTTAGGAGAATCACTCTCCCAGCAGAAGAGAGCCATCTATAAGTCCAATGACTAACCTTACTCCGGAATCTATCCAAAATCCCTTGCCAAAATCTCTACGCTGAGAACCCAAAGCCAAAGGAATCCCAAGGTACATCAAGGGAAGAGAACCAATCTGGAATCTAAGAATCCTAGCAATCCTGTTCTGAATAAGCCGAGGAGTATTAAAGAAATAAATGGAAGATTTATCATCATTAATACTCTGACCAGAAGCTTTCAAATAGATGTCTAAAGCTCTCCTGAAATGTAGAGCCTCACTAATTCTAGCCAAGCCCATCAGCCCAGTGTCATCCACAAACTGAAGATGAGAGTAGGGAGGGAGATTAGTGTTCCAGGTCCAACCTTGTATAAGACCCTGCCTCACCTGAGATTTAATAAATCTGCCGAGACCTTCCGCCATAATAATGAAAAGATAGGGAGATAAAGGGTCCCCTTGTCGAAGTCCCCGAGAAGCACTAAACAAATCTGAAGGTTCCCCATTAATAATAACAGAAAAGGAGGACGAGGTCACACAACTGAGAACCCAATTCACCCACTCCTCATCAAAGCCAAAAGCCAAGAGAATTTTTGTAAGAACTCCCAGCTCACCCGATCATAAGCTTTAGCCATGTCAAGTTTGATGAACATAGCTTTCTCTTTAGAGGAAGCCATAGAATGAATAGCCTCCATAGCTATCACAACACCATCAAGAATTTGTCTTCCTTCAACAAAGCCACCCTGCTCAACAGAGATCAAAGCACCAAGGAGTGGCTTGAGTCTCTCAGCAATCAACTTAGTGATGATCTTGTAGACAACATTGCATAAAGCAATAGGCCTGAATTGGTCCAACCGATTAGCTCCCTCATTCTTAGGTATGAGAGCCAAAAAAGTAGAATTCAAAGTCTTAAGCATTTGTTTGTTCCTATATGATTCTTGAACCACCTCAAGGAGATCATACTTTATTATTTCCCAGAATTCCTGAAAGAACTCAATCGGGAAACCATCAGGGCCAGGAGCTTTACCTTTTTTCATACTAAACACTACTTTCTCCAATTCAGGTAACAAGATTGGACCTAAAAGAGCCCCATTCATCTCAGCAGAGACTAGGTGGGGAATACAATCCAAGATAGCCCTTTCTTCAGTCCTAGCTACAAGATTCTCCCTAGTAAAGAGATTTGAAAAATAGTTGACAGCTTCCCTGGAAATTTCTTCAAAAGATGAAAGTTGGACCCTATCCGGTGAAACAAGAGAGGAAATAGAGTTCCCCTGCCTCTGAGCCTTGACTGAGTTATGAAAAAATGTCGTGTTCCTATCTCCCTCCTGAAGCCAATCAATACGAGATTTATGCTTCCAGAAGATCTCCTCCTGAAGCTCCCATTCTACTAAACCTTTAAGAGCCAAGGACTCAGCATTCTTGAGATCAGAGGACAACCCCTGGTCTCGAATCTGACGGGTAACACTATCCAACTTGGACTGAGCCGCTATCTTCTGAGCATGCAGGTTCCCATAACACTGTTTATTCCACCTCTTCAGCTTGTACTTCACATGTTGAAGCCTCTTACTAAAAGTAAACATGGTCGTCCCATGGGCAGGCCTCCCTTCATACCACCAATCCAACATAAGATCCTGCAGAGATTGATCTCTTAACCACATCAATTGAAATTTGAAAGATGGCATTTTGGTGACACCATAAGGGGAGATAGAGAATTTGATAGGCCAATGGTCAGAACCCCTCCAATCAAGAATTTCTGAACTAGTGGTCCACCTGTTGTGCATCCAATAGCAGGATACCAAAAATCTGTCAAGCCTTTCAGAAATAGCCTCAACACCACATCTCCTATTATTCCATGTAAACACACCATTGATTGGCTTCACATCAATGAGATTCAGGAAACCAATGTTATCTCTAAGTAGATTTGAAGAAGGGTCCAGCTTAGCTAATCCACCACGTTTTTCCTCCAAACTTATAACCGCATTAAAATCACCAGCCATAATCCATGGGAGAAATGGGTCCAGAGACCGGATGAAACTAATGTGAGCCCAAAGCTGTGACTTACTTGAAAGATCAGTAGGAGCATAAATATTGGAGAAAAGGCATCTTTCTCCAGTCTCAAAAATAGAGGCAACAAAAGTAATGGAAGACCGGCTAGAGATCCACCATAAGGGTGAAACTTTCCTTGGGTTCTAGAAACAAGCCACCCCCCCAGAACTGCTCAAAGCCCCCACCCCCTGCCAATAACCTTGGGGCCAAATACACGGGGCACAATTAGCCAATCCATCCACAGTAAGCTTGGTTTCCTGAATAAAGACCAAATCAAGAGACTGAGATTCAATTAGCGAACAACCTTTTGTCTAGGGATGTTGTTCAACCCCCTTACATTCCATGATAAAACAATCATTTATGAGGGTGGGAGAAGTGGGAATCGATGGGTTTCACAGACCCAGACTTAACCAATGTATCACCCATAATTTTGACCTTCTCTTGATCAGTCTTCCTTCCACTCCTTGACGGTTTGTCTAGAAGCCCCTTCTTAAAGGGTTTTTGGTGCAAGCCTAAGGCAAGAGAAGCCTTATCACCCTTCACAGGATCAAAGGTTCCCTTAGTAGCAGGGGGAACAGGAGCCACCACAACAGTACCCATCGGAGCCTGTGACTCTTGAAGATCTCCAATATCCTAAACTTGAGAAGGTAAATCCATACCCATCTGACCTACCTGTTGGTCCCCTGAAGATAAAATATGATCCTCCTTCTTAGCATCCTCATCCTGAGCCTCAAGCTGACCTTTATCCACAGAAGAGAGCTCAACTGGAATTCCTTCCTCTTGGACTAAGCTATCAAGAGCCTCAAACCTATTAAAGGTGCCATCAGTCTATCTATCCGTCCAGGTTCTCTTCTTGCCTTTGCCTTTGTTACGGGACTTCACCTGAGTAAATCCTTCCTTATCAACAGGTCCATCAGACAAAGGAGCCTTCCCCTTGTCTTCCCTAAGAGCTCCAGAGGCAGCCAAGGGGGAAGATTTAAATCTAGGGCATCTGCGATGTAGATGACCATATTCGTGGCAAATTCTGCATCTAAATGGTAAGGTCTCATAATCCAGTTGTTGGATCCAAGACTATGAACCCATGCAAATCTCCATAGAATCTGGTAATGGATTATTTAAATCAACTTCTACACAAATACGAGCAAAAGAAATTACCTTGCGATCTTGAGTTTGTGACGCCGATCCCACAGGTTTCCCAAGAAGCAAAGAGATTGAATGAAGAATATCTTCCCTCCAGAATTCCAAAGGAAGCCTCGGCAGTCGAACCCACACTGGCACCCGTGAGGGGATCTCTTCAGCAGAGTTAAAGCCCATGTGCCAGGGCTTAATGAAGAGCCCCACTTGGTTAAAGAAATAAGGGCCTCCCTCAAAAGCCCTATTCCTATCCGACATGCTTGAAAAGATAACCAGAAAATAGTTATTAGCCACTAAAAGAATCTCCATATCCCCTTCAAGGTTCCAAACCCGACATGCCCAGGATTCTAGCACAGGTAGTGAAAGACGAAGGCCTAAAAATTTGCAAATAAGGGCATGATTGCACCAGTATTCAACATCCTCTGAAACTTGCTCAGGTTCAATAACCAAGACTGGTCGATCTTCAGATCTCTCCAAGCATCCGTTTACTTTTTTTATCCGAAACATCCCTTTTGAAGAGGCGCCTTCCAGTTGAGGTTTACGACCGTTTTCCTTACTTGGAATGCATAGGAGAAGATGGATCTATCATCTCCAAATCTGCTGATGATACATGATAATCAGCTACACCACGACTCTCCATAGCCCAACACGCCAAATCATCAACAAAAAGGAGAATGGGATGGAACAGGTGACCCACAGATTCAAACCACCGCACACCTCCCGCTAAGAA
>VDFB02058242.1:536240024-536380647 GCA_007258455.2 Sequoia sempervirens
GTACCAGTGCTTCACCTATGTGAGCATCACCTAGATGCAATGTGTTAAGTGGACCATTCACTATCATGAGAGATGGGTTCTTGTGAACCACTACTCATGAAACATGGATCAATGAGTTTGACTCGTAAAACTACACAGTTGAATCCTGCTAGCAATATCATAATTAAAAGAATGTTCACAATTGTATAAATTTTAATATAGATTAATTATTAATACATTCAAATAATATAGTGAACTAATAAATAATATGTGTATTTTAAATTAACATATATATCTTAAATATATTTAATTAAAAAATATCCAAATATATGAATATATTTAAAAATTGATACTTCTTAATATTATTTAGATATAATAGACTGTATTTTTACAATTCATTTAAAATACTTTTAAATTTTAATGATAAAATAATCCATTACTTTATAAAACAACATTTCAAATTGTACATAATAAACAAATCACAAAATATAATCCAAACTATTAACCAGAAACTATTAAACAATTAAATTGAAAAATACGATAAAAAATCAGTTATCTTAGGGTTTCTTTTCTTATGGAATATGTTATTTTAAATTGAATTTTTCTCAGAGAAAAACAAGTCTGTTGACTCTGAAACTTCATTTGTCCAAACAATTTCCAAGACCACGAAAAATGTTTGGCCCGGAACTTTCCAGCGTTTCATTTTTCTTCTGTCAATTATTCAAAATTGACGTTGATTAAAGTGGCTGAAATTTCCAAAGCTGTAAGTCGCGTGGAGTGAATTTCATGTACAATGTTTTTGACAGGAACTTTTGCCGTATGTTGAATTTTTCCTAACAATTCTTCAATGCATACAGTAATTTGCACTCAACTAAGTTAGTGATTGAATCTGCCTTTCTACATGAAGACTGTAAATGTTTGACAATTTTTATTTTAATATCTCTTTAGTTTGTATATTTTGTGTATAATTTTTAAATCAAGGTAAGAAATTGTAATTGTTGTTTTGAATTAAGGTAAGAAACAATATATATGAAAGGTTTCAGTCATGGAAGGACAATCACTCAAAATCATGGGTACATGTTAGATATTAATTCTTGGTGGTGGGATCTATCTTTATTGGAAAGTTAGATCGGCATTAGCAATTGATTTATTGGTTAGGTTAGGATTAGATTGATTGTGGTGTTGGACCTGGTTTTTTGGTTGAAGGGGCGAGGGATAGTGATCTTGTTAATGGATATATTAATTGATGAAAGAGATTAGATTGAAAGGGTCAATCCACAGAAGTCAAATGAAAGTATACACTTGTTATTTTGATTGGTGTTTATTCTTAGTTGTTTTGCATTTATTTTAATTTTAATTTTGGTATTTGACTGAGCATTGCAAGTTAACATACATATAATATTGGTTGTTCTTAAACACCATCTAGTTTAATACTAATAAATTTTGGTTGCTAAAAATAAGACAAACGTTATCTATTTCTTTGTGTGGACGACAAGTAAAATAACAATTGATTGTTTGACCATTGAACTAGATGATGTTTAAGTAGAGCTTATAATATTTCATATTTGCACTTCCATGCTAGAAATAATGATAATTATGAATTCACTCTCATGGATTAACAAACTAATATTTCTCATTCATTTTCACTAACTTGATGATGAAAACATCACCTTCTTTTCATTCATAATTTGTTTTGGTATTATTCTAAGATTTTCCACATACTTCCCCTTTCATTTTTTTTTCTTGTGCATTACATTAAAGTGATTAAGATTGAGATGTGAACTGCTAGCTTATAAACTACGACTCACAACAATTTAGCAATGCATCAAACATTCAAAATTTCCCTTTCATTTTCTTTTTTTCGACAAGAAACACTTATAGAAATGGCAAATGCTTGGAAAACACTATTTGAAGATATTATATAACCACACATGCACATCAAATTCATTACTGAAATGACAATAGCCTATTATGTTTGACATATAATTAGTTTTAGAAGAATACATCAACTACCATTCTACATTAGTACATGGAAGGTTCAATGTTCAAATCTCATAATTGTGGTTTCTTTCCTAAGAAATTATATGAGATTCTTATTTTGTAAGAAAAGAAATAAGGATATCATTGCACCCTATTTTATATTTGAAGACATTTGTTCTAATAGTGCATAATTAATTAAATTTGATTTTAATTTTTTTCTTTTAATTATGAAAAGACATGTATCAAATAGATATTAGATCCATTTTATTAACTAATAATGGTTTTTTACTTCTTAGCATATCTCTGTTTGGGACCATATGCGTGTTCTGGTCTTTATGCTATCTAAAATATAACACAAGTCTTGTAATTGTGTTTCGTTCCTTTACAATATTGTCTTATGTTGTTTTGTGATCTCCTACTTTTCCTTTACATTGTGTGATGCCTTATTTTGAACCACAATGCCTACCCATTCCATATTGTAGCCCTTCCTTTCTTATCTCATTTATAAGTTGATACTACGAGAGCTTGTATTCCATTGATTAACCTTGATTTCTCCTTTGTATTGATTATTCTTTTTATAATTGATATATATCATTTACATCAAGTTTAAGTGGTGTTTTATGAGAATCATATGGGTTTACAATGGCATGTACTTCCTTTGCAATTGCTTCATTTTGTAGTTACCATGAGTTCCCTAGTTCTTCTTCCGACAAGTTTTTTCTTCTTTGTGGTGCATTCCTTGCTTGTAATAACCCTTTATTTTTTGGTGATCCTATGAGACATATGGTGGTTGTTCTTCCTCGCGATTCTCTTATTCCCATCATAGCACCTATTAAGGTGATATGTATCTTTGCAATGGATTTGTGGTTTTCATGTAGCAACATGGCTTAACATTCTCTTCATTTAAAGGGATTTATTTTCACTTGGTCCTATTTGACTTATCCCCCACACTTGCCTACTATATGATGCTCCTTATGTTCATATAGACAACCATTATTTGAATTGGGTTTTAAATCATGTTACTAGAAATGAGAAACATAATCCACAATGGCAATGACAATGGGATGAGAAATAGAATATTTAGAGGTTGCCTATAAAAAATAGATTAAATATACAACTATATCTTCAAACATTTAGATTAATTATAAAATTTTATCCAACATAAGTAAATATACACACAAGTTAAAATTTGTGAAATAAAAAATTAAGAATAGTATATCATGTTAAAATAATTTAAAATAGTTTTTATTTCAAAACCAAAATAAAATTATTGTAATTGTTTGTAATAATATTTATAAAAATAAAATATAAAAATATTTAAATTTAAAACAACATAAAAATTAATAGGTGCAAAAATGAGTAGATCAGAAGTAAGGTCACGAAAGATGCAAAGAAAAAGTAGACGAAAGTGTAATAGATTTAACAACAACCGCTCACAAAGACATTTGGAATTTGAAAAAGCTACATTAATTGGGAAAATTATGTGAAAAGGGGTATCAAGAATGGTGTTTCTACAATCGGTAGGGGCGAAGTAGAGTCGTGAACCAATAATAAACTTTGTACCAAAAGGCTTCTTCATCATGGCTTTTTCCAATGAAGAAGACAAAGAAAACATAATGGGTATAGATTGGAAATTTGGGGATCATTACATATATGTATAGAAATGGATACCTAATTTTGACCCCACAAAAATAAATTTTTTAGGAGGACCTATTTGGATATAGCTTTACAACTTACCCTTCGAATACTGGTCTATGGAGAGCTCTTGATTGTGATTGGGGATTCAATTGGAAAAACCTTAGGAGTAGATATGAGAATTGGCGAGTCTCTGATATATGCCAAAATAAAGGTCATGACAGTATAAAACATTCTAAATATGGTCAAATTGCAAGTAGGGGTAGGGGGTATGGCATCAACAATTAGAAAAAGAAGAAAATAAATTTTACTGTCTCAATTGTAAATGATGAAATCATATGGAAAATGATTTTCTCTAAATTCAAAAATTTAAGAAACCAGATAAAGAATAGTGCACGAAAGCAATTGATATGAAAGGAATGAGGGAGGGAATTGAAAAAAAAAAAGGAAGGGAGAAAAAGACTAAAAACTAAAGGACAAATCACCAATTGACATTGTTCTAGTTGGAGAGATTGATATAGGTGAGGAACCTACCTTGGGTGAAAAAGAAACACCACATAATCAATTGGTGCTTGTAGGAAAAGGGGATCCAGAAATGGATACGACTTCAAAGGATGAAAGAACAAAGGAAGATGAAATGACAGTATGGATCCCAAGAGCATAAGCCAATCAACAGATAAAATACTCAATCAAGGAGTAAGTAGAAAGCTAGAAAGAAAGAAAAATAAAGAAAGAAAGACATGAAGAGGCAAAAGAACAAGGGCTATCAAATATTAAATAGTATTTTTTGAGATCTAAGGGAGGATCCCCCTCCCTTTGAGAGCCATGAAGATAACCACATGGAATGTTAGGGGCTTAAATGCCCCTAAAAAATAGTGCTTTTTTAAGCACCATATAGAAATTGTCAAGGCTGATATTTTTTTTATGCAAGAAACAAAATTGAATGGAAAATATGTCAATATCTTCATGTCCCATTACAAAAATTGGTATGGAACATGGCCAGAAGCCAATGGAAGCTCAAGATGACTAATTATCATATAGAATCCAAGAAAGGTGGTGATCAAGGATTATGTTACAATGCCTAATTGGATTACATGTAAGGTATGGGACTGTACTTCTTACACTTTTCTTTATTTAATATTCATGGCCTAACCAAAATAGAGGATAAAGCAATCATGTGGGAAATAATTACATCTAAAATGTGTCAAGATATGGACAAAAAATAATACTGGGGATATTTTAATGGTATATTAGATTTAAAGGATAAAATCGGTAGATTGATTGATGAAATAGTAACAATGAGATATTTCAAAAAATTTGTTGCAAGTATTGATGTGGTTACCAAGCATGGCTAGCACACTTGGACTAATAGACGCTTAGGATTTGCAAATATCTATGAGCACCTGGAAATATTTTTTTTATCTATAAATTGGTTAAATTCTCTTGAGCTATGAGAGGCCTTTGTTTTGCCATACTCTGGCTCAAATCATTATTTGATAGCACTAGACATCCAAAATGACATGCATCTAACTCAATATTTTTTTAAGTAAATGAAAATATGTGGTTTTGCAATGAGGATTTAATACCATTAAAGGTGGAATAGTGTTGATCAACAGTGATAGCACATGGCACAAAAGTTTCCAATTCATGGAAAAAATAAGTGTAATTTAAGAAAAGCTAAAATTTTGGAACAAAACCATCTTCAAGAACATATTTGAAGAAAAAAAAAGATTGGAGATTAAGATGAAAATCTAAACCATGATATAATCACACAAGGAATGACAAATGTGGAATTCTTGGATGAAAAAAGATTGTTGGCTGAGCATGCTAAAGTCCTTGCTAGGGAAGATATTTTTTGGAAGAGAAAATCGAGGGAGCTATGGTTGATGGAGGGAGACATGAACACAAGATATTTCCATATTATAGAAAAATCAAAACAAATTAGGAACTGAATCGAAGGAATGTAGAATAGTAATGGGATTATATTGGAAGTTGTAAAAGACATGCCAGATGAAGGAATATAATTTTTTAAATAGTTATTGGCTCCTAAGGAAGAGGTGATTCCAATAAACATGAGTGAAATATTAAGGGTAATTCCAAAGATAATCACACCAAAGGAAAACGAAATGTTGATGGTGTAGTGATAAAAAAAGTATATGTTTTCCTCACTTAAATTAGAAATAATTAATATTAAAATGAACCTAATGTTGCCTTGATTTAGTGTTGCAATGTGTTTTACACATTCACATTAAGTTTAGGGCCCTTTTAAACTAAATGGAATTAATTGTGTCTTATTTGAGGTGTTGTAGAGTGTATCTTTACACTTTCACACTAATCTAGGGCTTTATTAATTAATTGGGCTTCTTTATGCCTTATTTGGTCCTATTTTGCATCCACAAGCCTAATTTAATGCATTTCTTTGAGGATAATCCTGAAATTTACTAAATGCCAATCATAATTCATGTTTTTGGGTTGTGTGTTCTAGATCTAGTGATCTGGAACTCATATGCCACCTTGGGTGTATGGGTCCCACCTAGGTTTTGGGGCTTGATTTTAAGCATTGCTTTAATCAAGACACTTCTTGGAGTTTGTGTCTCGTGTTTAAGACACTCAGACTCATATGCCCAAGGTGGTGTATGAGTCCCGCTTTAACCACGACCTATTTCAAATCAAATTCTCAGCAATATTTTATTCTCCTAGACCTAATGTCAGCTTATTGTGTTATAATTTCAGGAAATTTAGCATAAACAAGTATAAATACAAGGTTATTTCACATAATTTCTTCTAGCAATTCAAGTATTCAAGTATCCTAGAAAACTTATGATCAAGAGTGCATTCAAGAGCATTCAAGAGCTGATTATCAAGTATTTGGAGCATCAATTCAAGATTCAAGCATCATGTGTGTTTTTTAGCTAACATTTGTGATGTAGGTTTTCATGATTCAAGCAAGCATTCAAATCAAGTTTTAAGTATTCAATCAAGAGTCAAGATCCACATCCATTAGAGTCATTTCACACAAGATTATAGCCTTTATTACAAGGGTTTAGTGAGTTGCAACATTGCATATTGTTCATTCACCATTCTTTCATTCTATTTCATTTCATTTCAAGGTTTGATTACCAAAATAGGGTTTGATCTTGAGACAAACCCCTATTTCCTAACACAAAAAAAATTTCCCCTCTTCATGTGTGATTGCAGATCTAGATGATTCGGAGCTTGAAGATCCTTTGAAGACAAAGTTACAAGATTAGAGAAAGTTTTCATTTTTTTCAAGAATTTTTCAAATCTTCACGAAAACTCACCTATAGGCCAGAATTCAAACTTTCAAACTTGGAGATCAGACAAGACAAAAGATACAAAAGACCATTCAAGGCTACACAAGTTTTAGTCAAACCCTAATAATGGGACTAAATTTCCACCTTGGGCGTATGAGTCCCAATATACCTATTTTCACTAGTTTTCTATAGATCTTGGTTTGTCAACAACATATTCCATATTTAACCCAAATACCCTAACTGGGACTAAATCGACCAGTCTAGCGTATGAGTCCTAGTTCACATCAAAAGTTAGAATTTTAGAGTTGTAGGCCTTGTTTTGAACATCTCCAGTTTTCCAAGTGCTTCTTTGTTTATCCTCATTTTATTATTCTAAATTTAAGTTTTGTTTTCTAGGTTATATAGTTAGATTTGCATATTACTTTCATTTCTTTCTTTCTAAGCAATTTCTTAGTGGTGAACCCCCTTTTAATCACACCTAAGGAAACCATCTAGTAAAAAGGCCCTTCCCCTCAATTGAGTATTTTGGTTTCCTAATGAACTAAAGTGTGAATTAGGTCCCCAAAGTTGTCTGTTACCTAAAAGGTGGACATACCTATTTCCCTTGTGTTCAAATGGTACCCTTCACAAAAGAGGAGGTAAGAAAGGCCACATTTGAACTACATCTGGATAAATCACTTTGAATAGATGGATTCCTAACTCTATTTTTCCAAAAATGCTAGGAATTCATAGGCAATGAAGTATGGGAAATTGTGGAGGACTATAGGAAGAAGCAAAGATTTGTGAAGAAACTTGAAAAATAGATTTTGGGAACCTAAATGTTGGCTCTTGCACTTCTAGGGTTTTTCACCTAAAAGGAGAGAGATTTAGGTCCAAAATACTTATGTAACACTCAAATTAGGATGTGTGCAATGTGGTATGATGTAAATAAACTTAAATAAATGCAATTTATTGACTAAAATTAACTAAAACGAATGCAAAACTAAGATTTATGCCTTGTTTGAAAACATAGTGTGATATAGAAAAAGATTGAAAATGATGAATTCGAAATACAATTTTTCACTAAATAGAAGGCTATTCCTTAGAATATGTGCACCTGAAAAGCTATAGAGAACTGAATGACAATATGGAAAGTTGATGAAATTTGAACTTGGGCTGACTGGGACTCATTTGCCACCTTGGGCAAATCAATCCCAGATCAGGACTTTTCTACACAGAACCTATTTTCTGACAGTTCAGGATCTGAAATAGCATTTGACTCAATTATGCACCTTAGGTGGGACTCATTCGCCAAGCATGGTGAATCAGTCCTCTTTTTTATTTCTACAACAAAACTCAGATCTGTACCTTGACACCTGCACAGTAAATTCTAATGGAAACCCTATTCCAAAATCTTGGAAAATTCCTACAAAATAGCTTAAAGGAGTTTATCTAATGGGGGGTTTTACTTGTTCAAACCCCTAGGTAGGTAATTAAACCTTGAATAGAGAAAATTCTACATAAACCCTAGCCTTAGATGTGTTAAAGACTAGGAAAGGTTGAATCATGACAAAAACCCTATTCTATTGATCTAGAATAAGACATGCAAGAATGATTGAAAGGATGCAAGATATCTACCCTAGAAACCTTTTTAAAAAGAAGGGGTAAAATTTTTTTCAATCAAATCCAAGATACAAAGCATAGGCCAGAGGCCCACCAAATCAGGAATACAACCAAAAAATCCAACAACAACACTACATATTTCTGTCATCCAATAAGAATCTCTCCAGGGTCCCAAGATAACCAGAAGATAACTCATCCCATCCACTAATATTCTAGCCCTCCCCATTCTTTGAGGCCCACTTTGCCAAGAAATCTGCCACTTGATTCCATTGTCTAGGGATGTGACAAAAGTAGACAAAATCCAAGGAGCGACATACACTTAGAATCTATCTGACCACTGAGGCTAATTTCCATATAACATCATCCAATCTCTGGTTGTTCAGCATATTCACAACAATCTGAGAATCTGACTCACAAATAATCCTCCTCCAGCCTAAAGAATAGCCACGCTCAACAACAATATTAATAGCAAGGGCCTCCATCAAATTATTAGAGTGCTGCCCTTTTTAAATAGAGAAGAAAAACACAGAAACACCATCTTTACCTCTACCTATACCACCAACACTAGCATGTCCAGGGTTCCCCCAAGAAGAGCCATCTGTATTAATCTTCAAGACCCCAACCGGGGGGGCATCCACCTCCCATCATGACAAACCCATTGCTTGCCATGTTGGGATCTATTTCTAGCACTGCATCCCCTACTATTATCCCCTAGATTCAAATCCCTCATAATAGCATAATCACCAGGATCAATATTATCATCCATATCACACTTAGCATAAATAGTTTCTTGAAGCCTGCTAATAATCTTCTTCCACAATTGACCACTTCCTAACTTGGAAGCACAAAAAACTCTACGATTCCTTTCTAGCCAAAGGTTCCAAAGAATGAAAATAGGCCCAACAGCCCAAGCCACCTGTAGGAAAGAAGTCTTCGTAGGAGGCCTGCCCAGGCTCTCCCAAAACTCTATTAGGGAGGAAGCATGAACACAACCTTGATGCCAGGCCTCCCACCACCTGTGCCATATTTCTCTAGAAAAAGGGAAATGAAAGAAAAAATGGGAAGAACATTCATCATTGCGCGAACAAAGGAAGCACATAGAAGGCCCATGAAAACCATGCTTGTGGAGATTCTCCCAAGTGAGACATTTCTTCTGAGCAACCAACCATAAGAAAAAATTGCACTTGGGCCAAGAGAAGTTATTCCAAACCTTCTTCCAGTAGGACACCTCCGTAGGACCATGTAAGTTCTTGTCAAGCACAACATAGCCTTGAGCAACAGTAAAATTACCTTTTGGGCTGGGACTCCAAGCCAACTTGTCCCTCTCATTAAGGGAGCTGCAAAGCCTACCCTCCAAGACTTTAGATAGAACAACATGATCCTCATCAGAACCACCCATGGGCCACTCCCGAGGATCCTTCCAGCAGGACACCTCCACCTGACCAATACGCTTGACTATTTTAAAATGTTCCACCTTAATCCATCCAGCATCAGAGAAGATATGGTAGAGAGGCTGAAGCTGAGGGAAACTAGAAAGAATGGGGGGGTAGCCATCCCAAGAGTCCTGCCAGAATAGAGCATCAGAGCCTCTATTAAAGATCTAGAAGAGACCATCCTTAATAAGCTGGGCTCCCTTCTTCAGAGTATCCCAAATACAAGAGCCTTTTCCCAACAAAGCAAGTCATGACACATCTTGGCTCTCAGCACCAGGAAGATACTTGAGAGCAAGAATCTTGGCCCAATCCAGATCCTGACTGTTGCACCATCTCCAGTATAGCTTGGCCGCCAAAGTCATGACCACAAGAGCCATAGACCTGAGACCAAGGCCCCCAGCATGCTTCGGCCTGCAAACGGACTCCCACTTGACTAAACTCCACTTTGAAGAGAGAAGGTTGCCTGACCAAAGGAATTTCTGAGAAAGAGCATCAAAGTCCCTCACAAAAGAGGAAGGGGGAACCTACACACAACACCTATAAATGGGAAGAGACTGCACCATAGTCTTTAGGAGAATCACTCTCCCAGTAGAAGAGAGCCATCTATAAGTCCAATGACTAACCTTACTCCGGAATCTATCCAAAATCCCTTGCCAAAATTCTCTGCGCTGAGAACCCAAAGCCAAAGGAATCCCAAGGTACATCAAGGGAAGAGAACCAATTTGGAATCTAAGAATCCTAGCAATCCTATTCTGAATAAGCCGAGGAGTATTAAAGAAATAAATGGAAGATTTATCATCATTAATACTCTGGCCAGAAGCTTTCAAATAGATGTCTAAAGCTCTCCTGAAATGTAGAGCCTCACTAATTCTAGCCAAGCCCATCAGCCCAGTGTCATCCACAAACTGAAGATGAGAGGAGGGAGGGAGATTAGTGTTCTGGTCCAACCTTGTATAAGACCCTACCTCACCTGAGATTTAATAAATCTGCCGAGACCTTCCGCCATAATAATGAAAAGATAGGGAGATAAAGGGTCCCCTTGCCGAAGTCCCCGAGAAGCACTAAACAAATCTGAAGGTTCCCCATTAATAATAACAGAAAAGGAGGATGAGGTCACACAACTGAGAACCCAATTCACCCACTCCTCATCAAAGCCAAAAGCTAAGAGAATTTTCTGTAAGAACTCCCAGCTCACCCGATCATAAGCTTTAGCCATGTCAAGTTTAATGAACATAGCTTTCTCCTTAGAGGAATCCATAGAATGAATAGCCTCCATAGCTGTCACAACACCAACAAGAATTTGTCTTCCTTCAACAAAGCCACCCTGCTTAGCAGAGATCAAAGCACCAAGGAGTGGCTTGAGTCTCTCAACAATCAACTTAGTGATGATCTTGTAGACAACATTGCATAAAGCAATAGGCCTGAATTGGTCCAACCGATTAGCTCCCTCATTCTTAGGTATGAGAGCCAAAAAAGTAGAATTCAAAAACTTAAGCATTTGTTTGTTCCGATATGATTTATGAACCACCTCAAGGAGATCATACTTTATTATTTCCCAGAATTCCTGAAAGAACTCAATCGGGAAACCATCAGGGCCAAGAGCTTTACCTTTTTTCATACTAAACACTACTTTCTCCAATTCAGGTAACAAGATTGGACCTAAAAGAGCCCCATTCATCTCAGCAAAGACTAGGTGGGGAATACAATCCAAGATAGCCCTTTCTTCAGTCCTAGCTGTAAGATTCTCCCTAGTAAAGAGATTTGAAAAATAGTTGACAGCTTCCCTGGAAATTTCTTCAAAAGATGAAAGTTGGACCCCATCCGGTGAAACAAGAGAGGAAATAGAGTTCCCTTGCCTCCGAGCCTTGACCGAGTTATGAAAAAATTCCGTGTTCCTATCTCCCTCCTGAAGCCAATCAATACAAGATTTCTGCTTCTAGAAGATCTCCTCCCAAAGCTCCCATTCTTCTAAACCTTTAAGAGCCAAGGACTCAGCATTCTTGAGATCAGAGGACAACCCTTGGTCTCGAATCTGACAGGTAACACTATCCAACTTGCACTGAGCTGCTATCTTCTAAGCATGCAGGTTCTCATAACACTGTTTATTCCACCTCTTCAACCTGTACTTCACATGTTGAAGCCTCTTACTAAAAGTAAACATGGTCGTCCCATGGGCAGGCCTCCCTTCATACCACCAATCCAGCATAAGATCCTGCAGAGATTGATCTCTTAACCACATCAATTGAAATTTGAAAGATGGCATTTTGGTGACACCATAAGGGGAGACAGAGAATTTGATAGGCCAATGGTCAAAACCCCTCCAATCAAGAATTTCTGAACTGGTGGTCCACCTGTTGTGCATCCAATAGCAGGATACCAAAAATCTGTCAAGCCTTTTAGAAATAGCCTCAACACCACATCTCCTATTATTCCATGTAAACACACCATTGATTGGCTTCACATCAATGAGATTCAGGAAACCAATGTTATCTCTAAGCAGATTTGAAGAAGGGTCCAGCCTAGCTAATCCACTACGTTTTTCCTCTAAACTTATAACCACATTAAAATCACCAGCCATAATCCATGGGAGAAATGGGTCCAAAGACCAGATGAAACTAATGTGAGCCCAAAGCTGTGACTTACCTGAAAGATTAGTAGGAGCATAAATATTGGAGAAAAGGCATCTTTCTCCAGTCTCAAAAATAGAGGCAACCAAAGTAATGGAAGACCGGCTAGAGATCCACCATAAGGGTGAAACTTTCCTTGGGTTCCAGAAACAAGCCACCCCCCCAGAACTGCTCAAAGCCCCCACACCCCTGCTAATAACCTTGGGGCCAAATACGCAGGGCACAATTAGCCAATCCATCCATAGTAAGCTTGGTTTCTTGAATAAAGACCAAATCAGGAGACTGAGATTCAATTAATGTGCGAACAACCTTTTGTCTAGGGATGCTATTCAACCCCTTTACATTCCATGATAAAAAAATCATTTATGAGGGTGGGAGAAGTGGGAATCGATGGGTTTCACAGACCCAGACTCAACCAATGTATCACCCATAATTTTGACCTTCTCTTGATCAGTCTTCCTTCCACTCTTTGGCAGTTTGTCTAGAAGCCCCTTCTTAAAGGATTTTTGATGCAAGCCTAAGGTAGGAGAAGCCTTATTACCCTTCATAGGATCAGAGGTTCCCTTAGTAGCAGGGGGAATAGGATCCACCACAACAGTACCCATCGGAGCCTGTAACTCCTAGAGATCTCCAATATCCTAAACTTGAGAAGGTAAATCCATACCCATCTGACCTACTTGTTGGTCCCCTGAAGATAAAATTTGATCCTCCTTCTTAGCATCCTCATCCTGAGCCTCAAGCTGACCTTTATCCCCAGAAGAGAGCTCAACTGGAATTCCTTCCTCTTGGACTAAGCTATCAAGAGCCTCAAACCTATTAAAGGTGCCATCAGTCTGTCTATCCATCCAGGTTCTGTTCTTGCCTTTGCCTTTGTTATGGGACTTCACCTGAGTAAATCCTTCCTTATCAACAGGTCCATCAGACAAAGGATCCTTCCCCTTGTATTCCCTAAGAGGTCCAGAGGCAGCCAAGGGGGAAGATTTAAATCTGGGGCATCTGCGATGTAGATGACCATATTCTTGGCAAATTCTGCATCTAAATGGTAAGGTCTCATAATCCAGTTGTTGGATCCAAGACGATGAATCCAAGCAAATCTCTGTAGAATCTGGTAATGGATTATTTAAATCAACTTCTACACAAATACGAGCAAAAGAAATTACCTTGCGATCTTGAGTTTGTGACGCTGGTCCCACAGGTTTCCCAAGAAGCAAAGAGATTGAATGAAGAATATCTTCCCTCCAGAATTCCAAAGGAAGCCTCGACAGTCGAACCCACACCGGCACCCGTGAGGGGATCTCTTCAGTAGAGTTAAAGCCCATGTGCCAGGGCTTAATGAAGAGCCCCACTTGGTTAAAGAAATAAGGGCCTCCCTCAAAAGCCTTATTCCTGTCCGACATGCTTGAAAAGATAACCAAAAAATAGTTATTAGCCGCTAAAATAATCTCCATATCCCCTTCAGGGTTCCAAACCCAACGAGCCCAGGATTCCAGCACAGGTAGTGAAAGACGAAGGCCTAAAAATTTGCAAATAAGGGCATGATTGCACCAGTATTCAACATCCTCCAAAACTTGCTCAGGTTGAATAACCAAGACTGGTTGATCTTCAGATCTCTCCAAGAATTCGTTTACTTTTTTTATCTGAAACATCCCTTTTGAAGAGGAGGCACCTTCCCCAGATTGAGGTTTACCTGACCGTTCCTTACTACTGGCATGCATAGGAGAAGATGGATCTATCATCTCCAAATCCACTGATGATACATGATAATCAGCTAGACCACGATTCTCCATAGCCCAACATGCCAAATCATCAACAAAAAGGAGAATGGGATGGAACAGGCAACCCACAAATTCAAACCACTGCACACCTCCCGCTAAGAACACCCCATGCACAAAGACCAGGAAAAAATGCCCACCCGCAGGCCAAAGATGCTCAGAAATCCCTACCTGACCAAAGAAAAACCCCTACACCAAAATAAAAACCTCCCCCGCCAGCACCAGAAAGCACGAAGCCTGAGCACAAATGCCAAACGAAGAAGAAGCTAGGGCACATAGGCTCTCGCTTGCACCAGTCTTTCGTGCAGTGCCATCGATCATGTTTGTGTTAGGACTTGGTTTTTTCTCTCCATCTACCCTAGAAACCTTACACCACATAAAACATGGATAATAAATGACATGCAAATGTTAAACATGTAACACAAAACTTAATCTGAAGATAGAGTAACAATGGAAGATGGAATCAATAGGAAACCAAGTCCTTAGGCATGATTTGGTGGCTAGTTGCACCTCTTCACCCTAGATTTATTCATGATTCACCATAGGCATCCATCATTAACCCTTTGCAATGTTGGATCTTGACAATATTAGTGAGCTTCAAGACCTGCAAAAACCCTAGTTTGCTGCCCTAAAACTTCAACTTTTGCTAATGAAACTTGTTGTAAAATGCTTAAATTGCTCTTGAGAGATGATAAAAAGATAATAAAAGATGATAGATAGATGTGTAAAATGACTTAAAATGTGTATTTATAAGAAACAACACCTTATTTTCCTATTAATTAGACCTAAGAGGCCAACATTCACCAAAACTAAAAGTTAAATTGATTAAATTCCTGCTTAATTTTGAATTTTCCCTCAAAGGGGACTTATTCGCCACCCTTAGTGAATGGGTCCAAAGGGGACTCATTCGCCCAAGGTGGAAAATGGATCCCACTACTACTATTTGAGAGTGGATTGTCAGGGTATGATGTTATTAAATGTTGTTTGTTGGGTTTTATGTGATTTCACATGTGAAATGGGCCTCTAGATCAAAATTAATAGGTCGAAGGGGTCTATAAATGTTGTTGTGAAGGGGACAAAAGTGGGTCTAATTATGCATGAAATTGTCTCTTTTCTCAAGAGGTTCCAATTTTCTATGGCACATTTAGCCCCCACTTTAGCGCCCATATGAAAGCTAAAGGACTCTAAACAATGCACCTTACTACATAAAATGATACTAATTCAGAAGATGGGAGAATGAAGCCCCCAATGTAGTTCTCTACAAACCACAGCATTAGGAACCACATCCTACAACACACATTCGTTAGTTGTCCAAAAATCCTTTTATCTAACTCTTAGGAATCCAATTCGAGGGTAGATGTATGCCCCCTTGATTTTGCTTGCTTTACTGAGGTGGAATCAAGGTAGCAATCTAGCTACGTCGAAGAAGACATACCATACCATAGGGCATTTCTAAGTACCGTGCCACATAACGATAGGTGAATGATGATGTTAGGTGTGGAATTATGATTCCAATGCATCAAACAACCTCAAAAACAAAATACCCTAGTGCCTATTATGTGAAGTTTAAGAAGTGCTATATTATAAGTTTCTCAAAAAAGATTGTAACATTAGGTTAAAATGTGAGTAAAAAGAGGTGAAAAGGAAGTAAAAGGAATGCATGAAAGTAATGTGTCACTTACTATTCATTTTACCTTCATTGTAGCTTGAGAGTGACAACTAGGAGAAGAAGATGCTGAGCAGATGAGATTACACTCCTTCACGACCAGATTATCTTCGTGAGTAGGTAGCACGCGGTGAGCGATATCATGAGATGAGTCGATTTTGCACCTTTCTCCATGTGATTTGATGATACCGTAATGATTTTTATGCAAGGATAGGTTAATTTAGGGTTCTTAGAAAAAAATTCACAAAGTGTCCCATTTCTTTGTGAAGTGTCCCTTTCGTTTGCAAAGTGTCCCGTTTCTTTACGAAGTGTCCCATTTCTTCACAAAGTGTCCCTGTTTCTTTGAAAAATTCCCAAAAAGGGTTCTAAAGTATCTAGGTCCATTAGAAATGCACACTGGAGTAACTTTAGTATACTTCATGATGAATAATATGAAAATTGAAGATCGTAGATGAATTTTTAGAACATTTTATGATGAGTTTGATAGGTTCCCGCTAGGTTGCAGTAGTGGCTAGGGGGAAGACAACTGTCATTTTTGAGAGATCTATCACTAGTTCTAACAGTGGTAGAGATAGAGCATTTGTAGTTAGTAGGTATCTATTGGCCATATATGATGCCACCCATGAGATACGATGACGCCATGCTGATGGCTTTGTGCAAGCATTGGGACGTAGATACATGTACCTTTCATCTTCCCACCGGGGAAATGATGATCACAATTGAGGATGTACACTGTATTCTCTGAATTCCTATTTGGGGAGCGTAAGTGGATTTCTAGGGGGATCGATCATTCTGTGAGAAGAAGCGAGATATGTAGTACTGCCTAGGAGGACCAATACATGATGAGAGGGTTAGAGCATGGATCGAGCTGCCTATGCTGCTATACTCACGAGCTCCTGTGGTAAGATGGATGATGATGCACACAGTGGCACTAGTACTCAATCTAGATGAACGAGCGACACACTTGGATGGTGGACTGGTACACTTGGTATGAGGGATGTATGAGTGACAGACAGTCTATGTATGGGGTCACTGCGTTCTGGCACATTTGTACTATGATTTGGGGAGATTTGTATATTGAGAGATCAATAGTATGGTCCATTGTATACTTCTATAGGTGTGGTTCCTTGAGCATATCACATGTACTAGTCCTATCGGATATCCATGTACGATAGCAGTAGAGTACCCATGAGAATTCGGCTACCCTTTGTGATGGTTATGGTAGTATGGAGATTTAAAGTTTTGGAGGGTTAGATTCGACCGGATGGAGGAGGATGAGATCCTATGGAGACCTTATCTACTCACTCTTCAGTGCCTAGATGCCACCAGGCAGCTACGGAGGATGCAGATGGATAGATATCTAGTGGGGAGACATGACTATGTCGTATGACCATTCTATTATGGATGAGTCATGTGATAGTTTGGACAGGTTCAAAAGCCATTGAGGGCATGCCCCTTCATTAGATGATCAATATGGAGTGCCCAGAGGCCAGGGAATATTGTTCGAATGACTATAGATCATGTTCGTGAGAGTGATTCTAATGATTCAAATCACGACTAGCCACCAATCTTCGATGTTGATGATGTTGGTAGCATAGATGAGTTCGAGGAGTTGTGGGAATATGCATGACTAGCTCCTGTGTTTCCCATGGACTTCCCCCTAGGTGATGCAGAGGCAACAACAAGTGAGGGTGATGAGCCAGAGGAGAGGGCAGAGGAGGTACGATATAGGCAAACAAATATTTGTACAGATGTGATCGATGAGGAGTACCAGTCTGATGTTGATCTTGACTATGAGGACCAGGATGGAGGAGAGGATGATGAGGAGGAGGATTATGAGGAGTATTATTACAAGGAGGAGCCACCCCTCAGTGAGAGTGATGAGATATCTATTGAGGATCGGTACGAGTATGGAGAATCTTCACATACTTATAGGACTAGATCACGAGCAGTAGCTACAATAGACATCAACATGCAGAGTTAGAGGGAGGCTAGCACATCCTCCATGCCCCCTAGAGATGAGGAGGTTGACATTCCTCATGCATTTGGAGACATAGGTGATGACATTTGATTTTATGCGTGTCTTTTGGTGATTTATTCTTAATTTGTGTATATATATATATCATGATGATGTGTTCCTGATTGTGTACATGATCTATCTTGCAAGAGCGACAAGAGACTGGCGAGAGTTCTATCATCAAGCAGCCACAAAGATAGTGCCAACATCCCTTAAGGAGGATGAGATAGATGTTGACTATGTTCCCCCACTGATCATGGAGAAAGAGATAGAGTCACTTAGACCATTCACAAGGCTATGAGCAGTGTACGAGAGTGTGAGGAAGTGACTCCGTCAAAATAAGAGTGCACTACATTCAACATAGACCTCGACAGAGGTAGGGAGACTATGTGCAAAGCTAGCTCAGGCACGAGCGGAGAGAGACCAGATGGTAGATGATTAGCTTATAGCTACTGGATGAGTATAGGGTCTGGAGTATGCATTGAGACTTGACAGTTTGTGATCACGGTCACACACAACCGTCTCATGACATCTAGGGACTGGATCGCGAGTACCAGATCCTGAGGGGTCTATCTCTCATAGACCATTATGATGTGATTATGATATGTATATAAAACCTTGATATGTATATATATAGACATGGACCTTGGATATTATGATGATGTAGCTTTTTGATATGAATGAAAATGCTATGTGGTTAATTAAAGGACTTATGGTAAAAGTATTTAATTAATGGATACATGATTTAACAGAATCAATGTGATCTAATGTAAAACATATTGTAGTTTTAGCACAGATACAACATTGGTAATAAGAAAAAGGATATGTTAAATTAAATACACTAATAAGGATCTAACTTAACATAAGAGGAATGTGAATAGTATGAAGTCTAAAGAAATTATAAAATGAACGCAAATAATTACTTTAGTGTTCAAGACAAACACAAATCTAGTTGTCAAGAATGAAGCAATGTGAAAGCTATATCAAATAACTCTAAACAACACTACTATACCAAACATACTATTCAAAAGGGGATTCGAGATAATTCCGATGCAAATACGTGGCATTAATGCGTTCCCTAAGGGGTGTTCCATCAATTTGCTTTAAAAGATAAGCACCGGACCCATAACTAGTATCAACTATATAAGGTCCCAACCAATTAGGGCTAAACTTATCCTTTTCTTCATTATCAAAACTAACATTTTGTTGATTTTCAATAAGAACAAAATCTCCCTTAGAAAATGATCAAGTGATAACATGAATTTTGTGTTTTCATTGTAATTGTTTGATGTGAGCTTGCAGATGTTCGATAGTGTTAATATGTTGTTCATCGAGCATCTCAAGTTGATGTAATTGTTGAGCTTTATAAGTGTCATCATCAAAAAGATCTCGAAGAGCAACTCGTAAAGTACGAATTTCTAACTTCAAGGGCATAATTGCATCAGTACCATAGATAAGGCTATAAGGGGTATTTCCAGTGGATGAACGAATATTAGTTCTATAAGCCCAAAGTGCATAAGAGAGTTATGTATGCTAATCTTTATGATTATTGCTAATAGTTTTCTTAAGGATTTGTTTGAGAAGTTTATTAGTATTCTCAACTTTTCCATTGGATTGCAGATAATATGGTGTGGAAAAATGATGTTGAATGTTGAAGAGTTGGAGAAATTGTTGAACTTCATTATTCTTAAAAGGCATTCCATTATCTGAAACAATTGTGGAAGGAAGTCCAAAGTGAGCAATTATGTATTCCACGAGGAAACAAAAAATTACTTCAGCAGTTGTTGAATGAAGGGGGATAGCTACAACCCATTTTGTGAAATAATCGGTTGTTGTTATGATAAACGTGTGTCGAGTAGAAGAAGGAGGTGAAATTTTTCCAATAAGATCTAATCCCCATATTGAAAACAGCCAAATGGTAACATTGGCACGAAGCTTAGCAACAAGAGTGTGAATAAAATTGCTATGTTCTTGGCATTTGTGACATTGTTTAACATAGGTGAAACAATCCTTATCCATATGTCTCCAATAATAACCCATACGAATAATTTTTTGCACTAACGGACATCCTCCAAAATGACCTCCACAGGCACCAACATGAGCCTATTCAAGTGCTAAGGGGATTTTAAAATCTTTAAGACAAAACAGTAGGAGACCATTAAAATATCTTCTATACAACACGTCTGTAAGAATCACATATTTAGTTGCGAGTTTTCGTAAGCACTTTCAAGTATTTGTTATGGTAGGTTCAGGAATGGTACCATCCTTTAAGTAATTGTATATTGTATCATACCATTCACATGAAGGTGCTTGAGTTATCATTAAAATATCTTCTAATGGAGTATCGATCAAAGGCTTCATGATGGTATGAATAATGAATTTGAAATCAGTAGAAGGATCATGTGGGGATATGATAGAAGCTGCACTAGCCATTGCATCCGCATGTCGGTTGTCTTTTCATGGGATATTATCAATGGTGAACGAATCAAAATTGTCTAATAGCTTCATGATGAGGTCTTTGTATTTTAATAACTTCTCATGTTTAGTTTGATATGTGCCATTGATTTATTTGATGACTAATTGTGAATCGCCAAAGATCTCAATATGTCGAGCGTGAAGAGATAAAGCAGCTTGCAATCCTGCAATCAGTGCTTCATACTCAGCTGTATTATTCGTACATAGGAAAATTAAACGATAGGACAAGGGAATAAGGTTACCATTAGGTGGAATTAGGACCACTCCAACACCAAAACCTATTTGACACTTAGACCCATCAAAGAATAATTCCCATGGTTTAATATCAGCAGTTAAAAAATGATCATCAAGAAAGGAGTGAATGGTAGATAAAGCAAAGGGAGAAGGAGCATCAACTAAGTGATTGGTTAAGGCTTGACCTTTGATTTCTTTTTGTGAAACAAATTTAAGGTCAAATTTAGTTAACAACATCACACACTTATCTAAGTGTCCAGAGAGATCAATTTTGTTGAAAATATATTTAAGAGGATCAAATTTTGTGACTTGTACTTCAACATTTAGTAAATAATATCACAACTTACTAGTAGAAAATACAAGAGCCAAACATTGTTTTTCGATTGGTGAATAGCATGTTTCATAATCAATTAAGGTGTGACTGATGTAATAAATAGAGTGTTCTTTACCATGATCATCTTGTTGAGCCAACAATGCTGCAAGAGCATGGGCAGATGTGGTGATGTACAAAATAAACGGTCTATGTGGCACAACCAATAGTAAAAGAGGTGGAGTAGCTAAATATTCCTTTAGACTCTCAAAATCCTATTTACAATCATCATCCCAATCAAAAGGAACACTCTTTTTAAGGAGACAGGTAAAAGGTAATGTGTGATCGGCTAAAGATGTGACAAAATGACAAATAGCTTGAATACGTCCTTGTAACATGCGTAACTAAGAAATATTCTTTGAAGGTGGCATGTAAACGACAGATAGCTTGAATGTCCTTGTAACGTGTGTAATCGATTTTCTTTGTGTCACCTCAATGCCTCTATGAGATATGATAAATCCTAAGAGTTTACCACTATCTACACCAAAGACACTTTTTTAGATTCAATCGCATGTTATATTGTTTGATGCATTCAAAGATTTTGCAAAGGACATTTACATTGTCTTGTCGAGTTAAGGATTTAGCAAGAATATCGTCAACATAGTCTTCCAAGATTTTGTGAATGTAATCATGAAATTTTAATGTCATTACACATTGATAAGTTGTGCCAGTGTTCTTTAACCCGAAGGGCATCACAACCCAACAAAATGTTCCCCAAACAGTGGTGAAGGCAGTTTTGTATTGATCTTGAGGATTAATAAGGATTTGATTATAACCAGAGAATCCATCCATGAATGACAAAAAAGCATGTCCAACAGTTGAATCCACAATCATGTCAATATTAGGAAGTGGAAAATCATCTTTTAAAAATTATTTATTCAAGTCTCAAAAATCGGTGCACATCCTAATTTGTTTATCGGGTTTTGCAACTGCGACAATGTTTGAGATCCAAGGAGAATAATCAATCGGTCTAATAAAGAATGCATCAAGAACTTTCTCAAGTTCTTATTTAACATGCAAGGACACATTACGGTGCATTTTACAGATCTTTTGATGAACAGGTTTAACATTGTTATCAAGGACAATATTATGCATCATAATTTTTGGGTCAATTCTTGGCATATCAGAATATTCCCAAGCAATTTTTTTAGGAAAATCATGAAGTAAAGAAGTTGTATCTTCTTGTTCTTCATCATCAAGGCACTTCCCAATTTTAATAACTTTATCTTTGTCAGTAATGTCCATAAGCACATAAATTGTATCTCCTAAAGGGAGTGCATTGGATTTAGGACTTTCAGATTCTAAAAATTCATTAGTGATATCACTTGTTTCTTGCTTGGTAACATTTATAGCACGAGTAATGTGTTTAAAGGAAGTAGGCGAGGATGGGGTATCATAAACACCAAATATGTGTTTCAATTCCTTATCACTATCGACATACAACCATGAAGGTTGGAGGGTTGGATCAAGCAATTTAGGATGAGTAATGGTGAGTTTGTGTTGAGGTTGACATGTGATCATGTTAATGTTTAAGGATGGTCGTTGAGTAGCTTTAGTTGTTTTGGAAAAAGAATATCCCAATCCCATTTTCATTTCTTGTGTATTAGGTTCAATAGGGACATGAATACCTTGTTCATGTTTTCCAAACCCTTTTCCAGTATAGCCCAATTGTTTTACAAATTTATAACCTTTCCCATAAAGTCTTTCCATTTCGCGTGGGGTAGGTGGGGATTGGTAATCTATCTCATCAAAATTTTCTTGTGTATGTTGCATTTTCATCCGTATTGTAATAGATAGATGTTTGAGATGATTGTTTAGAATTTTGAGTGGACATAATGGTTGGTTGGTCAAGATTTTCATCTTTCTTTTGTGTAAGTATGTATTCGCCCATACACGAGGGTGTGAAGTATAAGGATCCCCAATCATCACCAAATAATTTAGAGGCCAACTCCATGTCATTATGTTCAATTTCAAGAGGATCAATATTAGAGGTTGGAATTAATTTTTTCAAAGGACTTGCAACCCCTTTTTCAAGATGCAAGCAACTTTCAGGCTCAGGGTCGATTTCAATTTGATATATATGATTTTATAAACATACTTCATGATACGATGAACAGTTGAAGGCATTGCATTCATCTCATGAATCCAAGGTCGACCTAAAAGGAGATTATATGAGAGATCATAAGGCATGACATGGATAGGAGTTTGTAAAGTAACCACTCCAACCGTAATAGGTAAAGTGATTATCCCAAGCAGTTGCTTTGTTGTATTATTGAATACTCGAATAGAAATGGAATCAGGTATAATTTGTGATAGATATTCACTTCTAATCGATCAAGAAGAATCACACTACACACATTAATGGAAAAACCATTATCTATGAGAGTGCATTTGATACGTGTGTGATGGAATTGAGCAATGATCGTAAAGGCATCATGTTGTTTTCGTAACTCCAAAGGAGGGAGCTCATGTTGATGAAAAGTAATATCAAGACTATGCTTTTGAACAAGAGTTGTCACATCACTCGGAGTGGTTCTAGGAGGGATTGTTATTTGTTTCAAAGTGGTTTGAAGAATGGTGTTATAACTCTGTGAAGTTTGAAGCAATTCCAAAAGAGAGATTTTGGTAGGAGTATTCTTTAATTGTTCAACAATATCATACTCCTTTGTAGGTAGGTTATAACAAGGAGCACTAGGCGGGTTAGGTAAAGGTAATGATGATGGAATTATTTGTAATGGTTGTGGGTTATTTCGTGTGTTATATGTATGAGAAATAGTATCATCACTAGATTGATGTGATACATTAGAGGGTTGAAGGGCATGTGAGGGTGGGTAAAGGATAAGTTTAGGTTTATCGGAAGGATGAAGCGGATGTGAGGGTGGATAAAGGATAAGTTTTGGTTGAATTACATGAACCTCCTTAATGTTAGAGGTGTCACTGTTATCTATTTTTCACTATGATCTCAAATAGGTAGAGCTTAATCAAATTCATCATTGATAGGAACATGTATAATCAAATCATTTCAATCAACCGATATTGTTATGAGTGGTGAGAAATGTGGCTCCCACAAGGGTTGAGCCATTTCTGATCGGAATTGGGACCATCCACAAATTAGGAATGTTTTATTTCTTGTGCAAGTGTAGTGCGGGAGGTAGGACCATTCTGGTGTGGAGACGGAATAAATGTTGCACCTTTCATTTTCCTTTGCATGCGGAAGTAGGAGTGGAGTTGTGTTTGACTTGGAACCTTAGCCTTGGCAGGATGGGAATAAAGTTAGAACGTAGATACCTCCTGTGTCCATTTTAGGATCTTCCCCGAGTCTGGTTTCGAAAAGGCTACGGGGGCGGAACAAAATGAGAACAGGACACATTTTCATTTAGTGCAATTTCATATATGGTCTAGGCTTCGAAAAGAATTGAGGCGGGCTTAGGGCCGGGATCGAAACTGGATAAGAACCAAAACGAGGTCGGAAGCGGGACCAGAACGGGAACCGGATCAAAACTAATCATTAGTTCCCACATTCAACTTCCACTCTGGATCTGGTTCTGACAAAAGGACAACAACCAAAACACGACACAAGAGGACAAGGTAGAGACAAAACCGAAATGGAACTTCACAAAGTTTGAAGTTCGATTCCAGGTCTGGATTCGGTCCCGACCAAAAAGAAAAGAACAAAATACCAGCACAAGGGAAGTGGGACCGGAGCGAACACCGGACTCGACCCAAAGGAACAAAGAAAATGAGAAAGGAAATGAGTAGAGATGGAGTCGGGACGAAATCATAAAATGGAAACTTGAAATTTCATACTTTCGTTCGAATCTTGGTTCCGCTTCCGCGCGAGCAAACAAACAAAACACAAGGAAACAACCAACAAACAAGAGTATGGGCCAACCCAAGGGTTTGTTGAAAACAACCAATAGAACAAAGGAGAAACAACAAAGAAGGCGGAGTTGGAGTTGGGACAACACCTGAATGAAGTGGGGAACCGAGATCGGGATGGAACCAGGAAAATGAACCTTGGAAAAGTTTTTGTTTCAGTTTTGGATCTAATAGAGACAGAGAAAACAATAAGAAGAAAAGAAAGCCATGGCGAAGAAAAAAATAGAGAGCTCTCATAAAGAGATTTCAGAAACAAGGGATGCATGGAGGGAAAAAATTCAATCAGTCATTTTGTAGTTTTCGAGCTCAAATCGAGCATATTATTGACTAAAATGAAGCAAGGTATTCAGAATGACGAGATTTACCTTCTATTCGAGCCGTTTTGCATGATGATTCGACTTCAAAGACTCGAAGTTCTCAGCTAGTTACTTCCTGTCGACTCCAAATCATACCATTAAGGATCCTCCATGGCGGCGTACAGTGGGGTTTGCTAAATGAAAATCAATTGAAATGAATTCCTTGGTCGTAGTTTTTGTGATTAGGGTTTGTGCTTTGCCCTATTATTTTTGCATGTTTGTTTTTCAAACAAAACTCAAATCATAATATGCGTGGTCAATAAACAATATGCATGAGAGGCCTATGAGTCTTTGAAGCTAACTTCAAATATTTTCTTTAATTTTAGAATATTTTACTTATGCATGGATTTAGGATTTAATAAGTATCAATTAAATATTAAAGATAATTATATGATTACTTTAATATTTAACATACAATAAAAGGTAGATTAAATGAATATTAAATATTAAAATAATCATCAAATGGTTATCTTTAATATTTAATTAAAAGATTTCCTTTTCAAATAAATCCATGTAAAATGTGTAAGTGAGGGCCAACTGAAGATTGATATCAGTTTGAAGACTGAATTCATGCACACTTTGCTTCAAGTTTCACATCAGTTTATGAGATATTATCGTCATGCACGATACAGAGATAGAGTTCAAGTCATCATGGGCGGATTGATACAAACGAGGAGGTTTTTGCATGCTCGGACCCACTTTTTCAGGGATTTTCAATGTAGTTTGAGTGCTCTATAGTTCAGTTATGAGTTGACCTCGAGTTTGGATCATCATACACTCATTTTTGCATGAGTTTGAGCCTTCTTTTCAGGGATTTTTGCTTTTTCTCGTGGATTACTTTGGGATATCAATTTTTACACTGAGTTTCACTTTCACTTTCATCTTCATGCCTTTGAGAGGCTTATTGTATAAAGTGAAATAACTTAGTCATTTTTCACTAGTTCTTATTTTTCATCTTCTCTGGCATACCTTTTTGCAGAGAGAAAGATTTGTAACTCAACTTTTTACATTAATACAGTTTTACAACTTTACAGGTTATCATTTTTGTAGAGTTTCTTTCTTTTCATTATCGCTATTCAGTATTAGCCTTCTCAGATTCAGGAGTCTTGTATTTATTGAATGTTTAAAATGTGAATTTAATGTGTTTGATTTCAAAGCCTTTAAATTCCTGTCACATTCATGAATGCATGTACATGAAAAAAGCAATTTCAGTTACAGGTCATAAGTTGTGCTGTTAATTTATCCTCTGCTTTAGGTTGTGAAAATATCATTTTCCTTCATAAAGAATGGATTATCAAGCCTTCTAATGAAACACTTATGTAATTAGATTTCCCAATTTGAGTTGTGAAAATAGATTATGTAATAATCAGTTGTGAATCACTTTGCTCATAAATATCAATTAGGTGTATCACCGAAGTTTTAGTTTTAGTTCATGTATTCAGTTCAATCCTTCTTACCCTTTTCTCAAAGAAAATCATTCAAGTACCTAATTGATCATCATATAGGAACCAACCTAGAATCTAGAGGTCTATCTTTGCCATAGGAATACCCACAGCCTGAAGATAGTTCCCATGTTTTGACAGATTGCTAAATTTAATCATTCAAGCGTTCGGGTGCAATTTGATTGACAATAGTCACAACAAACCATAGTGGATGAATTGGATGAGATGAATTCTTGAAGAGACTCATCTAGCAAAGGAAAATCATCACTACTAAAAGGTTGTAAGGGCGAACGATCGTCAACTTGTTTAGGATGTTCAAGGAAAGCATTAAAGGTATGGACATTTGCTATCGTGAGTTGGTTACCACAAAACTTAGAGGATGCCTTATGTGAGATGAAGTCTTGGAGGGCTTCATCTAAAAAATCAAAGTCATCACAATCAAAAGGTTTGAGAGAGGGTGTTTCAGTAAGGGTTTTATGTTTCTCATTACAAATGTTAGAGGATGAAGTGAGTGAGAGGACACCCTTAAGGGTTTCATCTAACTTATCAACATCATAACTACTAAGTGGCTTGGATGAGATGTTATTTTGAATTTGAATAATATGTTTAATTGGATCATTTGATGTGTTGTTTGATTGGTTTTTGAGATTTTTAATAGTTTATGTAAGAGAGGGGGACCATTGCATGCAAGACCCCAGGTCATGGAGGGTCACGATGCGAGAGGCTGCCCTAACTTACCTCAGCTAAATGTATTGTTTAGGGTATGAGGATGAGAATGATGAGGATTTTTAGGTCCTACGATCACTCTACGATATGAGTTTTGATATAGGGCTAGGTGAGTCAGTTTTTAGGTCCAACTTTGCACCTCAGAGAGCTCTCTATCTAAGGACGTCAGCGCAGACTATGGACGACAGTGCGACACGCTGGTGTCTCGAAAGCGCACTGTAGTATTTACGGCTAGACAAAAGATGAGACAAGGTCAAACAAACTAAAATGACTTACCAGCCTAGCTATTTAACTAAAAGGCTAGAATGATGTAACTAAATAGATTAAGTAATCTCTAATGTTATCAAGAAAATAAGTGAAAGTGATAAAGATGAGGAGAATCTCACCAATGAACTCATTCGCCAGCTGATCCTCCAAGAGCTCACACCTACACATAACAAGAGAGAGAATGTTGGGGGTGGATGTATAGGGGTCTGCCTCAGTTAGACCCCCATTTAGGTGTTCCCATCTCCATAGACAACCAATGGAAAAGAGATAAAGAAGTGATAAAAACACAAGCACTACCAACAGTACTATGCTACTCAATCAAATGATAAAGGAGAGGAGAGGGAAGCTTACCACCTCCACCAAGAGCACTCAAGGCTGCTTGGGGGAGAAATGAGAGGAACTCAAGCCTCTGCTACAATGGCGTGGTCCTACCGACGTGATGGAGTGAGATATTGTTGCTATCGAATGCTTGGAATGCTTGGAAGTGAGCTTGTGAGAGTGAGGGTATGAGAGCCAAGTCTATTCAAGATTTCTTCCAACCTCCAAATGCAAGTTCAAAGATTGATTATGAAGGAATGAGAAAGAAAATGACCATATTCAGGTCAGGTGGCCGAAGGAGGCGTTACAACTTCACTGCCAATGGGAAGAGTAACACCTCTACTAGCTTAGCCTCAATAATCTGCCAGGGATGTAAGAACATCATGTGGACGTTTGCGCACCACACAGGCATCCCTGACAGAAACGCCTCCACCAACACACAAAATAGGCACCAGGTGGACTACCATCAGTAGGATTAAGTGAATTTAAGCCTCTGACTTAGGTTTTCTAAAGTGTAAAGAGGAAAAAAGGGGAATTGTGCCTAGGGTGCAAATTCACTCTTATACATTTTTCCCCACTTTAGCGAGCACAAGCACTGATGAGTGCTCAGTAAAGTATAGCAAGAAGAGAGTAGGGTTAGAAAAGTATACCTGAATCATCGAGGAAGCAAACCATGATTTGGTTAACCTGAAGATGCAGGAAAAACAAAGGACTCCATAGCTGCTCAGAACTATGAAGTTGGAACAACAAAGTGCCTTACAGGCCCGCAGACCTACAAGGAGGAAACCCCCAAGATCTCTCGCATGGAGGAAGCCCCAAGGAAGTGGACTTTGTAGAGTCAGGAAGAGGCGACATGTCTACCCACAGATAGAACATGTTAGAAGTGGCAACACATCCACCCGCAGATAGAGTGTGTCTAAAGTGTCGACGAGTCTACCCACAGATAGAATGCATCTAAAAGCGGCAACATGTCTACTCGCAGATAGAACATGTATAAAGTGTGGATACATATACCTGTAGATAGAACACATCTAAAAGTGATGACATGTCTACCCACAGACAAAACATGTCTAAAGTGTCGATACATCTACCTGCAGATAGAACACATCAAAAGGTGGTGACATGTCTACCCATAGAAAAAACATGTCCAAAGCGGTTGGTCATGTAGATTGAAAAAATTTCAAAGGGCTCCCTTGGGAACCCTTCAAAAGGAGAGGGGTACACTCAAGTGGCACACGATTTGAAAATGTAAGGTCTAGTTAGGTTTCCCCCAAGCTAGACGTGAAAGGACGAATGGAACGAGTCTAGTCGGGCTGCCCCTAGGCTAGATATGAAAAATTCCATTCGTTACAAAGGATTTTTAAGAAAGGGCCCTTGAGGAACCTGCCATGAAGTATGGGGGGGTCCACTCAAGGGACACACAATTCAAACATCACCATCTTAGAGCGATTCATCATCAAAGGATACTTTCAAAATATGTTCACTTCATCAAGGAATTTGAAAGGGAGGTCATACCCCCATGTGAGGGGAAGTCAAAGCAGTTCACGCTTTGGAGGAGGGTCTTCAAGTCCTTTCTTTACGAACCCATGATGAAGGAAACACATTCCATTAGGGTTCCAAGTTGAGCATGCACTTCTAAGGAAAAAAGGTATTGTGAAGAATTTCAAGAAAAGATTCGTTGGCGGCGAATTCGTTGTCTAAAAGTCAAAGTGTTAAAGAATGTTGTCACACATAGGAGGGACAACTCAAACAAAGAAGAGAGAAAGATAAAGAGAAAGCAAAAAGTACAAACAAAGGGCACTAGGGGATCTGGTTTAGCGGGGTTAGATCTGTTCAAGCTCATATAATAGTAGGTAACCATAATGCAAGGCGAAATATCATCAATCCCCAACCAGATCAAGAAGAATGCACAAAAAACAAAATAAAAAATTGGGTCAACATGGAAGGGAAGCCTAAATGCCCCCAATGCTTTGCATCATCCCCAATTAATCGTAAATCAAGCACAAACATGGAAGAATGATGGTACAAATAGAAGAAGGTTTATGACACACAAACCATGCCTATATCCACACACCAATCAAGGGTGATGAGGGTCATCCAGACACACATAGCACGAGTATGAGGGAACACATTACAAAACATGCACACACACACACAAGATCAAGAAAGGGGGGACCTCCTTCTATCATTGATCATCCAAAAGGTCATCTAATTCCCAATCTAAATCCTCATAAGGGGAAGGAGGATGAACCTAAAAGGGTGGAATGATAAGAGGAGGGGCGCTTGGCCCTCCTGCAACAAGAGCCAAGGAAGAGATCCCCTCGAGGTCCTCTCCGCTAAGCTCTTGTGGAGTCAAAGTCAGTGACTTCACGGAGATCGTCGACAGGGTTGAGACTTCATCCATAGAGTTAAACATGCACCCCATGGGAGCGCCATGTCTTACCTTAACAAATGGGATGGGTTGTGCTTGAGATCCACTGCTAGGCTCACTAAATGATTCGGGAGCGGTGAAAAACTCAGGAGAGGTTGGGACTGATTCTGTCACAAGGACATAACAAGTCATCACAGGGCCACCTTGTGAAGGTGGGATCCTCCTACATCCTTTATTGTGAGGAGGACTAGCCTCTGCCTCTTTCTTTGTGGGAGGTGACGAACTCCCAATAGATGAAGCTAGAGGTATAGAGGAGGAGAAGCACAAAACCACAACGAATATGACCGAAGTGTTAACCATATCCACGAGTTTAGGGAAGGGCTGAATATTCAAAATAGTCATTAGCAAAGGTGGCTTCACTAAAGGAGTGATAAACACTTGTACCCGTTTAGGGTTAGGTGCATTGGTGTTCACAACAGAAGTCGGGAGCAGATCAAGCAGAAGAGACACAACAGGAGGGGAGGAAGAAGACACTGCAAAGGGCCCTGTAGTAGGGGCGATCATTTCTTCCTCCTGTTGTGAAACGGCCTACTCAGCTAGGAGAGCCTTTCTTTGGCGCTTGCGCTCACATGCAAGGAAGTTCCTATGACTCTTGGAGTTAGAAGCCAGAGCTTGTGAAGGGACGGGAGGTTCTTGCTTGATCATAGGAATGTCCATTATGGCCATGCCAAGTGGAGGAATGGGTTCCTATACAAGAGTAGGGGGAGCAGGTTGAGGAGTGACAGGAGGAGTCAACTCAAGAGCCTTAGCAACAGGCCTCTTTCTGCTCACTACCTTAGGAACAGGAGCAGTAGGAAGCCGCGGGTTGAATTCTCTACAAAAACCCTTCTTTCTACCGTATAAGTAGTACCATGGTCCTGGAAATTCATTGGGAAGGTCTGTGATTTTAATCTTGGGCCTATGCCAAGGAGGAATCATCAGATTTAATGAATAGCCACCGGGATTGCTCATCCAGTACTCTTCCCAAGAAATAGGAGATGATGGGGTAGTCTGTGAAAAGGTCATTTTCCCTTTACCCTTACGCGAAGAAGAGGGAGCTTCCATTGGCTTCTCCTCCTTCTTCGGGGAAGAGGGAGTGGATGGTGTAACCCTCCATTTACCTTTGCAGGAAGGAGAATGGATTGGCGTGGGCTTATCTTTCTCTCTTAGAGAGGGAGTAGTTGTAAGCATGGGCTCCTTCTTCTCTTCCCAGGAAGAGGAGGTAACCGATTGCTTTGTTACAGGAAGGGTCAGCTTTGGCTCCCCTTTGCCTCCAATTTTATACTTCACATAGTTCTTGTAAAGTAGGTTCATTCTCGAAGAAAGTAGACCAATTGGAGAGGGCCAAAAGTGATCCAATGAATATCCACCATGAGATACCAAAGTTTGATATCCGGTATCATGCACTACATGCATGACACCCTCGTGGGAGAACTTTAAACATTTTTGGATAACAGAGGCGACCCCATTCATGGAAGCCAGCAAAGGAATGCCTAGCTTCACTCTAAATAGGTTTGACTCTAGAATGATGTCGAAGAACGTGTCGATAGTCCTAGCTCCAACTTGGACGGACAAGGTGATCAAGCCATAAGGTTTGAGATTCATACCATTGTGGGTATGGATGGTAGATCTTGTATCTTCATATTTTTCTTTTTACAGTAAGTTTAATACTAATGTTTCTTCAATAATAACATTCACATGGATAACAGGGTCTATCAAGACTCCTGTCACAATGTTACCATTGATATGAGTGGGAATGTAAAGAGGTGAGGGTTTGTTGTTCAAAGGTAGATCTTTTGTTGTAAATGTAATATCTGGAAAATCGGGTGTGGGTGGAACAGTGGAAGTCATCGCAATCATATTCACATAGGCCTCAGGTTGAGAAGTAGAATTAGTGGGATCGATAATCATGTTAGCAGAATGCGACAAAAATGGGTCCGTGTATATCTGCAATTCACTATTTTCTTTTTCCATTGATTTGTTAGTGTTTTGTTTACTCCCATTGAGATGAATACTACAGTCTTCGATGTAGTCTTGTATTTCATGACACAACCACATACAACATTTGGTATCATGTCCATTAACACGATGGTACTAATAGTAGGTGCTCCCATCATACCAGTTAGGGTAAGGTTCCTTAACAGGATTAGGAGCTAGCAAGGTTATGATCTTATCTCTCAACAACTTTTGTAAGATGGAGGTATAAGATTCCGATAACTTTGTGAACTTCTAGTTTTGTTTGAGGCCATTGTCATTAGCAACAACTACTACATTTATAATGGCTTTTCCTTTTCCGGAGATTGATACAATGGATTTCCCTTCAGAACAAGAGCACAAGGAATACCCCCCAAACTGAGCAACCATTTGTTGGTATTCTCGTAAAGTTGCACATAGGTGCGCAAAAGAGGGATATTTCATCAAGGAAAACTTCTCTTGCCAAGGCCTTTGTAAGTTGCTTATGAATACCTTATGCATGTCAGAATCAAGTAGCTGATATGAGATTTGTGAAAGAAGCGCTTGATAACATGCTATGAAATCAGTGATTTTTCATTGTCTCCTTGCTTACATCGGACGAGATCAGAGAAGGTCATCTTCAGCCTGATATTTGATTGGAACTACCTAAGGAATTGGTTAACAAGATGATCAAATGAGAAAATATAATTATTAGGCCAGGAACAATACCAATTGAGTGTTGTGTCCTTGAGAGATCGGGGAAATAGTTTAGCCATCAAAGCGTCATGATGGAAGAACTCAGTGCAGAGAGCATTAAAGTCAGACACATGTGTCTACGGATCCCCCTTGCCACTAAACTTCTCAAACTTTAGAACCTCCATTCCCTGAGGGAAAGGATTGTTTAAGATAGCGACCAACAATGGGCTATGTCGAAAGAAGGGTTGGAAAATAGGTTGGGAAAAGGCTTGGGAGAGGCTTGCTAACTGACTCTGCATCTTACCCATATACTGAAGTAGAATATTCAAAATAAGGTTGTTAGAAGATAGAGTGCCAAAGGAACCTCCTCCTCTAGAACCACCGCTAGGTCCACTTCTAGAACCGCCACCCGTGTGACTTCCACCAGAACCACTACCAGAGCCACCGTTGGAACCACTGCCACAACCTCCATCGGAACCACCTCCGCCAACACCACCTCCGCTACCAAATCCACCGCCACTACCAAAGCCTCCACAACCTATTCTTCCAAGGCCTCCACCACTAGAGGTGATAGAAGGGGTAAAGCTAAAGCCCAATGGGACCTTATTCACCTTGATAGTTTTTAGTTGTTCAAGGATGAAAGGGATAATAATGGAAGGGACCACATCGGACATGTAGACAAAAGTGGGGGGAAATGATAATCCTAGTTGTCTCTCATGTTCTTCGAAGGTGACTCCTTGTGAAAAACTAGAGTTGCTCAAAGGAGAACATGCTTTGATGATACCGAAGAGACTGCTCAGAAGATCTACACTTGTTCGATCTTTGTTCATCATGTGTTTTAATTCACTGACAACCCGAGTGGATCTAGCCATCTTCAAATTTCTTTCCAAATGATTTTCAAGGTCGCCCAACCCTCTTGTAAGGGAAGACACACATTCAACAGGGATTTGAATAGCCTCATGCTCATCCACCGATGATTGCATGGGAGACGCAAGAGGAGTGGGAATGTGATCATTTTTTTCAGTGAACCCCATCTCATTCCTCAATAATTGTTCTTGCATGGCCAAGCTCACTGTTAGCTCTCAAAAATGTAGGCGGAATGCCTCAAGAGGCTGCCAATCTCTTGATACGCTTTAGGGTAATAGACAAGGTCAAGAGAACTCAACCTTCTACTCTTCAGGTGCTGCTAAACCTAGGCGGGTGTACCTTTCTGAATGAAGCAGACTTGACTTATGGTTATCCTTCTTGCAATGATTTGTCCACAATGGCAGATGCAAGTGAACAAATAAATTCAAGTGCAATAGAAATCTTATTAATCTAAATCCTAAAATGCTCAATTAACATATATAAAGAGAATAAATGAATCTTAATGATGAAACTGCAGAGACTAGTGCCTTATTGGGTACGTGGAGTCAAATGAAATCAAGATGAGCAACACTCTCTGGAGAAAACTCAAATTATCTAGCATACGTTTTGTTTACAACTTGTATAAACATGCAATACTGTAACTACTAAGCTCTACTTTAATAATCCAGATGATTCTCTCTGATTACTGTGATCAACTAAAAGGATTTAATCTTTGCTTGAAAGAACCAATTGATTAATCACACAAATACAACAAATGCGCATTGATAAACTGAACATAAACTTGTTATGTCAATTTAAACAACTAGAAAGCATCAATCTTGGAGACAACTTAGCAGTATTTTCATTGAAATTCAACAAATAATTGACACCAGAAAAATGCAGCAACATCAACTGATTTTCATAAATACCTCCATTTTGAAAAAACATGCATCAATAGTCTGATCTGAGAATTTTATTCTACTCTATCTACTTGTTGTGTATCAAATATTTAATAGCTGATCTCCATTTTACAATTACAAAATGCCTATTTATACACCAGCATTAGAAAAATATATCATATTGAGATCCCATGTCGGCCAACAACATTTGAATTTTATTAATCAACACTGGAACAGTCGCCAAGACATATCACAGTCATGTCAAAGGTAATTAAATCATTGTCATCGTGTGCTCAAGCTCTGTGTTTCGCCATGACTTATCAAAGTCGGGGAGATGTCATATAGATTACTTAATGTTTCCCTGAGATGTATTCCTTCATTCTACATGTATCGCTATAACACTCTGATATCGGGGAGAAGTCTTATTGATTATATCTTTGTCTTACTAAAACACCCTGAGCACACTTTAGAATGCCAAGATAAAAACTTTCTCACGCCGATGCAACTGCATCTCGGCGTGAGAAAACAGATCGGCCAGGATGCAAGACCCTACCCCGATGACCATCGATATGACTCAATCGCATTATCGGTAAGACTAGAACTGTTCTCCAAGATGTTACATCGATGCCCATTAGTCCTACCAAAAGCTATCCTTTCATCATGTTTCGCTGAGATAATTCAATTCTCATACCAACAGAAACCTTTTTGTTCTATCGGCGAGACCCACCGTACTCACCAAGACCATACTCCGAAGTCACATAAGTCTTACCGAGCAACACCATCCATTCGTGCATCGCTGAGACATATTAGTTCTCTCACCAAAAACCACCAATGAAATGTTGGCAAGACCGAAGGTCACTCGCCGAGACCACACACCGATATCGCTTAGTCTGGCCGAAGTGAACCCTCATACACTGTTCGATGAGACCAAAAGGGTTCACTATGACTTTATATCGAATGCAACAACTCTTGCCGAAACAACTCTTGCCGATGAACCTCCACTTGTATTAGTCGGTGAGACTCTACCCATTCGGGGAGACCTCACCCCGGTGAAAAATACTCCTGCTGATAGACCATTCTGCTGTCTCCAAAACCATGTGTATGTCTTGCTGATATATACCCATAGGTGAATGTCAATCGCTATGACAATGAAGAATTCATGCCGATGAATCTGCAACAAACATATGTTAACACAAAAGCATCATGGGTCGGGGAGACCAAGATAGACTTATGCCGATATGGACCGCAACGTAAAAAATGCATGACCCGATGGATTTTATGGGGCTATATGGGAAAAATACAGGTAAAAATACCAAGAAGAGAGGAAATTGTGCTCAAGGTAGGACTCATTTGGAAAATGCATGAGAGTGAACAACATGAAAAACATCAGAAATTTATAGTTCCAATAGTGGCTCCGTCTAGGGATGAATGATAAAAAGATCATTGCAGGGATCCAGATCTTTGGGTGAGCAGACTAGACACAAAGTGATGAACCAGAGAACAGGAAAAGAATGAATGGAAATGGAAATGAAAGGAAGTGAATGCAAAAATGGAGGTGAACCAGAATCCTAAACTACTGTGCATGGAAAATAATTTTAAAGAGGATTAGCAAGAGTTGTCCATGCACTAGCAACCCTTAATCCTCTGTGTTGCTGAAGAGAAAAAATGCTTCAAGAATTTCCCATGAACAGAAAACTCTTGATCTTCGCTAGCCATATTCTATAGATAATATGAATCTTCACCTCTCTTCCCAATAATAACAAAAGGTCCCAGCCACAAAGCTTCAAATTTACCATGCTTACCCTTCTCCTGACACCTTGCATTCCACATCAACACCAAGTCATTCTCTTCAAATTTTCTATCCTTTTCCTTCTTTTCAAACAGATACTTTGTTTGTGTCTGTAACTTCATGTTTTGGTTTTGGGCAACTCTCCTTATTTCATCAAGTTCAGCTAGTTGCTCCATTCTTTCTTACATAGGTTCAGGAATATCCAAATCTTCCTGAAGGACAAACTTGTAGACTGGCAACAAATTCTACAAAGGCATCCTGGCTTGTATTCCATATACTAATTCAAATGGGGATTTTCCAATTGCCTTCATAACAGTAATCCTATCAGCCCACACAACCAATTTTAATTTTGAATCCCAAGATTTCTTGTTCTGACTCAACATCCTCCTTATAATATTCAAAAGACTCTTATTACTAGACTCTGCTTGACCATTAGCTTGTGGATGGTAAGGAGCTGCATAAGAAATGGCAATGCCATATGTGTCATAGAAACCTTTAAATTCATCTGACCTAAAACACATCCCATTATCTATGATTAACCTCAGTGGTGTACCAAATCTGGTGATAATGTTGTCCATCAAGAAATTTGTCACCACTTTGCTTGTAGCCTATTTAGTTGGGATTGCTTCTACCCATTTAGTAAAATAATCAGTGGCAACTAGTATCCACTTGTGTCCTCCACTTGATTTTTCCTGTATCTTTCCAATGAAATCAATTCCCCACTGATGAAAAGGGGCATCAGCCTGCAAGGGTCAAAGTGTCAAAGCTCCTTGATATTTCAGCTTTCCAGAGAACTTCTGGCAGGCTTCACATTTTCTTTCATGTGTGAAAGAATCATTAAAAACCCTAGGCCGGTAGTAACCGGCCCTGAGAATTTTGTGTGCAGTTGTTTTTGCTGAATAATTTCCTCCACAAAATCCTTCATGCATTTCACTTAGAACATGCTTGGCCTGAGACTCATCCAAACACAATAACAGTACACCATCCCTATTCTTCCAAAACAGATCTCCATCCATGAAAACATATTTAGATGCCTGCAACTTTAAAGTTCTTTTCTTACTATCACTCAATCCTTCTAGACACTTTGTGTACTTAAGGTAATGCATGCTATCAGAATACCAAGGAGTGTGCTTAATGCTTGCAATTGCAGTCCCTTCTTCTACATTACAAACTTGATTTTCTTCAATATTTGATTCTGCCATCAACCTAGCCAAGCCTTGACCTCTTACTAATTTGGTAATCTGTATCTCCATGTCAAATTCTTGGATCTTGTTAATCCATTTGCATCTTTTTCCTATTACTTTAGACTATGTCAGAATATCTTTGACAACAGCATGAGGGACATAAGCAATCACCTTTGCTCCAACAAGATATGGCCTGAAAGCTTTTGTAGCCTTTACTAATGCAAATTCCTATTTTTCCATTATGTCATATTTCAATTAAGACCCTTGTAATGACTTACTGAAGAAAGACACTGGTTGTTCATGACCATCCTCATTCTTCTATAACATAATAGCAGCAATTGTGTGCATTGAAGCAAATGAAAATATCTGGAGATTTAAGGACATGAGCCTCCTTGATGGCCCTTTTGATAGATATAAAGGCTTCCAAGGATTCTGCAGTCCATTCCATTTTCTGTCATTTCCTCAACATTTTTGATATGGGCTTAATGATCTTAACAAAGTTAGAAACAAATCTTCTAACAAAATTAATCTGTCCAAAGAATGATTGTATAGCCTTAACAGTTTTGGGAACAAGAATTTTTTCAATAGCTTCAACCCTCTCAGGATCTATCCTAATTCCTTCTTTTGAAACAATATGTCCTAAAATCTTACCTTCTGTGACTGCAAAATGACACTTCTTAGGATTTAAGCTGATACCATATTCTAGGGCTTTAATAAATACCTTCTCTAGATGTTGTACATAATCTTCAGCCTTCTTTGAATAAGCAGTCAGGTCATCCTGGTACACCACCATGATAGCATTGATCAAATCTGCAAATGCCACATCCATAGCTCTTTGGAAGGTCGCTCCTGGATTAGTGAGACCAAATGACATTCTTATATATACATACGTTCCCCAAGGAGTTGTGAATGTTGTCTTATTGCTCAGATTCTTTGACCTTGACCTGGTTGTATCCTGAAAATCCATCCATCATGGACAACAGTTCACATCATGTTACCTTATGCAATATAGCCTCCATATTGGGTAGAGAATAATTGTCCTTGAGAGATGCCATATTCAAATTCCTGAAGTCCACACATAATCTGATGTCTCCATTTTTCTTCCTCACAGGGACCAAATTTGAGACCCATGTTTAGTGCCTGATTGGTTTGATGATTCCCCCATCTCTGAGCTTTGTCAACTCTTCTTGCATTTTAGGCTCTAGTGTTGGATTTATGGGTCTTTTCTTTTATCTGAATGGCTTAGCATTTGGCTTCAATGGTATTTCATGCTGAAACAAATCTTCCCTGTATGCTTTTAGATCTTCATAAGACCAAGCAAAGACGTGTTTATACCTTCTCAGCAACTCTATCAGCATTCTTCTAATTGTAGGGCTTATCTTCTTTCCTATGTACACCTTTCTTGGTGCTATCTCAGTCCTTAAGTTAACTTCTTCAATATCTTCTCTTCTGACTAGTGTTTGCTTCATGAGGGACCGATCATTTCCATCATATAGCCTCTCCAATGCCACCAAGCCCTTAGGAAGCTTATTTGTTTTGAGCTATAAGATCTCCTTGCCAAACACTATTTGCTTCCCATCCACTTCCTCAACAAAAGCATTGAAGTCAATTTCTTAGGCTTCATATTGATCTATACAATTGAGGAATTTTAAAAGGTCAGTATCATCATTGAAGACTTGCCAACTATAAATGTTATTAGGAACAGTAGGCCTTGTCTTGAACTCAATTTGTGATACCCCAACCAATGTGATATCATATCTTTTCAACACCACATTTGCTAAAAAATTGGCCATTATGTTCTTTGATCTGTCAATCCAGTCAATTGTGTCCCATACAAAATTCCTATATTGCTTCAATCTTTTATGTTTTGTTGCATATTTTGAATTAACTTGTGAAACAACCAACTCATAATCACCCAAAATAGCCAGCAACTTGATTTTATGTTTCACAGCTATGTTCAAGCCTGTCAATAAAGCTTCATATTCCGCCACATTGTTTGTGCATTCAAATGTCAATAGGAATGAATATTTAAATGTAATACCTTCAGGTGAAACAAATACAATCCCAGCTCCATTACCTTCCTGGTTGCATGCTCCATCAAAATACATTTTCCACACTTCATTGTAGTTTTGTGCCACATGCTTTTCAATTGGATCATTGTTGGTTAATTTTGGCTGGGATGATTCAATCTTAAAACTTCCAAGATCAACATCACAAAAATAGTTGATCTAATCTTGTGGTACATAATCAACCAGCCGGTTCATTCTTGGCTCCCTATAAAATTTGACCTCCTGACCATTCACTGGAATTGTAGCATAAGATAGATCAAATTGAACATTTCCTCCAACTGTTGTTGTCCATTGTCTTGACAGAAGCATACCAAACTATGGAGGAGTATCAATTACTGTTATATCTATATTATATACCACCTGTGGATAAGTAGCTAGTTTGATTTCAACACCTCTCATAATGCCTACCACAGGTACAAGTCAATTATCCATTGCATAGCACTTCCCTTCACATGTATCAACCCTCATGCCAAGATGCTTCATAACTCCTACTAGCATGATATTTATAGTAGCACCAGAGTCTATCACGCAATTTCTCTGTAGTTTGTTATTTATGAGTAATGTAGTGAGAAAAGGATCAACTTGTGGGGGAGCTGCTAACACATCACTCAAGCAAACTTCTCGGATATTTACTTTCTCTTGCCTATTGACTGCTTTAATAGCTACTCTATTTTTAGAATTCACATGTTTTTCATTTCCATTTGTTATCAATTAAACAACACTATCTTTGTACTCCTTAATTTTCATCATTTCAAGCAGTGGAACAAACATTTTTACCTGAGATAATGCCTGAGTGAAGTCAAAAGAAGAGCCCTCCACCTTAACAATCTTCTTCTGCTCCAATGTTTCTCCTTTGTTTTCTTCCTTCTCTCTTTTACTAGGCTGATCAGGCTTTTGTATCTCTTTGTGTGATTCCTTCACTTCCTCTTTTTGGACAGACTTCTATTCACTTTTATCATGCTGTTTATTTTCTGATTTCTTCACAGTTCCTTGTGTTGCCTTCTGATCCTTCATAAAGATTCCCCCAGGAATGCCTTCCTTCTCATTTACTATTATGTTTCTCAACCAGTATTTACTCCTTGCTTTTTCAACTACAGCAACAGTTAGTCTCTCTATTTTGTCTTTGGTGGGTCTCCTCATACTGCATTGAGTAGGCACCTCAACCGAATGTGGCTTTGTATAATCTTCTTCAGAATCATAAAAAACTTGTTGTTCAGCCATATGGACATTGTATCTCTGATTTGAAACATCATACTCATAACCTTCATCTTCTAAAGATGAGTACCTCTCTTGAACATGATGAAAGGTATTTGAAGTCAAATACATTGTGTGATCTCCATTATTTTCCATCAACATTCCCTCCTATTGCATCCTTTGAGCTACAACACAATAGTCTGGGGAATGTGGCTTATCACAAGCTTCACAAAAGTAATTGTTACTCACCATATAGGTTCCCTTCTTGCTCAATTGATCAGGAGTCTCTTTGTTTCTTGGCCTAGCTGTTATAGGTTTTCCATCCTTCCAGTCTATATTATATGGCATGTCATGCAACCTCAACCTTTCATTTATGTATGTGCTTTCCTATTTATACTGATAATTATTGCTTTGCTGAGGATCCCTAGGGTTATCTCTTTTATTGATTATACCTACAGCCTTCCTGTTGTTTTCAATTGTCAGTGCTATCTTCTGAGCTTCAGCCAAATCTCTTGGGACCCTATTTCTTAGTTCATACACTGTTTTAGGATCAAATGCATTTAAATAAACACTCAATGCTATAGAATCTGGCAACCTTGATCCAGGAGGTAGTTTAGTCTGCAACTTGTTGAATCTTTGATTGAAATCATAAATTGAATCATTCTGATTTTTTTGAATTCGCATCAATTCATGAAGAGTTGCATCTGGTGCATTTAGATTCTCATATTTCTCTAGGAATCTATCATGGAATATTTGGAGAGAATTAATTGAGAGTGCTGGCAAGCTGTTGAACCAATCCCTAGCATCTTCAAGAAGTGACATCATAAATAGCCTCATATGTAAATCTTCATATGGCACACCTATGTCTTGGATGAACACATTGAAATTCCTTAAATGTTCTTTAGCAATAATTGCATTACTCCCTGTAAAATTAGGTACCAGACTTCTCGAGCTGCATCCATAGGGTAAGGGTATAGATGAAACCCTGTCAAATCAAACTGTCTGATCATTGTTGTATACTGGTGAAGGGGAGGAAAAGGCGGGTACTGATATTGGTTCATAGGATTGTTATATTGTGCATTATGTTGTGGGAAAAAAGGCTAACCATGAGGTGGCTGCATATTTGTATGCTATGTGGGAATATGAGGTGGATGATTTGGCTGATTATAGTGATTTTCTGTCTGATGGTGAGGAGACACAAGTGGATCAAAAGACCCTGCACAATGATTACCCTGCTTATGAGGTGGTACATACTTTGGGGGGCAATCAACTATCTGAGAAGTAATTTGGGCTTTCAACAATGCAACCCTTAGTTCCTCTATCTCCTTCCTTTGCGATTCAAACTGTGCTTTTACTTCCTCAGGAAGCTCATGATCAATAAAGTCATTTTGGTTATCTTCCATCTTCTGATCATATTCATGCTGAATTCTAATTCGTTCAGCCTCTAATTCAGCTCTAAACTCAGCCTGTTTCTAAGGATCGAGGAAAGAGAAAGGATTTCTTTGATCTTCTGGAGTACAAGGCTCTGTACTCGAATTGTTTCTCCATGTATCATAACGATCGTATGTTTCACAATGTTCTCTTGATACTTTGTCTTTATCTGTTAGGCACATATCCTCACTTATCCCTTTTCCCTTATCAACCTTGTCATCTTTGTGTGTCCACTTACTTCTGCCAACAGGAGCTCCAGTATGACCTCCCTTGTATTGAGATCTTCTTCCATTCATGTTTGAACAACTACAAAATTTATGTCAGATTCGCCACTCACTTTTGTCAAAAATGAGAAAAAAATTGATGTTTCTTATTCCCAGCGGAATCTGTATAAAGTTCCTGAATCTATGATTAAGGCCTTGATTCTGAATGTATCCCCAGTAGAGTCACCAATTTGTTAGCTCTCAAAAATGCAGGTGGAATGCCTCAAGAGGCTGCCAATCTCTTGATACGCTTTAGGGTAACAGACAAGGTCAAGAGAACTCAACCTTCTACTCTTCAGGTGCTGCTAAACCTAGGTGGGTGTACCTTTCCAAATGAAGCAGACTTGACTTATGGTTATCCTTCTTGCAATGATTTGTCCACAATGGCATATGCAAGTGAACAAATGAATTCAAGCACAATAGCAATCTTCTTAATCTAAATCCTAAAATGCTCAATTAACATATATAAAGAGAATAAATGAATCTTAATGATGAAACTGCAGAGACCAGTGCCTTGTTGGGTATGCGGAGTCAAATGAAATCAAGATGAGCAACACTTTCTGGAGAAAACTCAAATTATCTGGCATACATTCTGTTTACAACTTATATAAACATGCAATACTGTAACTACTAAGCTCTACTTTAATAATCCAGATGAATCTCTCTGATTACTGTGATCAACTAAAAGGATTTAATCTTTGCTTGAAAGAACCAATTGATTAATCACACAATTACAACAAATGTGCATTGATAAACTGAACATAAACTTGTTATGTCAATTTAAACAACCAGAAAGCATCAATCTTGGAGACAACTTAGCAGTATTTTCATTGAAATTCAACAGACAATTGACACTAGATAAATGCAGCAACATGAACTGATTTTCATAAATACCTCCATTTTGAAAAAACATGCATCAATAGTCTTTGATCTGAGAATTTTATTCTACTCTATCTACTTGCTGTGTATCAAATATTTAATAGCTGATCCCCATTTTACAATTACAAAATGCCTATTTATACACCAACATCAAAAAATAATATCATATTGAGATCCCATGTCGGCCAACAACATTTGAATTTTATTAATCAACACTAGAACAGTCGCCAAGACATATCGCAGTCATGCCGAAGGCAATTAAATCACTGTTAGCCCGTGCTCAAGCTCTGTGTTTCGCCGTGACTTATCAAAGTCGGGGAGATGTCATATAGATTACTTAATGTTTCCCCTAGATGTATTCCTTTGTTCTACATGTATTGCTGTAACACTCTGATATCGGGGAGATTTCTTATCGGTTATATCTTTGTCTTACCGAAACACCCCGAGCACACTTTAGAACATCAAGATAAAAACTTTCTCACGCTGATGCAACTGCATCTCGATGTGAGAAAATAGATCGGCTAGGCTGCAAGACCCTACCCCCATGACCATTGATATGACTCAATCGCATTATTGGTAAGACCGGAGCCGTTCGCCAAGATGTTACATCGATGCCCATTAGTCCTACCAAAAGCTATCCTTTCATCATGTGTTGCTGAGACAATTCAATTCTCATACCGATGAAAACTTTTTGTTCTATCGGCGAGACCCACCTTACTCACCAAGACCATACTCTAAAGTCACATAAGTCTTACTGAGCAGCACCATCCATTTGTGCATCACCGAGACATATTAGTTCTCTCACCAAAAACCACCAATGAAATGTCAGCGAGACCGAAGGTCACTCGCCGAGACCACACATCGATATCACTTAGTATGGCCGAAGTGAACCCTCATATGTTGTTTGATGAGACCAAAAGGGTTCGCTATGACTTTATATCGAATGCAAAAACTCTTGCCGATGAGCCTCCACTTGTATTAGTCTGTGAGACTCGACCCATTCAGGGAGACCTCACCCTAGTGAAAAATACTCCTACCGATAGACCATTCCACTATCTCCAAAACCATGTGTATGTCTTGCCAATATATACCCATAGGTGAATGTTGATCGCTGTGACAATGAAGAAGTCATGTCGATGAATCTACAACAAACATATGTTAACACAAAAGCATCATGGGTTGGGGAGACCAAGATAGACTTATGCCGATACGGACCACAAAGTGAAAAATGCATGACCCGATGGATTTTATGGGGATATATGGGAAAAATGCAGGTAAAAATACCAAGAAGAGAGGAAATTGTGCTCAAGGTAGGACTCATTTGGAAAATGCATGAGAGTGAACAACATGAAAAACATCAGAAATTTACAGTTCTAACACTAACGACGAGACTAGAGAAGAAACTTGTAGAGATACCAAGTGAGACCTTCGTTCTATCCATCAGGAGGTGTCGTATACTTCTCCTCACAATATTCCAAGAATTTGTGGATTGGGTTGTGATGCCCATAAACCTTCACAACATGTAAGGTCACAACAACCATGAAATATCCAAGGGGATTTTTAACACCAATGAATAAACAAGCGTTGGTTCACATCGGGTTCACCAAAAATGTAAGAGAGGGGGACCGCTGCATCCAAGACCCCAGGTCACTGAGAGTCAAGACACGATAGGCTTCCCTAACTTACCTCAGCTAAATGTATTGTTTAGGGTATGAGGATGAGAAAAGGATTTTTAGTTCCTACGATCACTCTACGATCTGAGTTTTGATACAGGGCTAGGTGAGTCAATTTTTACGTCCAACTCTACGTCTTAGAGAGCTCTCTGTCTGAGGATGTCAGCACAAACTATGGATGACAGTGCAACGCACTAGTGTCTCAAAAGTGTGTTGTAGTCCAGACGGCCAGACAATAGCGGAGACAAGCTCAAACACACCAAAATGACTTACCAGCCTAGCTATTTAACTAAAGGGCCATAATGATGTAACTAAATAGATTAATTAATCTCTAATGTTATAAAGAAAATAAGCAAAAGTGATAAAGATGAGGAGATTCTCACCAATGAACTTGTTCACTAGCTGATCCTCCAAGAGCTCACATACCTACACACAACAAGAGAGAATGTTGGGGGGTGGCTGTATAGGGGTCTGCCTCAGTCAAAACCCCATTTAGGTGTTCCCACCTCCATAGATAGCCAATGGAAAAGAGATAAAGAAGTGATAAAAACACAAGCACTACCAATAGTACTATGCTACTCAATCAAATGCTAGAGGAGAGGAGAGGGAAGCTTATCACGTCCACCAAGAGCACTCAAGGCTGCTTGGGGGAGAAATGAGAGGAACTAAAGCCTCTGTTGCAATGGCATGGTCCCAAACTTTCTCTACCGATGTGATGGAGTGAAATATTGCTGCTATCAAATGCTTGGAATGCTTGAAAGTGAGCTTGTGAGAGTGAGAGTATGAGAGCCAAGTCTATTCAAGATTTCTTCCAACCTCCAAATGCAAGTTCAAAGACTGATTATGAAGGAATGAGAAAGAAAACAACCATATTCAGGTTGGGTGGCCGAAGGAGGTGTTACAACTTCTCTACCAATGGGAAGAGTAATGCCTCTACTGGCTCAGCCGCAAGAATTTTCCAGGGATGTAAGCACACCGTACATACATCTGCATGCCGCGCGGGCATCCCTGAAAAAAAAACCTCCACTGACACACAAAACAGGTGCCAAGTGGACTACCATCAATAGGCTTAAGTGAATTTAAGCCTTTGACTTAGTTTTTCTAAAGTGTAAAGAGGCAAAAAGGGGAATTGTGCCTAGGGTTCAAATTCGCTTTTATACAGTTTCCTTAATGTAAGCTGATCTAAAAGGACTATGAAAGATAACTAAAAATGGAACTTGTAAAACTCTAAGAATATCCATAAATTCCATGAGAAGAAATGAAATTTATGGTAAGAAAATAGAGAAAAATTAAACTAGAACAGAAAGGAAATGACATAAAATAAAAAGATGCAATACAAGAAATTAAAATCTAGAAATTCTGATGAAAAAGTGTAAAGGGACTGATTCGCCTTAGGTGGCGAATGAGTCCTAGGAGATGAGTTTTTTAATTTTTTCCTAATTTTTTTGTGTTTTTCTATAGAATCTGAACTTTGTACAATGCAAATCTAGAATGCAAATGCAGAGAATGAAAGAAATGCAATGATGTAAAGTAAATAATTCTTTTACTAATGCAATGTTTCTAAGAATCCTAAAACAATGCAAGAGCCTAAAATAATGAAGAACCAAGATGCAAGTAGAAATGAAAATTAGAATTTTATGATGCTCAAATGTCGGGTTCACCAAAATGAAGCATAGATTTTGGGAACCTAAATGCTGGCTCTTGCAATTCTAGGGTTTTTCACCTAAAACGAGAGAGATTTAGGTCCAAAATGCTTATGTAACACTCAAATTAGGATGTGTACAATGTGATATGATGTAAATAAACTTAACTAAATGTAATTGATTGACTAAAGTGAACTAAAATGAATGCAAAACTAAGATTTATGCCTTGTTTGAAAACATAGTGTGATATACAAAAAGATTAAAAATGATGAATGAAATGTAATTTTTCACTAAACAGAAGGCTATTCCTTAGAATATGTGCACCTGAAAAGATGTAGAGGACTGAATGCCAATTTGGAAAGCTAATGAAATCTGAACTTGGGCTAACTGGGACTCATTCGCCACCTTGGGTGAATCAGTCCCAAATCAGGACTTTTCTGCACAAAACCTATTTTCTAACAGCCAAGGATCTAAAACAGTATCTGACTCAATTCTTCACATTAGGTGGGACTCATTCACCAAGCATGGTGAATCTGTCCTCTTTCTAATTTCTACAAACTCAAAACTCAGATCTGTACCTTGACACCTGCATAGTAAATTATGATGGAAACCCGATTCCAGATCTCAAAAAAATCCTGTAAAACAACTTAAAGGAGTTGATCTAATGGGGGTTTTTCCTTGGTCAAACCTCTAGGTAGGTAATTAAACCTTGAATAGAGAAAATTCTGCATAAACCCTAGCCTTAGATGTGTTAAAGACTAGGAAAGGTTGAATCATGACAAAAACCCTATTCTATTGATCTAGAATAAGACACACAAGAATGATTGAAAGGATGCAAGATCTCTACCCTAGAAACCTTACAACACATAAAACATGGATAAGAAATGACATGCAAATGTTAAACACAACACAAACCTTAATATGAAGATAGAGTAACAATGGAAGATGGAATCAATAGGAAACCAAGTCCTTAGGCATGATTTGGTGGCTAGTTGCACCTCTTCACCCTAGATTTCTTCATAATTCACCATAGGAATCCATCATTAACCTTTTTCAATGTTGGATCTTGACAATATTAGTGAGCTTCAAGACTTGCAAAAACTCTAGTTTTCTGCCCTAAAACTTCAACTTTTGCTAATGAAACTTGTTGTAAAATGCTTTTGCTCTTGAGAGATGATAAAAAGATAATAAAAGATGATAGATAGATGTGTAAAATGACTTGAAATGTGTATTTATAAGCAACAACACCTTATTTTCCTATTAATTAGACCTAAGAGGCTGACATTCACTGGAACTAAAAGTTAAATTGATTAAATTCCCACTTAATTTTGAATTTTCCCTCAAAGGGGACTCATTCACCACCCTTGGTGAATGGGTCCCACTAGAGGGGACTCATTCGCCCAAGGTGGTGAATGGGTCCCACTACTACTATTTGAGAGTGGGTTGTCGAGGTATGATGTTATTAAATGTTGTTTATTGGGTTTTATGTGATTTCACATGTGAAACGAGCCTCTAGATCAAAAGTAATAGGTCTAAGGGGCCTATAAATGTTGTTATGAAGGGGAAATGATGTGAACGGGACAAAAGTGGGTCTAATTAAGCATGAAATTGTCTCTTTTCTCAAGAGGGTCCAATTTTCTACCTCACAAAACTAAACAATATGCTAATAGCTTTAATATAAAAGAAAGAGGAAACCACTTCTTTAATAGAATTCAAACCGATATCCCTATGCAACACAATATGCAAGATAATATCCAAATCAATGGAAAATAGATTGAATTTTATTATTCCTGACATTATATCCCCCGAGCAGAGTGGTTTGACCCCTAAAAGGGAAATAATGGAAGGTATAATAATAGAAAATGAAGAAATCCACCCAATTGAATCAACAAGGGAAAAATAAATGATATTACTCAAATTAGACATAAGTAGGGCCTATAATAGGGTCAACTAGCACTTTCTAGTGAAAATTATAGAATCATTTAGCTTTGGGGCTGATTGGCTGGAATGGATCTTTGGATGCACATCAATAGTAAGATACTCAATGTTGATCAATAGCACTCCATGTAGTTTCTTTGAAGGTGCAAGAGGATTGAATAGGGCTATCCCCTCTCCCTATTTCTATTTGTAATAATGATGGAAGCATTAAGTAGGATGGTGAAGTAGAATAAGAGATAGGTTCCTAGAGGTGTGTGAAAGTTGAAAGTAATTTGGAAAAACTCACTTAGTAGCAATTTGCAGATGACACGATGTTATATGGCGAAGCCAACATAAATGAAGAAAAGAAATCAAGAAGGAATTGGATCTATATTCAACAATTTTTGGGCAAAGGATCAATCAAGACAAATCTACAATCCTCTTCTTCAACACAAATAGGAAATAAGAAAGAAGAATTGCTTGGAATTTCAACTTCAACATCTTGGTGTTTTAGTTTTTAAAGGCACCACAAAAATAGAACACTGAAAAAATACAATGAAGGTATGTCAAGATAAGGCACAAAGTTGGAAAGGGAAATGGCTCACCTTCGCTAGAAGAATAACAATGATAAAATTTATGCTAGCAATGATACCAATATATGATGTCATGCATGCATTTATCAAAAAAGGCAAAGTAAAATATTAATCCAGCACATTGAAAAAATTTATATGGGAAGGCTCTAATGAAATCAGGCGGCTCCCCCTCATTAATTGGGATTTTGTGAGGGAAGAAAGAAAATCTGGAGGGACAATGATAAAGGACTTAGATGTGTAGAGCAAGGCATTAGGTGCCAAATTAGTTTGGCATATGTCTACCAATCCAAAATCATTATGGATCAATTTTCTTAGGCATAAATACCTTGAGAGTGATGAACCAAACAAAATTTTAACTATAGCTACTACTACACCTAGCTCACATATATGGTAGTTTTTGTGGGACTACAAAATGATGATAATAGAACATATAACGTGGCACATAAATGATGGAAAATATATGAAGTTTTGGAGGGAATCATGGAATGAGTATAAGTTGTTGATTAAGATCAAAAATTTAAATGAATGTATTCAATTCATCAATGAGCTGGTCAATAAGTGTGTGGTGGACATCATTGATCTACAAGATGACAGGGATAATTTCTCATCGAAATGGGAAATCCTAAATGATAGAAGATTAAGTGAGAAAACTAGGAATGCATTGAAGGCATAACTAAATAGAAGAAAGATATTAGTAATGACACAACCAGAAAAAATCATATGGTCTTGGGAAAAATTGGAAAGTACCTAGGATACTGAATATAACGTGCAAATCAATAGAACAAGATTTTCTTGCAAACCTATGTTGGAATAAATCAGTTCTCCCCAAGGCTAGGGCATTCACCTGGATAGTATTACATAAACACATTTTGACTAAAGATAGATTACATTTGGGTGAGGTTGTTGGGCCTAACAAGTGCCCAATGTGCAAAAAATGTAATGAAATACTAGATCACTTGCTATTAAACTGTGAAGTGGCATCCAAATGTTGGGATTGGCTTTGTGAGAAATTGGGTTGGAAATGTGTGTGAAAAAATTATTTATATAATTTCTTCCACAGTTAGCCAAAATTATGTCACATCACATTCTAACATGATATATGGATGATTCATCCTCCTTTATTAATATGGAAAATTTGGAAAGAGAGGAATAGATAGATCTTTAAGGACGAAGAGAAAAGCACTAAACAACTTTTAAATACCATTGAAGATGGTATAATAGAAGTTTTAAAAGCACGGGCGTTATCAAATAAGTGGCTTGATTTCACAAATTGGGACAACACAATAATGAAGAGGTGATGTAGACAAAATGCCAAAGAATTATACTGAATTTGTGTTCTCCTCCTAGGAAAAGAGAAAGCAACCAAAATGGGAAAACCCACCAAATGGGGGACTAAAGTTAAATTTTGATGGTGCTACAAAGGGAAATCCTAGGAATTTAGGTATGGTATGTATAATTAAGAACCAAGATGGAAGATTGTATGGACTTTATTCAAAAATAAATAAATAAAATGAAAGAAGGCACAAATAATGAGGTGGAATAGGGAAGACCACTGAAAATAATTTTTGGAAAAACATGCATGTTCATGATCATCTAATCTATGAACACTTCCTCACCATGTTAGTGGAAGCCAAGGGATAGCATCTTCAGGTGGAATGCATTGCTGAAAGACTCTTTCCCTTTGCGTTAGTGATGTGTGCTCGTGAGGTGACTGCTAGAATCTCCAACCCATTGTTTGAAGGACTCATTGTTGGTCTATTTGATGGCAATGTTGTAAGAAACAAAAAAAATAAGACTGCAAAGGCTCACGACTCTTTAGGGAGGGTATGGATATCAAAGGCATGAATGGATTTCTGTAATAGGCAAGCATCAACGATGATCTAATATCACACATGTGCAATTATTGAAAAAAATTAGAGTTGGCTAAAGGGGTATACATGATGTAGGGGAGAGGGTCCCAAAGTAGGGCAGGTCAACTTTGGAGGTCCACATGGACCAAAAAAAATTAAAAATTTTCCCACCACATCACCCTTCCACTTGTGCATTAGACCTTATATACTTTTTTATAAAAATTGAACACCCCACCACCTGTCAAGCACCATTTACTCTGACGTGTCTAAAATGGGATGATTTTTCCCTCCACTCGAAAGTGGAGCCCATCTACCTCCTTAATCAACAGACATATCTGCGTTCTTTGGATCAGATTGATGCGTGGCTTTGATAGCCTCGCCACACTAAACAAATAGTTTAGAGCATTATACTCTCACCACCTCCTTTGTTACATCCACTGACCAACTTTCCTTACGCGTCCCTTCACATTTACTCATACTATTGGGCACATAAATTGGATATCAAGGCTCATTCAACACTCCACATTCTCACATATCCCATTCACTCTCATTCCTTTTGTTTGCAAACATTCTCGAGTGTTCGTTTGGTTTTCCACTAATACTAGTTTGGCTCTCCACACTTCATTGTTCGACTCCTCATGCTTCTTCATTTGGCTCTACACTCTTGAGAGCTCCCTTTCTCTTTTAGGTGAGGTTTCCAACCTCACTTAGCCTATACCAGTGTCTATGAATACAAAGGTATTCTACCATACACTTATTTTTTTCAAATATTTTTTTTGCAAATTTTTTTCTTTAACAATATTCATAAAATGAAATGTGGGGAGGGTTTCACTGGTTTTCTTTTCCTCTATACTTGTCCATGAACTCCTAATATTTTTTTCTTCATTGCACGACATTTACTCTACATTTTGCTTTTCATATTTGCTTCCTTATACAAAATATAAAATGGGTTTGACTGGTTTAAATGGTTTTTCATTACTATTAGACTTCTTCAATGAAATATGGAAAGGGCTTGACTAGATTTTTATTCATGTGTTCGTCTTTCCACAACATTTAACTCTGCAATTTCTTTTTTTACATATATTTGTTAATCCAAAATACAAAAAATGGTTACACTAATATTATTATTCATAGGGTTATAATGTTTATCATTTCGAGGGTTTCTACCATGCACTTGCATTCGTGTGTTCCTCATTGCATAGACTTTAACTCTACAATATTCTTAAAATAATATCATGTCATTCCAAAATATGGAAATGGTAGCATTGGTTTCCATTTCGAACATATTCTTCCCTGCTTTTTTTAATTTCATTATTACTACCAAACATGGAAAGTGTTTGACTGGTTCACATTACAGGGTTTTCTGCCATGCACTTGTATTCGTGTGTTCGATAATGCATGAAATTTAACTCTACAAATTTTCTTTGATATTTTTTGTTATTCCCAAATATGAAAATGACTTTTCTTTTTTTCATTTCGAAGATTTTCTTCCATGCAAAGATATATATATATATATATATATATATTTACATATACATATATCTAATTATATATATACATATGTATTTATTTACATATATCTAATTCTTTTTTTAATTTTATTATTACTACCAAACATGGAAAGGGTTTGACTGGTTCACAATTACAAGGTTTTTTGCCATGCACTTGTATTCATGTGTTCGACAATGCACAAACTTTCACTCTGGAGGAAATGGAAAAAAACCATTGGTGGGAAGACCGTTGGAGAGAAGATTGTTTTGGTGGTGAGCTTGAGTGATTTGAATTTGAGTTCAATCCCTGGAAATCATGGAGAATTTTAGTTCAGTCAGTCTATGGATTTGGGGCTTTCTAATGGTGTTGCTAGGAAGGATAGATCGTGTGGTGTGGATGTGTTGGTGCTCTCTAGTGGCGCTACTAGGAAGGACGGGTCGTGCAGTGAGGATGTGATCAAAGATGTGTTTTTTGGGGGGAAAGTGTGTGATTGAGGCCTTCAAGGAGTCTTGTGATGCTTGTCCATTGATGGAGGCCCTTCCAAAGGACCTTGGGGCTCATGTAGTTGTTGGTGATATTGGGCTGGCCCCATCTAGAGAATCATTTGTGGCTAATACGAGTATTCCCTTGATTGAGTTCGCTCTGGTGGGAGATTGTCGGTTAGCGGGGCAGGTTGGGGTAGAGATGGACTAACCTTTATCCTCAAAACTTAAAGGAAAAGGCGTTGCATCTGAATCAATGTCTTCTTCTAACATTGAAGGTGGCTTGGCCTTTTCCATTCTAGACTCTCTTGTTGAAAAAAATATAGCTAGAATGGACTTCTCTCTAGTAGGAAATTTTTTAGGTCCTCGACTTAATATTGAGGAGGTCCGCACATGGGTTCATAAGAAGTGGGATTTAAAAGGCCAGGTTGAAGTTGCAGCTATGGATAAAGGATTATTTTCCTTTGACTTTTCCTATGATGAAGATCTGAGAGCGGTTTTTGCAAAAGGACCATGGTCCTTTGAACGTCTTACATTGGTTTTATGCCCTTGGGAGCCTGGGTTGGATCTCTCCAAGTGCCTTTTTAATTCAGCCCCTATGTGGGTAAAGTTGTCGAACCTGCCTTTGGAATATTGGGATGAAGAAGTGTTCAAGGAGGTGGCTAACTCTTTTGGGTGGTTAGTCTCTATTGATGAGGCCACTCTCTCTAGAAGGTAGTTGGTTGCAACAATATTTTGTGTCATGATTGATCAAGATGTCATGATGCCTGAATTCTTTCACCTTAACTCAAAGGTGGGATTCTAGAAGAAACAAATTGTCTTTGAAAATCTTTTTTTTGCATGCTTCAAAAACAAAAAAGTGGGTCATTGGACTAAGGACTACCCTGCTAAGGTGCCTTTTCCTAAGGTTGTTCCTCATAATAAGGTTTGGAAGGTCAAGGAGACTAAGGGGACTTCAGTTCCACTAGAGCAGGGTGAGTCAACTGCTAGAAATGGCTTGGAGGGTGAAGTTAATATTGAAGATCATTTTGTCCCTCATCCTGAGGTTGACAAGGAGTTTGAGAAAACTATGGATGAGGCTACTAGCCAATCTATGGAATAGGATGTGGATCATGTTTTAGATACTTTGTGCTCCCCTAAACATACTAATCTAGAGCCTTCTATTTCCTTGACCTTCCCACTAGATTGTGCATCTAGGCTAGTGGTTGGAGATGGCACTTTGGTGGTTGCAAATACAAGGAGTAAGGATGAAGAAGGTTATATTCTGGTGAGGGGAAGAAAGAAGGAGTCCTCTGCTTCCCCTACTCCTCAACCCCATAAAGGTGTTACCACAAGAAGGAAAAAAGTGAACTGTGGGTCTAAACAAAGGGGCAAGAGGAGACCCTCTCTACAGAAAAGTAGGGAGAGGTATTGTAAGCAGGATATTACAGAAGGGGTTGAAAAAATCCTCTTTGATCTATGCTCGAAGAACACCCCCTCATCGTGCAAATGAAGATTATTTCTTGGAACATTAGGGGGGTGAATAATAGGAATAAACAAGACCTCCTGAAGGACTTGGTATGGAACCATAAGTTAGACGTCTTGCTGATTCAAGAAAAGAAAATACAAATTGATAAGTTGGAAGCTTTGAATAATCTCTTTTTTAAGGACTGTGGTTTTCATGGGATTAGCTTTGAGGGAGCTTTATGTGGCATTGCAACTTTTTGGAATGCTAGGTTGATTAAAGGTTTCCTGATTATAGAAGGTTTTAACCATGTGGAGACAAATTTTGTCTTGATTAGTGACTCTTACTCTTGGGTTATCTCCAATGTGTATGCTCCTAATATGAAGAGAGCTAGGAAGAAGTTATGGGGTGATCTTGGGTGTCTTCAGATTAATTTTTTGGATAGCCCATAGCTAGTTATGGGAGATATCAACACTCCTCTGTGGGATAATGAGAAAGTGGTTGGTTCATAGGCCAATCCTGATAGCCATTTGGATTTAAGAATGTTCATTGATGATAATTCTCTTATTGATGTGAAGATGACTGGGGATAATTTTACTTGGTCCAATAGGTGTGTTGGTGTGGAAAATATTCAAGTTAGGAAAGACAGAGCTTTGACATCAGCATCTTGGTTTGTGGATTTTTCTTGTTCCCTTTCCCCTATTACGAGATGCGGGTCTGACCATTTCCCTATCTCTTTTGTGGCTGATAGGCTTGGGGGTAAGAAGCATTTTCCTTTTCAGTTTGAAGATATGTGGTTAAGGGATATGAGGTTTATGGATTGTATTAATAAATGGCCGCAAGTCAATATTGATGCCGGTGCTATGTTGAGAGTAGCCAAAAAGTTGACTTTTGTAAAGAGAAATATCAAGAAATGGAATAGAGAATTGTTTGGTCATATTTTTGAATCTAAGAATTTTGTTATTCAAAGGATGATAGTATCTAGGATGCCATTCAAACAAAGGGTTTATTGAAGGACCTCCAACTACAAGAGGATGGCCTTCTCGCTCAGTTGCATGACATTGTTGCAAAAAAGGAATATTTTTGGAGGTAGAGATCTCGTGCAATTTGGTTAAAGTATAGGGACCGTAACTCCAAGTTCTTTCATCTTACTTCCCTCGAGAATAAGTCATCTAATAGAATCTCCTCAGTTATGGTTGATGGATTGTTGTTGGAGGATGAGGAGGCTATTAGGAGAGTGACTGCTAATTTATTTGAGCACCTGCTTAAGGATGATCTTGTGTGGGACCTGTTACCTATTTTTCACTACAATCTCAAATAGGTAGAGCTGAATTAAATTCATCATCGAGAGGTACATAGAATTTCAAGTTTCGCTGCTAAGTATGTGTCATCATGTAAAAATCATATTACAGTTGATTTTCAGTTTTATTATGCAAGTACTTGTAACAAAAAATTAGACATTTGCATAACAAATGTTGTTTTATTCATATTGTAAAGATCAAGGTCCCACACAAGCCGTGGGAGTAGCTCAATTTGATTTACATAATCAAATGATGAATACAAAAAATAAATGTATATCATACAACTAGAAATAATGTAAACATAAAGTAGAAGGTGATTTGTCATTGCCTGGAAAGACAAACCATCGTTACACTTGAAGTCTTTAGTTGTGCTTTTGAATTGATCCAACTCCAGGCTCCAAAAGCATCTGCAAATATGATGAAATGTGGTATTAGAGATGGTCTCTAAGCAATGAAAAATAATATCCTATCCTATGCCTACACTACCAATAGAAATATAACACACATTCAATCAGGCATCCATCAAATGATTTCACTGTTCCAAAGAAAACATAATTCAATGGAAGCTTTCAACTTCATTTATTTTGCTAACATGTTTGTTTAAATGTGCAGGAATATGTTCATTATATTTATGATTAATTTCATCAAATATGTGGAGAAAAATAGGCTCCCACAAGGGTTGAGATGGCATATCGAAAGGACACCTCTCATTCACATCATTATTTGAGAGTTATTAGATATTCAATTACAGTCATCAAGAAAGGACTGTTGTAACAAGAGGAATTCACAAGAGTAGCCTTTGATCCATTATGACAAAAATATATTGATAAAATCATCCTTTTACTCATAATTCAAAAGGAACAACAATACATGGAATTACAATGAGCAGTAAGTAACACTTTTGAATGATTATATTAGAGCAACAAGGTCAATGTATTTAATAATTTATCAAAAGGAGCAGAATTTGCATCATGATGGTTGAGAACAACCAAGATAACATTGCTTAAAATCCATATTCAAAGATCAATCATAGTCAAGGTAATAATAATAGTGAGCATATATAAAGAGATTGAACAACACTGCCACAAATAGTCAAAGATGGTAATCCATTCAATGAAGGCAGTCAAATACAATGCAAGTTTCTTGTAAAGAATTGACAAAAAAGAAACTGCCATTTATAGAAACTTATATATGTAGTCTAGAGAAATGTTTTAGAACAAAAAAATGTGTTCCATATTTATATGTTTGAGATGGGTACAAAAGCTTTCAATTAGTTTTCAATGAAAAGTAGCATATACGGGAACAATCAATATGTTTCAAAGCATAAAAGACAACAGAGTAACAAACCAATGATGTTTTCTTCTAAGCTTCAGCCTGACAAGAAAATATAAAAGAGAAAAATGAAATTATGTTTGTCATCACAACCATAATGGCCCAAATGCAAAGCTCTTTATTTTGATCCAGTTAGTAGCATGATAGCCTCAATAATAGAGCACTGAAAAATGCTATGATCATATGAGGGGTGACTGTCAAGATCATAGAAGTGGAATAGGTCTACAGGGATGATAACAAAAAGCATATCCTACAGAGATCTCAAATGCAAATGACTTCAAATATCATAGTCTGGAAATCAAGATACAAAGATAATATCCATCTAATATCTCAGAATGAAGAAATCTCTTTGTAAGCATAGATACAAAAATTGAAAAACCCAAAAGATATAAAGGCAGCAACCATGATATACATGAGGGTTTCATATTTTTTCTAAAAGTAATAAACTAAATGCCAAGTTTTCATTATTGTTTACTGTGCGTCTAGCTCAAATTGAACGTTTTATCATTAGGATGAGAGATACCTAGAAATTAAAAGGAGAGGTTGTGACTTTCTATGACAAAAATATGCAAAAATTTCCTTATTTCCTTCACTAAATGTATAGGAAATTTAAGTATTTTCATTATCTTTCCGTCAATAATATTATCCAGAAAATGGTAAAGGAAATACAAGGTTACATGGAGGAAATATTACCTCTTATTTGTTGTGAGAGGATATTTTCAAATGTGGTGAAAAGCTCAAGCCAAGCTCAATAATGGCGACCTCATAATGGAGATGGCATCAACAGAGAATGGAAAAAAAAATGCATTAGAATATATGGCATGGTCATGGCTATAGATCCAGAGGATTCTTTGAAATGAAAGAAAAATGTTCAAATCTAAGATGAAGCGACTTAATCTATAGGAAATCTCCATTTAAAGCCCAGAAGCAGCAAGGAATCCATCAGGAACAATAAAATATGGTGATCAGTCAAGCTTATAGAGAATCTATTTCATGGCGGCTAGTGTCAAAATCTAGAAACTCATTCAAAACCCACAGCCAAAAATCTCTCAGAAAGAGAGAAACATAGACATAAGACACAAACAAATCAAAAGACATAAAAAATGTGTTATGGCCATGGCATACATGCCTAGAGATATTCAAAAATAGAAATACAAAGATCATTTCATGCCTAGTCCTGTGATGAAGAAGCACTTACCACACAATTTTCTCCACTAAGAGCTCAAGATTTCACCCAGAAGACCTCATATCTCACAATCACCACTGAAAGATTCAAAAACCCTATTCTACATGACAGTGCAATGTAGTTTCTCTTCCAAAAGTGCAAAACATGAATGGAGAAATGATTAGGGTTCAAGTGTTTTGAATTGAAGCCCTAATTCAAATTATGATGCATTTTTTTAAAATTGGTTTTTTATAAAATCATTTCATTTTATTGATGCCGTGGTTTTGACTTTTATGCCAAAAATCCTAATGATTAAAGGATCCCGTGACTTACTTAAGTCAAGCTTCAATTTATTGAAGTTTTGATTAGAAGATGTATCTCCTTTATTTTTACATGCTTTTTGAGAAATGGACTATGTAATTAGAGATATCCTATACCTTAGTCCATTATCATGCAAAGTATAAAGGAGAGATATGATGCAGAGTTAACTAAAGTGCCTCAAAAATCTATGAAATCATTCAAGTTCAAAAGTGTAGTCTCTACAAGAGTCTTCAACTACACTTCAATTTTGATGCTTTATTGTTATGCACAATACAGAGATGGAGTTCCAGTCATCATGGGAGGATTGACATAAATGAGGAGGCTTTTGCATGCTTGGGCCCACTTTTTGTGGGATTTTCAGTTCAGTTTGGGTACTCCATGGGTCAGTTATGAGTTGACGGCTAGTTTGAGACTGAGTTCACTCATTTTTGCATGAGTTTGGGCTATTTTTATCAGGGCTTTCTCTTCTACTTGGATTTCACATTGGAGATGTTTTCACTTCAGTTCTCATTCAGTTCTATTACTGGCTGCTTCGTGCATGCCTTTTGTATATATTGGAAAAAGTTAGTCTTTTTCCTCGAGTTCTTATTTTTCAGACTTTGCATTCTGCAAAGAGAAATATTTTGTAACTCAGCTTTTAGTTTCAGATTTATATACAACAACAAGTTTTACAGGTTCAATTCATGTCATTTTTTGCAAAGATTCCTTTAAATTCAGTGGAAACAAATGTCTACCTTTTCATTATGTTGTTTTTATGGAAGATTTGATGAGATTTTACTGTGTTTCAATATCAAAACCTTTAAAATCATTGTCTCATTTATATTTACATGCATTTAAAAATAGTAATAAATCATAGGTCTTAGGTTGTGTGTTGGAATAATCCTTTCTTTTCATGCTATGAAAACCTAGTTTTCCTTCGAAGAAGAGTTTTATTCAAGCCTTCCTCAGAATATTTTTTGTGATCAAACTGTTACATTGATTTGTGTGGATAGATTTTCTGAAAGTTATTGTGAATCAGAATTGCATGTTTTTATCGATTAGGTGCATCACCCACAATTTACAATTTTCAGCATTTATTTTCAAAGCCTTCTTACCCTTTTCGATTACAAGTTACCTAGTAATTAACCTAAAAATTTAATAGGAAGTCGACCTAGAACCTGGAGGTTTACTTTCAAATAGGGTACCCGCAACCTGAAAGTAATCCAATGTTTCAACAAATTGTTGAATTTAATCATTCAAGCATTTCGGGTGCAATCTGTTTGACAACATGACCAAAATAGTGTGGAGGCTTCGTTGGATGTTATCCCCCATTTAGTTTCGGAGGACCTAAATAGGGAGCTCACTGCTATCCTTTCTACCTTGGAGATAAAGGATGCAGTCTTTTCTTTTGAAGGGAATAAGGCCCCTGGGCCTGATGGTTTTCCTTTTCTATTCTTTCAGTCATGTTGGGAGATTGTTGTAGAAGATGTGATTAATGCCACTAAGGAGCTCTTTGGTTCCAGAAGATTACTTAGAGAGCTGAATGTGACCTTCATTGTCCTAATTCCCAAATCTGTTGCTACTAATAGCTTTGGTGAGTATCGTCCAATCAGTCTCTGCAACTCTGATTATAAATATTTTTTAAGGTGCTTGCCACTAGACTACAAAAGTGCCTTCTAGATTTGATCTATAAATAGAAAAGTTGCTTTGTCAATGGTCGTTAGATCCTAGACTCTATAATAACTATGCATGAACTTTCTCATTCTATTAATGCTTCTAAGAAGCTAGGATTCATCCTGAAACAAGACCTTCTCAAAGCTTATGATAGGGTAAAGTGGAGATTTTTGTTGGAGGTGTTGGAACACTTTGGTTTCTATCAAAAGTTTCTCTAGCTTGTTGATAAGCTCATTTCTACTTCGTCTTTTGCTATGCTAGTGAATGGTTCTCATTCCCCTTTTTTCTGGAGCTCGTGTAGTTTGAGATAGGGAGATCCTATCTCTCTATTGATTTTCATCTTGATGGCAGAGGCTCTTGGTAGAAATATCCAAAAGGATTTGTTGACCGGGTCACTAGAGGGCCTTTCTCCTTCCTCTATATGTGAACCTATTACCCATAAATAATTTGTTGATGACACTATTCTAATGGGTGAATCCTCTATCGGGTGATCCCACAAAACTTGTTTACAATTTTTGGGAGATTCTGATTTTTGCTGAAATCACATAATTTTACAAAATATAATGATTTAATCCTTAAAAAATTTCATTTAAAGCATTCCAATTGAAGAGGGTTTGATCAAACTACCTTAGATCAAACCCCCTTGGATAGAACCTCGCTAGTTTTAAATCATACCTATAACAGAGTCTCCTTTACACCTATCAAAATGTTGATAAAAATCCACTTTTGATTTACCTTTTGGGGGATCAAATGAATTCATTTAAAATTTATTTTTTGTAAGTATGTATTCCTTATTATAAGCTTCCCAAAAATTATAATTTTAAATAAATTTAATTTTATTGTTATATTTATTTTTATTTCTTGTGAATGTAGGTTTTTCAGAAAATCAAGCTCTTTGTTCGTACATGTGGAAAAATAGAAGATTATAATTTTTTTTGAAAAATATGAGTGCATCGATATTGAAGTCCTTGATCCAAAAATAAATAAATAAATAAATTTTGATACATACAAAAAGTTGTGTTATACAATGCTATGTCGAATTGTAATTGGTTTGACTTTGAAACTTGATTAAGGAAAAATATTCAATAAAACACTATGAAACCAATTGGAAGCACTAGATATCATAGTTACAAATCTAAATTTGAAAAAATAGAATTTTATCCTTCATGGAAAAAAATTGTATTATATGGTGAGTGTCACTCTTTAAAAATGGTGTTTACTGAAAAAAACTAGTTTTCGAAGGAGATGGAAAAAGAAGTACAATCTGATTCCAAAAATTTTGAAAAAATTATATTTAGAATCTACAAACAAAATGTCACAAATCACTAGTTTCCATCATCTTCAAATTTCTCACGATTTAGCTGCTATAGGTGCCCAAAAGTGAATATTTAGTTAGAAAAAATCAGTTCAGTGTCTAGTTTGTTCAAAAATTGTAAACTAGTATTGTGGGATCTCCCTCTGTGAAGTCAAAACTATGAAGGGGTTGATTGAGGCTTACGAGAAGGTGTCTAGTCAATGCGTTAATCTTCCTAAGAGTCAATTTGTTTTCCTTAACACACCTGAAGCTCTACAATTAAAGCTTGCCAGGATTTTATCGTGCAATAGGGGTGAACTCCCGTCTACTTACTTGGGGCTTCCTTTATGTATTTCTAAGATCCTAGAGTCCTTCTGGCTAGGAATGTTGGATGAATTTAGTAGAAAGTTGGCAGGTTGGAAAGGGACGCTTCTCAGTCAGGTGGGGAAGGTGCAACTGATTTCCTCTACTCTTCAAACTTTGCCTCTGTATGCAATGAGCCTTTTTACAATTCCTGTCAAATATGAAGAGAAAATGGAACAAATAATGAGAATATTTTTGTGATCGGGTGTTAAAACAAAGCTATAATTCCTCTTGTGGCTTCATATTTGGTTTGTAAACCAAAGAAATGGGGTGGTCTTGGCATCAAAAATTTAAAATCTTTTAATAAGGCTCTCTTGTCAAATAATATTTGGAGGTTCCTCAATGGGGAAGCGAGGTGGGCTACCCTAGCCAATAAGAAGTATTTGCATGGCTTTGGGAGATCCTGGAATATGCTAACCTCTGATGATATTCCTTCTAGTTCTTGTTTATGGAGGAATATTGTTCCTTACAGGGATTTGATTGCTAATGGTGTTAGATGGCTACTGGGTGATGGTACCAAAATTCTCTTTTGGGAGGATGATTGGTGTGACTTTAAGCCTTTGATCAATCTTCCCTGGGCTCCTTCCATTGTTCCTATTTGAAAAATTCTCTTTGGAATTAGGGTGGCAGATTATTTTCAAAATGTGGAATGGAAAAACTTCTAGGACTGGGACCTAGCATTGAAGGTTCTAAAGGACTTCTTGTGCAATGTTCATATCCCCATTTTTCCTAGGCCAGATAGGGTTGTTTTGGATTCCTGTGCTAATGGTAATTTCTCAGTGGCTAATTCCCTTGTTAATTCGCTGGAAAAGCACAATTATCTTCCTTTCTGTGGGACTTTATGGAACAAGAATCTGATTCCCAAGGTGAATGTCTTCTTCTGGCTGCTTATGCAAGGTAAAGTCTTAACACAGGACAATATTTGGAAAAGGGGATTTTCTATTCCTAATAGATGTGCTCTTTGTGAAGCTGATGCTAAGAGTGTTGTCCATATCTTTATTGGGTGTAACTTTTCCTCTATTATTTAGAGTAAATTTCTTAGTCTTTGGAATCTAGATTGGGTCTTTCTGGATTCCCTTGATAAAAAATTTGACCAGTGGAAGTTCCCCTCCACCTCCTTTATTCTCTGATGGCTTTGGGATCTTATAGCTCTGCATATTGCATGGGGGTTATGGAAAGAATGAAATAACATAATATTTCATGATTCTAAGCTCAAATTTGGCAATCTTTTCATCAAGATTTGTTGAGTGATTCTAGAGAATTTTGCTCTCATTGATTCTCAGTCATCTCATAGTGCTCCTATTGTGTGTGTTGGCTGGGTATGACCTCTTAGTGATTTCTAATTGGAAGGTCCCCTCTATTCCTACTATGAATTCTAAGTCCAACTTAAATGCTAGATTGAGTACTAAGTGGCAACCACCTCCTTCAGGGTGGGTTAAAGTTAGTTTTGATGAGGTAGTGAAGGGTAACCCTAGGCCTATAGGTTGTGGGGGGTGTTGAGGAATGAAGATGACACTCTTAAGCGTGGTGGCATTCCCATTGGGAAATCGGATAAATCACTGTGCTAAGGTGGAGGCTATGTTTATAAGCATAAAATATGTTGTGGATAGGGGTTTCTCTAAAATATGGGTTGAAGGTGATTTATTAAATATCATCAACTATTTGCGTGGCACTCATAAGCCTAGTTGGAATGTGGATCAATTTTTAAAGATACTATAATTATGTTAAGTTCTTGTGAAGAGACCCGCGTCTCTCATATTTTTTGAGAAGGAAATTCATTGGCATATTTTTTTGCCAATGAGGTTGTTAGGTTCAATGAGTATCATGTGTGGGAGGAGGGCTCTCTCCTTCTTAAGAAATATAGGATCTTAATGAGAAATGATGGTGTTAGCTGAGTTGATGTAGTGGCGACATTTAATCTTTAGTACCAATTCTTGACTCACACACTTTGTGGGTTTTGTTTGGATTGTTGGCGTTTAGTTGAGAAATTATCGCAAGGGTTTTCTTCTTCTAGTATTTGAAGAGATGGGTGGTGACAAAAGCATAATAGAGCTGCACTCTTTTGTGGGCCTGAGGAAGAAAAAGAAGCTATGGAAGATTCTTTTCCATGGGAAATTTATGCCATTTTTAGAAAGATTGCATGGGCATGACCCAAATGCCTTGGCAGAATTATTTGTTTCCTGCTAGCATAACCACAAGATTTAGATAAAGGGTCTAGAAGTGGATGTAAATGAGGATTTTATTACTTTCATGACTGGGATGTCAATGGTTGGCCATAATTTTTACAAGGAAAAGAAGAGCAATGAGGAAGCGATGGCTCAATTTTTCAAAGATGATGAACAAAAAAAATTAATTAAAATGAAAAGTTGGGGCTATGAGCACAAGTCCCTCAAGAAGATATGGGCTAATTTTGGGGAGGTGTTAATGTGCTATGTGACTTTGGAAGGAAGGTTTACTGCTATCCTAGGTCACCATTTCACTCTTTTAAATCATTTTAGGTATGAGTTGTTTATTTGCTTTCATTTTTTTCTATTGTCTTCCATGGAGGTTTTTGTTTATGCTCATTTAAAAAATAGGAGGGCTTCGGTCCTCCATGAGGGTTTCATTCTTTTAATCATTTGGAGCATGTTAAAGATCTTCTCCTTTCCCTTTATATTAAGGGAAAGGAGAAGATTCCAAGTGAAGTTTCTGGTTTTTCTGGCTCGAGTACCAACATTATTGAAGAAGAGGAGTGGAATGAAGAGGATGATGATGGTACCCCTCCCCCTATGAGTACCTCCTCTAAAAAGAGGAAGAAGGGTAGCCTTAAAAGAAATTAGGTAGCTAAGCACCTTGTTCTTTCTATTAGTGAGGATACAGAGGTGGGCTCAAACAAGTCCTCTCCTAGGAATGTGGATTTGGTTGTTGGCTAGGGAGAAGCTGAAGGTGGAGGAAATGAGGAGGGTTGTAGGAGAATGTGCTCACAAAAAATGCCAAGGATAAGCCAAGGAGGGCACCAAACACATTGGAAAATTAAAGAACCAGGCCTCAAAATTTTTAGCAAAGGATACCAAGGTGATTTGTGAGGAGAATATTTATGGTGAAAAGGCGGTAGAAATTGATGACTCCCTGGTTCGTAGCACGCCCAATGTGGAGCTGGAGGAGGAAAACATGGGTCAAGATGAGGAGGATGCTGAGAAGATGAGTGCTAAGTCAGAGCCTCTAAAGGTAAATCCCCTTTCTGGGGACTTTTCATATCTTAATGATGATTCTACCTCAATGTTTGAGCTACTAGACATGGCTAGGGATGGGGCCACTGGAACTTTTAAGTTAGCTAAGTGGACTCTTTAGGAGTTTAATAAGGTTAACATTAAAATAAGAGGTTTGAAGTCTAGAACTTGAAGAATATACCAAAAGGCTCAATGCCAAATATTCTGATAGACAAAATTGTGGACCTTGAGGGTTCCTTCCATGACTTCAAATCTCTATGTGAAGAATGATTGGCTAGTTTAGAAGCCAAGATATTGGATAATAATGTGGACATAAAGAAGCTTCTCCATGCGTGTCACATTTCAGTGAAGAATAGTGTAGACTCTTTGGAAGTCCTATTTCAAAAGATTAGTGAGCTCAGGGAGGACCAATTGTATTTTTTTGAATTAATGGAGAAAGAGCACTTGGTCAAAGGCAAAGGAAAAAATGTGCGAAAGATGACGATAAAGGCCCTGTTGTTAGAGGGTCTACTAATTGGAAAAAGTCCTTTGAAGTTGAGAAGAAAGAGCTGTTGGACATGATTGAAATGAATAGTAGCTAGGAGTTTGAGGTGGCCAACACCTTAAGTAGTATGAAATAGTGTTATGCTCTCTTATTGTATGTTGTCTATTTTCTGCTAGGTCTCGATTTATTTCCTATTGTTTTGTTTTTTTGATGTTGTTGGGTGCTGCTAATAGTTTACTATTTTATCTCTCATGCAACACTTCGTTTAGTTTTGTTATTTTGGGTTTTGGTATGTTGTTGGTATCTTACTATAGTATATTTTAAGCATCATTTTGTATCTTAAGTTGTAAAGGGTTTTGGGTCCCTTCAGAACTTCCACTCTGCAATTTGTCTTTGATATTTCTTTGTTATTCCCAATTATGAAAATATGTTTGCTTGTTTTCATTTTGAATATTTTTGACCATGCAAATATTTATATATATATATATGTTCTTATATAAATATATTGTTATATATGCAATTGTATATATATATATATATACACGAATAGATATAGATATAAATATATATATATATATATATATATATATATATATATATTCTTATATATGTAATTGTATATATATATAATTGTTTATGTATGTGTATGTCATTGTTACTACAAAATATGAATATGGTATCACTAGTTTTCATTTCAAAGATATTCTGCCATGCAATTGTATTATTATGTTCTTCCATGCACAATACTTTTGTTTGCAAAATTTTTTTTTTTTTAATTTCATTGTTACTACCAAACATGGAAAGGGTTTGACTTGTTCACAATTATAGGGTTTTCTGTCATGCACTTGTATTCGTGTGTTCAACAATGTAGGAACTTTCACTTTGCAATTTGCCTTTGATATTCTTTTGTTATTCCCAAATATGAAAATGAGTTAGCATGTTTTTATTCCAAAGATATTCTGCCATGCAATTATATATATATAAGAACAGATATATATATATATATATATAATTACATATATATAATTACTTATATATGTTCTTATATATGTAACTGTATAAATATATAATTACACACACGCACACACACACACACACAACCACACACACACACACACACACACACATATATATATATATGTAATTTTTTATGTATATATGTGTTTGTTACTATGAAATATGAATAAGGTATCACTGGTTTTCATTTCTAAGATATTCTGCCATGCAATTGTATTATTTTGTTCTTCCATGCACAATAGTTTTGTCTGTGAAATGCTTTTTTTATTTCATTGCTACTACCAAACATGGAAATGAAAAAAACTTAACCCATTATCATATTTGGGTTTAACAAAAAAATATTAAAGGAAAATTACAAAGTTAAGTTTTTGCATAACAACAAAATATTAAAGGTAGTGGAAAATTACATATATATATATGTGGATATTTATATGTATGCATATATGTATATACATATGTGTACATATATGTATATATATGTATATGTGAATATAAAATTCCTCAAGCTCCATCCAAGTGGTTTTTATTTTGCTAAATCTAGCCCATGCCTTATATATTTGAATATCCTTGGGCCCCTTTTTGATGAACTTCGCTCGCTACCGACACATGTCCGTTGAGCACTCTCCACAGGAATTTCTTCCTTCGTTATTCTTCCAGCCCACACGATGCTTCCACGTTTCAACACCACGGGCACTTGAATATTGATTCCCTTCACTTTTCAACCGAGCTCCGTCTGCATGCCACATAGCATCTATCTGTGTTCACTTTTTGGAGGACCCCACAGTCAATGCTAACAATGAAAAATTCTCCACGTGTCTTCCCCACGTGGGTTTTCATCGCAAGGAGGGAGAAATGAACCACAAGCGCCTACCTTTCACCATGCGTCTCCTCTATAGGGATTTCATCGAGAGGAAGGAAGAAATGAGCAATGAGCCCTGCCACATTGCCACGTGTCCTAACTGCCTCCATGGGTAAGCAACACATGTCTACATGAGGTTCTGTGAGACCACCAACATCATTCGTAGGGGATACGTTTGGCTCAAAGATGACCGCGTTCTATGGCTCAAATCTTTCTCTGTTGAAATAGCTTTAGCAAACTCATTGCTTTGGGCATCATTATTCATGATGAGGAATCTTTTCTATTACTGGCTCACTAGGCAGTGGGATTGTTTTCTTATATAAACTGCTTCTTTCTTCTAAAAAGGAGTGGGGAAGATAAAGAAAAATTGTGAAAGACACCAGGTCTTTTGTACTGTTTTAGATTAATTGTATGAGACTCACAGGTTGTGCCATTATTTGGCCTTTCTGTTTTCTTAATCTATTTGACAAAACATTATACTGTGCCATTACTATATTGAGTTATTTATTTGTAGAGCTTCTATTCTTTCAATATAAATTTGTTGATTTAGACCATGTCTTTGACTCTTCTTTTTAGTAAATGTGTATGGGAGTTATTTTATGTTATTAGATAAATTATTCAATTTTTCATCTTTGATTTCTATTATTCTGGGACTTAGAAAATTGTTGAATAGACCCTTAAATCGCATCCCGAAAGATAGATTTATCGTTCCTACATCTACATCTCGGTGCATCGACTTAGTGAGATCTTTATTTTTTATATCTCCTTCATTTTCCCATTCTAAAACCCCAATTACAGAAGAAGTCAGCTTCTTAAAAAACCCAGAGGTCACTCAGTTTAGCGCAATTGGTCCCCCATTTAATGAGTTTCCCATAAGGTTGCTACCTTGTCAATTTTTGGCATCAACAGTTTCTTTTTCTAGCACGCCTGATGGGACTTCTTAAATGTACCTAAATCTAAAGTGAGTGTATGATCCATCGACTTGTTACTAGATCCCAAATAGCTAATAACCCTAGCTTGTTAGTGCCACCACTAGGAATAGTAAAAATTGGAACCCATATAGTCAATGTTTCGCTCCCTCCACTAGCCATGTTGCCAATTGCAAATAGAAATTATGTGGCATGGGATGCCAGAAGTCCCTTGGTAGCACAAGTAGCACCTACCATTTGGGCCCCTATCCTAGCCTCAACTTTAAAAGTTATACGAAAGTTCACCAAGGATGGCTCATAAACACCATCCAAACATCTGCAAGATGTGGTGGATGTGTATTTGGTGCATGAAGTCATCAACCAAAATATAGCACTAAGGTTTCTTGCAGCCTCTTTTAAGGGTAAGGCACTGGATTGGTACCACACTCTGCAAGCTAACACTATTGATACCTAGGATCAGCTCGAAGACCCTTTTTATGAAATATTCTCAAATGATCGAGATAGGTATTCACTATATCATCAGCTAGTGATCATAAAGAGAACCCTATATGAATCCATAACTGACTTCAATGCTCAATTTCACATAAATTAGTAGAGAATCCAAGCTGTCATTTGCCCGCCTACTGAGTTAGCATTCATATTCTACTTGAAATCCATCAATGATGACATCTTGATAATGATCTAGTCCCTTGGTGGAGCCAATCTACCAGATGCATACAACGTCATTGTCAAGGTGGAGAATAATCTAATAGACGTCGGGAAATTGCCACCTCAGCCCATTATGCCTATATTTCTCAAAATATCAGTTCCTGCCTAGGAGATGCCATCTACTAATGTGTCTGATCCTCCCCAATCTATGTACACATATATGGGCATGCCATAGAATGTCGCTTCCACATCTGGCTCTTCAAAGGATGAGATGAGCGACACCAAGGAGATGTTGTGAACCATCGCTAATGAAATAACTACCATCAAGCAGAACTAGTCTGCACCTTCGAAGCTGACCTATTAAAATTATCAAGGAAGAAGATCTTCTTACCACCAAAATCAGTTCCAAGGAGGCTCACACACAAATATAGAGGCTCAAATGACTAACCAATTAGTGTCAGTACCTACTCTGCTGCAAAGTGCTAGCCCAAGCTCAAGCAGAGAGCTAACAATAGGGAAAAATAATCTTGCCAATGACATCAACCTCTAGTGCTTCCCTTGTGGTGACGCACATATTCCCCAAAACTACCTGTATAGCAACCTACAACAAAAGGTGGTGGAACAATGCAACCAAGGCACAACGTCAGACCATGGAGGTTATGAACATTCCTCTCTGCAAATGGAAAATGTGGTACTCACTATGAAAATGCAAGGGATGTCCCTAAATCAGGAAACAAATATAGCTCCCAATTATAAACTCTTCTCATGGATGGAAGGAGAGGAGGCGGGGTTTGCAAATGATGCTTCTACATCCAAAGCCCCGCAAGTGTAATTGGATTACAACACTCACTCAAAGAGGAGATTCACTGGCGAACTAGTCATCCCACAGCCTAAAAGTGCCTCTGACCAAACACCTAGTACCTCTGCAGTTGCACAACAATGTTAGCTATGAAGGGAAATTGCTATAACCAGAGCTAAGGAGCAAAAGCCTTCAAATCTGCCACCATTTATGTGGTGGAAATTTTGAAAAAATCCTCCACTAATGTGTCCCTGTGGGATATCTTATCTATTCAAGAGCAGAAGACATTGCTGCAAAAGGCTCTCTAGGAAGATCCAATCATTGAGCCAATGGAGCAATCACTCAAGGAAAAGGTCGTTGATACATCACCTCCTGCCAAAGTTCTCACAAATCCTCTACCAAAGCTAGAGATAAGCCAAAACCCAAGCCTTTTTTCCTAACTCTTATTGTGAGTAAAAAATTATTACATAATTCCATGACTAACTCTAGCACTAGCACTATAGTCATGCCCAAGCAGGTAGCTAAAGCCTTAGGACTTAGCTATGAACCTTTAAAAAAGGGGGTTATGCAGCTTGATGGGAATAAAGTTAAAACTGTAGGTGTCATCAAAGACCTCCCTTTGACTCTATTCTCCTACTCTAGCATCACAGTTTCGTAATATATTGTGATCATAGACGTTCCCCCCATGTTTGGTCTCTGCCTATCCCAGGAATTCACTTCAAAAATAGGTGGGTATCTTTCTTTGGATTGGTCACACTTGATCCTCATGACCAAGCATAGAGCTAAAATGAAGATAATATCTGAACCTCTATATTTGGAACATGTGGCCAATGAAGCCATGATCAAATTTGAAGCTACTCATACCTCTTTCACCAAAGAAGAAATGCATTGCACTGAGCTACTAGAGGATGAAAAAGTGACTAGAGATCAAACCAATCAAGAAGAGGTCCTCTTGAGCAAATATATAAACACTAATCATTTCAGTAACTATCATGCTACCGGGATAGGCACCTATGTCATTTATGATGAGGATCAAGTTCTTTTGAAGGTCATGAAGGAACCCAAGAGCAGTCAAGCCTCAGAACTATGTATTTTTCACTTTGATGGAGCAAGATGCAAAGTTTGCACAAGATCCGGGATATGTTTGACATCCCCATCCAATGAAAAGACACTCCAGTCCTTCCACTTCCAGTTTGCTTGTTCGAACAATGAAATTGAATATGAAGGCATAGTGCCAAGTCTAAGCCTTACACAATGGATGGGAATCAAGCAATTAATGGTGTTTAGAGATTCTAAACTAGTGGTCAATCAAGTCTGAGAGATTTCTACAGCCAAGAATGTCCACATGAGATCCTATAGACATAGAATCTGGGACCTGATTGATGGTTTTGAAGCCTTCAATATCCAAATAGTGCCCAAAGAGTAAAATACAGAGGCAGATTACCTAGAAGCAATTGGATCTCAATTTGATCTTGCTTCAGACTTAATTCATAACAAACAATCTATGCGAGTGATTGTTCGACCAAAAATTCCAGATAATGATCAGAGCTGGAAAGTGTTCAAAAGTGATGAACACATCACCTCATTCATCCAACAGTCGAGAGAGTTCACTGAGCAAATCCAACTAAATATTTATGAGGCCTACGACGGATAAATCATTCAGCTAAAGTCCAACAAGCTTCCAAAGGGACTGATCAGTCTCAAAAACTTGTTTGATTGTGACAATGCAAGGAATGACAAGAGAAAGTTTATAGCAAACAAAAGCGACTATGTAGACCTTCAAGTCTGAGACGGAAGGAAACTCAAGGTCAAAAAAGATGTTCCACGTCATGACAAGGAGACGCTCATCCATTTTTGTAAAAATTATGGAGTAGTGGCCTAGTCATATGATGGCCTCAAGGGATATGATCCTGAAATAATCTAGCATACTATAGAGCTGACAAAAGGTGCAAAACCTTTCCACCACAAATAGAGGCTAGTAAATACCAAGATTGAAGTCTTGATGGTGCAAGAACTGACAAAGCTAATTCAGTCCCAGATCGTCTTCTTGATCAAGCACATCACATGGGTATCCAACCTAGTTCCAATCCAAAAGAAGAATGGAGACATCCACCTATGTGTTGAATTTCAAGACATGAACAGAGCATCCCTGAAAGACCACTACCCATTGCCTTCCATGGAGTCCATATTGCAAACAGTGGCAGGGTCAGAGATGTTTTCTCTACTGGATGGATTCTCTAGTTATAACCAAATCTGGGTCAAAGAAGAGGATTGACACAAAACAATATTCACTACCAGGTGGGGAATGTTTACATATGCTAAAATTCATTTTGTTCTCTCAAATGCGGGAGCAACTTTCTGGTGAGCAATGGATATCACTGTTACCTATTTTTCACTTCGAGCTCAAACAAGTAGAGCTGAATGAAGTTCATCATTTATAGGTACAGAAAATTTTCATGTTTTGTTGATTAAGTGTTCATTGATCATCATTGATATCATCTTACATATGAGTCATAGTTTATTGTGCAAACGTTTTAAACAGAAAATTGAGAAAATTTGCATAATAATGCTTTTATTCATTTTGTAAAAAATGTTGAATTCCACACAAGCTGTGGAAGTAACTTTTGGATTTTTTTTTACAATAAAATAAGGAATGCTTAAACAATGGTATGCTATACAACTGAAAAAAATGAAAGCATAGGGTAAAAGATGATCCGTCATTGCCTGGAATGACGAATCGTTGATGGTTGAGGTTCAGTGGTGACGTCAGTTTTAGCTCCGTTTCCAGCTTCAGCTTCGGTTTTCAGCTTTAAAGGGATCTGCAGGAAAAGATTAAAATGATGTTAGAGATGGTCTCTAAGCAATAATGGATCAAATCCTATCATATGCCTATGCTACTGATAGGAATATAAGATACAGTCGATCAGGCATTCATCAGATGATTGCAAAACATCAAGAGGAAAGACATAATTCAATGGAAGCTTTCAGCTTCTTTTATTTTGCTAACATGTTTGTTTCAGTGTTCAGGAACAGGTTCATCATGTTTGAGATCATTTCATCAGATATGTGGAGTAAAACGAGCTCCCACAAGGGTTGATCCCGGCATATCAAAAGGATACACTCTCAAGTTACATACGAGATTTCATTAATATTGTCAAAACAGTCATCAAAAGAGCTGTTGAGATAAAGAGATAGTCAAATAAGCAGCTTTATTTCAAAGAGATTTAGGAAAAATAGCTTGAGCATATAGTATAGCTTTGCTCTTCATATCAAGAAAGGATCAAACAGTGAGGATCAGTGATAATATAAGCAGCAGAGAATCATGAATATAATGGCTAGGAATCATATTATGAGGAGGTTACAGCCATGTACGGTTCAGCAAGAGTATGTTTTTTTTTCCATTCTCAGGGTATTTAAGAACAGGAAAAGCTGTAAGAGAGACGAAGATGTATGATGGGTTGTTAAATTACTTGAAACTGTGCTATTGAAGTGTCAAAATATGGTGATATTGTTTCAGTAGGGTGCAGTTTTAAAATGGATGGAAAAACATCAAATGGCAATTTCTAATGCAAACTGCATATGGTAATGATCAGCAGTCAAGTTTCATTACATAACAACTATTACAGCCAACGAAGATATATGAAGGCTTGCAAATAAGACAAAGCCCACAGTTGTTCACTCATAACCTTGAAACAGAAACAGAACATCCAAATAAAAGACCTCTATTCATGATATCAATGCCTTTGAAGGAACAGTACCAATGTAAGGCTAAGCATGATCATTTAAAGGATGAAGCAAATTTTTTGTGGGATAAAAATGAAAGAGAAATTGCCACCAGCAAGGATTAAATAATCAACATTTATATAATAGTATACAGTCACAAGAATCTGAATAGCATTTAGTTCAGCTCATGATCACAGTCATAAATTGCCACGAATGACAGTCACCATGATTTGAAGAGCAGTCATATGTTACAATCATACAAGTGACAGCCAAGATACATATAGAGGGACAGTCAACAGCAATGATAAAAACCATGACCATCATCAAATGGCAATGCTAGTAATAGTAACAAAGGATTCCAGCCATGAACCTTAGAATATAAAGTGCAGATCCACGAAAAGCTTCATCTCACAGTCTTAATCACTAAAGTTCACATGTGCAGATAGCAAGGTTTTAATTACAACAGCTGCAGCTAATTAGCCTATAGGAAATGATTGAAAGTGTCTCATCTTGTGCACTGTGCACAGAGTATATAGAATAAAGGATGCTCTTTAAATTTTAAGAGTGAGTTTAAGTCAGCCCAAGCAAGGTGTTGATCATTTTCTGCGTAATATCAAAATCAAAATGAAAGTAAATAACAGAGCAACACACTATTTAGTGAGCATGTTTTCCATTTTTACTGACTCGAGCTTGTAAAAAATGACCCAGATATGCAGAAATTGCAGTTTCTTTTTTCATGATATTTATTCGTCATATTGCTATACGAGGTAACCATATTGCTACAAGAAAAAACATTTTGCACATTGAGCAGCAATCTCAAAATTGTGGAGCAGTCATTAAAGACAGTCTTCGTCAGCATATAAACGTCAAAGAATTAAGAAGCATGAGTTAAGGGTTTCAGAAAAACTTTTCAACTGGCAACCTCAAGGCTACGACCTACAGAAGTAAGAGCATAAAGAAATTTTCAAAGATCTTTAAGAAGCTTGATACGCAACAGCAAGAGATGTCAAAATACATCAGAAAGTACTCTCATGGCGGCCTCAGAATGAAAAAAGGCATCAACAGAGAACATGAAATAAAGAAATACATCAAGAAATGGTGAAATCCACGGCCAAAAAAGACTAAAATACACTCAGAATGGAACTCGATTCTCAGTATTGCCATGAAGTAAACTTACCTCTGCATTTTTCTCCTTCAAAGTCTTAGGAAAATGACGCTCAGATGCAGCTCGAATGGTGAAATTCATAGCTCCAGTCTAAACCCTGTCTCTTCCAGTGGCGGCGCTCATTTTCTTCTTCAAAATGCAAAGTGTGAAGAATGGTAAAAAATGATTAGGGTTCGAGCAAAGTCATTTCACACCCTAATTCGACTTCATTGATATTTTTTATTATTTCATTCTAAAAAAAACAAACAAAGTCATTTCATGCCCGTGTTTTTGACTTAAAAGTCATGATGCTCGTGAGTTTTAGAGTTCAGCTTCAAAGTTACACTTTGATTTTGGAATATTATGCCTTGCATGTTTTTTTTTTTAGAACAAGTCAAATGTTCAATTAAATATTAAAAGTAATATAATTATTACTTTAATATTTAGACATGTAATAAGGGGTGTTATTATCAGCTGTGAGTTTTCAAATTTTTGCTGAGTATGAATTTTAGCTTTATCCTTCATATTTATTTGCATAATTCAATGTAAATGAATTAATTAAATGATGCATTTTAAATCATTTAATTAATTCATCTTTTTCAAATGCAAATAAAGATATTATATAAAGCCAAATTTCAGTTTACTTCGGCTCTACATCAAATTGTCAACTGAAGAGTTACCATGAGAAAGATGGATTTTTTAAATGTGCATGGGCAGATTGATACAAACGAGGTGGTTTTTTGCGTGCTTTAGCCCACTTTTTCAGGGATTTCAGTCCAGTTCGAGTTGCAGATCCATTACACACATTATGACTGCTAGTTTGAGTTTGTGTTCACTCATTTTTGCATGAGTTTGAGCCATTTTTTTAGGGATTTTCACTTGTGCTCGGATTTCGCTTTGGAGTTGTCATCTTTTTACTTTCAGATCACTTTCAGTTGCTTATTCATGCACTTTGAAGTGTATTCATGGTATATATTGAAATTTTTTATCTTTTTCAATCTAGTTCTTGTTTTCTGCCTTTGCCTTCAGCAAAGAAGACTATCTTGTAACTCAGCATTTATTTACAGATTAATACAGCAGTGTTTTTTTTACAGGTTTAGATCGTGTTATTGCAGAGAATTCCTTCAAGTTTCAGTATTTTAGAATTTGCCTTCAAGTTTCAAGCATCTTTGTCATGTGGGATTGATCGAAGTAATTATTGTGTTGCAGTTTTTGAAACCTTTAAATATTTTTGTCTCCTTAGTGAATTTTGTATGCATCCAGGTTTAAATCCATTGGTTAAACATTGTGTTAATCGATAATCAAATAGTCTAGTTGTGGAAATCATATTTCCCTTCTATGATTGTTTCTTTAATAGCCTTTGTTTAAAATATTCAAGTGTTTAAACTTCCAGATCTAGTTGTGCGAATGAAAATAGTGAGTAATTGTTATGTGAGTTAAAGTCTGCAAGTTGGATTCTTCGGTGCATCACCATAAATTAAAAGTTTCATAGTTTAGAATTCAGACTTAGTCTTTCTACCTCTTTCCCAGCCAAGTCAATTAGATTTTAGGGGATTTTTATCAGGGAACCAGCCCTCTCTGGAGATTGATTCTTAGTTTTAGGCAACCCAAGGCCTGAGAATCATTCCATGTTTCAACAGATTGCTGAATTTAATTATTCAAGCGTTCGGGTGCAATCTGAATTGACAACAATCACTTTTAGCGAATTGATCAACACGATTAGCTTGATCTATATAGATGATCTGAACATATTCTCTAAATCTAAGGATGATCACTTTGATCACCTAGAAGTTGTTTTCAAAAAATTCCAGGAGTTCGGGGTATCCCTGAACCTAAGAAAATGTGTCTTCGGAGTACCGCAAGGAAAATTATTGGGACATGTAGTGTCCAGAGAAGGAATTACAATCAATCTTGAGCGGGTGAAGGCAATCAGGGAACTTCTCCTACCAATCAACAAGATAGGAGTCCAGTCTTTTTTGGGGAAGGTAAACTTTGTAAGAAAATTAATTTCTAATTTTGCAAGACTAATAAGACCTATCACCCTAATGCTAAAAAAGGATCAATTATTCAAATGGAAAAAGGAAGCTAGAGAATCCTTTGAGAAGGTTAAGGATGCTATTTATTCAGCTTTTGTGTTGGTCAATCCAGACCTATCAAAGGACTTTATATTGTATGTATTCAGTAGAAAATCTAGCATCGCTACTGTGTTAACTCAAAAGGATGATGAAGGAAAGGGAGAATATCTAATAGAATTTCATTCCTGAACCATAAAATTTTATGAGATGAACTACAACTTCATTGAGAGGCAAGTGTTTGCCATTGTTAAGGGACTCAAGAAGTTTTGACACCTAATATCTTGCAACAAGGTGATTTTTTATGTCACGCATTCTAGTGTGCGAGAGTACATCATGGAAGGATAAATCACTGAAAAGAGGGCCAATTGGATAACTAAGATCCTTGAATATGAGATTGAGGTCATGCCTACAAAGAGCGTCTAAGGAAAAGGACTATGCAAATATTTTTCCCATGATGAAGAAATGGCAGCTGAAGAAGAGCAACTAGAGCTGGTTCTAACAAATGAGTCTAAGTTTGAAGGTTGTTGGCTAGTAGAAAAAGAGAAATTCATGCACACTGGAAGATATCCACTAGGCCTTCCTTCTCAAAATAAAATATTCTACCAACTAAAAAACAATTGATATGTGCTTATTGAATGAGTCCTCTTCAAAAGGAATTTCAATGGCGTTCTTCTGTGGTGTGTCACCATGGAGCAAGCGAAGAGAATTCTTGACACTTTCCACAACAGTCCCACAAGTGGATATTTCTCTGTGAAAACTACCATCATCAAAATCATGTGCGTAGGATACTTCTGGCCTAAACTATTCCATGACTCATACTCCTTGGTGAAATCCTACAAGAAATGCCAATTCTTTGCAGGAAGAAGAAAAAATTCTGCAATGCCTCTCAATTTGATAGTGGTTGATGAGCCATTCACACAATGGGGCCTTGATTTTATTGGGATGATCAATCTTGCCTCTAGCACTAGACACAAATGGATCCTCACGGCCACAGACTACTTCACCAGATGGACCGAGGTCATACCCCTAAAGAATGCAATGGAGGCAGAGATTGTGGACTTTCTTGAGGGGCTAGTAACAGGATTCAGCCTGCAAAAGACCATCATCTCCAACAACACTAAGGATTTCTTGGGTTCTAAGGTATGCCAATTCACACTTGTGCAAGGAATATTCTTAAAAACATCATCAAATTACTACCCATAGGGGAATGGCCTGGCCGATTCAACTAACAAAATTTTTGTTTGACTCATTAAAAGAATCAGGTCTTAACATCAGGAGTGGCACAAGAACCTTTAGGCAATGCTCTGGGTAGACTGCATAACCCCTAAACAAATTCTCAAGACTTCATTGTACAAGCTATTGTATGGAAAAGAAGCACTATTACCCATCTCCATGGAGATTCCTACGCTACAATTGCTCAAATCCCTGGAAGTTGAAGAAAATGGAGCCATGGAGGTTTTGTTGGCTGAGTTGCTGGAAGTATAGGAAGAAAGGGAAAAGGACCTAATAGCCATGTCTAACCACCAACAAGTGATTAAAATATGGTTTGATAAGAAAGCCTCAGACTAGGGTCTAAAATGTGGGGACCTAGTATTATAGTTCAATGAGAGAGTTGTGAAGCCTAGCCAATATGGAAAATTTGATAGTCTGTGGAAAGGCCCTTTCAAAATAATTTAATGCAAGAAACACAATGCATTTGAGTTAGAAAACATGGAGAAGGAAGCATTGGGGATTCTGGTTAATGGAATCCACCTCAAATTCTTTGATTAAGCTTCATTATTATTTTGCTAGTGTAAATATGTAAGTATTATAATTATTTTTCTTTCGTGTTTTTGTTGGCTGGTCTTTCCAAACAACCCATGAAGCAGAAATGAATTCATATGTGGAAAATTTAAATGAACCCATATGTGCAAAATTGAAAAGGTACTCAAAGAAATGAAGAAAAGAGAATCAATATTGCAAAATCATAAGAAAAAGAAACAAGAACTTGATATAAGCTATATATTCATTATACACAGAATTATATACTTTGGTAATACATTTCAAAATGGCTCTAAGGCCATACTGTTAAAGTATATCTATATAACATGCAGTTATATATATATATGTTCAAGGCATTTTTTCAAGCATAGACAAAAAAAACATATGGAAATTTTTAAGTCTCAAGTAGCAGGAACAGGATCATCATTAGCAACATTTAGAATAGCATCATCATCGATAGGAGCAGAAATAGGAGCATTAGGAACAACAACAGGAGCATTAGGAGCAATAGGAGCATCATTAGCAGTAGTGATGGCAACTGGTGGGGGATATACCAAGTCCCTGAAGTTAGTGTACCACTCTACGCCATAGAAAAGCACCACATTATAGCAATGTAGCAGGAAGTGATAGGCACGAGTGACCTTCTGGCGGTGCTCTTCTTGTGTTTGATTGTGAAACCCACTCAAAAATGGAACCCATGGCACCACGAAATCTTCTTAAATATGCTTGTGGAGGTTGCTCACCATCGGAATGCCCAGGTCATATACCGCATTTTCCACAATCTCATCGAGGCCTCCAAGGTACCGCTTCAGGAAGATTTCCAACATCAAGTGAAGAATCATCTACTTAGGAACCTGAATTTCAAGCAACGAGGCAATAAAGTGAGAGTACACGTCAGTATTGACTCTCTACTTATCCTCATACTTAATGCAGTCCCAACCTAACACCCACTTCATCACTACTATGGCCAACGAATGCTTATTCTTGGTCATTCTCTTTAGGCGCCTATTCAAGATTTCACCTAGGAATGTTGTATGAAACTTGTTGCTAACCAGCCTAATGGGAGTATTCATGATGCTAAGCTCTACCCAACCACCTAATGCAAACTCTACTCAACTGCCTAATTCTACCCAACTGCCTAATACCAATTCTTCTCAATTGCTAAGTGTGATTTTGCTATTGTCTAAGGGCCTATTTATAGAAATAGCCAGGATATCTGAGGTACCTGCATGCCATAAGCATGATGCTAATCAAGTGATTAACTCAAAAATCCCACCAAGAGCTTGCTCGAATTTCCCACCCAATTGCATCTGCTAGGTACGACTTGCTGTGTGCAAAGTTAAGTAGAGCTAATTAATTAGCATAAGTTGGTGGCAGTCTTTAGTGGTAGTCTACATGGCCAGGTGTTGAGGTGTCATGTTGTAAGCATTTTTCATACTCCAAGGATGAATGTAAATCTTTTCAAGTACTCATTGCATATTTGGCTTAATCACCAGCTCAATTTCCCAAGAAAATCACGCCGTAGGACATCAATGATAAATGTCATTATGAATTCTTGTCTTTTCAAAATGGTAAGGAATTCATTTCGCACAAGCAAAGGATCTGGCAGTACATGCCGAATTTAATGCAGAAAGGCAACCATCATTTGCCACTCCAAGAAATAAATTGCTAAGTATTGCATGTGAAAGGCTAACATTGTAAAAAGTTTCTTGAGTACGCTATCCAAAGCAAGGAGTTTCAAGTGCAGAATTGCTAAAGAACATCAATGAATTGCAGGAAGTTTGAGAATAGTAGAAATCTAGAGTAGAAGGAAAATGGCCCAAAATCCTCAGACAAAAGCACTAGGAGAGGCAACAATTTTTTTTTTTGATGCCATGCATGTGGCACCCATGGCCACCATTTTCGGTGATACCTCTTACACTTTTCCTGGGATACTAGAGAAGCCAGAGTGGATTCACACGCGAGTTTCTGAAAAGCAAAAAACTTACAGGGACCAAAGCCAAATAAAGGAAGAATGGGATAACATTCATGATCCTGTCCTTAGAAAGAACCCTAAGACTCTTAGGGAGGTGGCCTGTGAGAGAATGAAGAAGAATAGTGACCTGGATTCTTTGGTACAGAAGCAATGGTTTAATGAGATTCCACAGTATATGGTCCCCTTTGTGCATTACTACACATAACTAGTCGACGAGGGAATTAAGCATTTTAACCCAAGTACCAACACCATTGAGGGATAGGAGCTAAGAGTCAACATTTGTGTAAAAGCTATCTAGAGCATGCTATGCATCCTTGTAAAAAACTCTAAAGTGGACGAGATGGAGTCAATCACTTGAGAAAAGGGTGAGAAAATATGGAAAACCAAATATTTTTCTCTAGATTTTTATAACAAAGAAACTAGAAGGTCTAGGGACAATCATCAAAATCCACCACAGATTTTGGTAGCGCACAATGCTTTCCTCGTAGACCTGTAGGATTCCTTCTCAATGATGGACTTTGTTTGTGGCCTAGACACCGACAGGTATGTTCAGGAGTTTCAATTAGGTATGGGGTTTTAGTTGTGTAGGAAACATTCCTTCTTCTGGTATGACTTTGTAGAAGTCATCGTCGGGGAGATGCTAAGCCAAATAAGGGAATACAAAACATTGCAAAGGTTCATATTTCCTTCTTTCCTTTCCCATATGTTTTTGCATCAAAACCCTGACTTCTTCAAAAAACATGTGAGGTTGGCTATGTTTGATGATAAGGGAATAAGAAGGCTAGTTTCTGTATGGACTCTTCTCCTCTCCGCAACTTATGATTATTATGAATTCTTGGATTATTTATTGACTTTAATTCTACAAGACTTGAGCAAGGATGGCTATCTTTATCAGTTTTCTATTGACTAGACAAGGTATATATAGAGTTTCACTCTAAAATGCGACTAGTTTTTCGAAGAGGATTTCACATTCATTTGGGTGTGCAGCTTTACTGAGGAACCGTGCTGGCTTCCAACATGCATCATGTATCGGGTGTTGGCCCTTGAGATGTTTTGGAAAGTCTCAATTATTGACTATACCTTTTACAAAGGGAAGCCCAAGAAGAAAGGAATTTTCCTCTGCCCACTGAGCTTCAAAACAGTGGTTATGGCAAAAAGGCAGACACATAAGTTGCTAGAGGCAAAGATGGCTCCTTTGGGGCTAGTATGGATTTACGAAAAAATGGCCATATAACCTCAATAATGACTTGGGAGGCACAATAATCAAGGTAATTTACAGCCTCGGCCTTATTGGGAAAACCAGCGAAATCCACAAATGGATGAGGATGATCTATTAGTAGACCTAGTCCACATTCCCACTGAGGATAGTAGGCCACCATGGCTTAAGTTCTACTTCCATTTGGTGAAGTATAATGAGAAGCGCCAAATAGGGGCCACCCTTCACAATGATTAGATAGGTAATTTCAGCTGGAGTGAGGAAAGGATTAGGGATTTCTAGATTTACCGACAAGAGATCCAATACCCTGATACCCCTTATTAGGGTGTAGAGATGGATGACATATTCGATAAATTGTGGAACGATGCGCATAGTGATTCTAATGTGAGTGATGATGAGGATGTAGACCCAAAGAGGCTGAAAAGTATACAAGGAAGGGATGGGAGAAAGAAAAAGAAGTAAAGATGGCCCCAACATAGAAAACTAAACAAGCAGTGGCACAGCCTAGCACAACTACTCTGAAGCTGCAGATGAATGTATCGCATTTGGGATCCTCATAGACACACACATGGGTCAAGAGAAAACCAAAAGTTTCCCAACAAAAAATGTTAGAGGTCATAGAGGTGGAAAATTCACCACCAACCAAAAGGCAACAAACAGATGCAACTTCTAGAGAAGGTTTGCAAGAGCTTGCAACAAGCCAGTAGTCCACAACAAGCCAGGAGCCCACAATGAGCCAATGAGTGCAATCATCTACACCGTAGGTATCTCTTGCTCCTTTTCTTACTTCACAATCTTTATTCCCTCCTACTATCTCTACATTTCCCATCACTTCAAGTGTCAGCCCTTCCTTATCTACTATTGCTGCAATGACTGCGGGAGGTTTCTCCCAGTTCTCCCAGGTGGGACCATTTTCCTTTAGTCCTCCACAAACCTTTCCACCTTTCACCGGAGCCTAGTCTACATCCACTATTGCTTCACCTTTTGCATCCACCACGACCATTGATACCCCTCTTACTACTATTGTATCAACTGCTACTCAATTTTCCCAGCAGATGGAATCTGCCATGATTCCACTATCGCCACCACACCTAATGAGTACTCCTACTGGTTCATAGATCAGGCTTTGGCATATTCCCCCATTCTCCCCACTAACGGTCTCTCTTCCAAGGAAAAAAATTCCTGGAACCACTACCCTCTCATTCCCTTTCACTCTTTCTCCCGGTGCACCCTTCGCAGGCAAGCTTATTAAGTCGCTAGCAAAAATTTTGTTGAAGGGCGATAAAACAAAACAAGCGCAGGCTATTAGGACCCAGAAGCAAAGGGACAAGGAGGCTAAAAGGCTAGCAGAGCCAAAAGTGAAAAAAAAAATCAATGAGGCTCAACAATCGTTGCATTTTGCAACTATGCATCCAACCATCATCAAACTGTAGGGAGAGATGTAGCCTAATGATTACAACATCTATGCTATGGGACTCAATCTGAGCATAGGCTGACCATAGGATAAAGTCGAGCTCATGGAGGAGACACAATGAGTGGTGACCACTGACTTCCTCAAGTTTGGTCACCAACTAAAGAAGGAAGAAGAGCTTAAAAATGTTAAGGAGAGGATAGAAGTCCTACTGGAGAAGCACAAGGAAATGGATGCAGAATTTGTGTGCTTATCACAACAAGCAGAGGTAGAGTAGGCCAGACTCCGGGAGGAACTCACAAAGTTCCAAGCCCAAGATTCCAACCTTGTAGCCAAGCTGTAGTAGAAAAACTAAGAATTATAGGACCAATTGGCCCGTGTGAAAGAGGAGATGTAACGAAGGAATGAGGAGTTTCTGTTGAATGTAAGGAACACTAAGAGGGGGGTGAATTAGTGTTCAATAATTTTGATTTACAAAACATAATGAACAACCATCAACAACAATAATAGAACTTTATATTAGAAGCACATAACAGATGAAAACATGCAATCACATCAATAATCACCATAACACCAGATATTTTTATGTGGAAACCCTGTTAGGGGAAAAACCACAGTGGAGATTAATCCACAAAGTTTACTCTATTAAAAGTAAAAAAAAGAGGGGAATGCACTTGCATTCAGGTGCACTGCCTAGAGCTCACTGCTCAAAGAAAGAGGCTTACTACCATACAACTATAATATAGATTACAACAAAATTTGAACTGATAATATAGCATCTACAAATGCCTGGATTCAGTTCCACTAAAGTGCACAATTTGACTTTGGACCTTCTACTCAAATTTGTTCTGCTCTACTCTATTCTCCTACTAAAAACCCTTTAATAGTACAACCAATATTCGATCAATCAATTGTTCTTTTTCACACACATCTTCGTCTCTCTTCATGCCATGCCTACAGAGTGAATTACCGATCTTCCTTATATATCCGCTAACCCAAAAATTCAATACATGTCGGCCTTTCAACAAAATATAATATTCTTTGCTTATATCGACCATGTCAGCCTTAAATCTTTAAGTAGAAACAAAGCGTACCATCATAAGTCAGCTAGACTTATAGAGAGGACCCATACCAAGGTTCTAAACATAGGAGATGGAAAAATAATTATTCCACATACATCTGCAATCCACCACATCAAGCCTGTCGGCTACAATGAAAAATATATCATAAAACATGCCACTGAACCTCTTAACTTGAACTATGATCAATGCAAAACTACAAAAATTCTTTAGTAGAATAGTGTATGAGCTAAGAAAACTTCCTCAGGGATCCACACTTCAAAATAGTGATCTAGAGAAGTAATCGGATAAAACATACCAACCGGATGTCCTGTTCTTTGCTTTCTTTGCCGATAGAATACAGATTTAGATTCTCTACCAGTATAAGCACACCTGATACTGCGGATCAAACTGTAGACTCAAGTTTCCATCAATGACAACACAAGTAGCCAAATTCGACCTCATCAAAGCCATATGCCAACAATCTCCCCCTTTGGCATTGATGGCAACACTTAGTGAAAAATTGACTAAGTGTCAAAACCAGAACATATCAAAGACAAAACTACTACTCCCCCTTTGGATGTTAGGAAATTTTTCACTTCATTCTCTCCCCCTTTGACATCAATGAAAAATCTCTACTACATCTTCTCTACACTTCTTTTCCTTATCCTTTCCTTTAAAATATTTTACCACATTATCTCTAACTCCATTCTCTCCCCAAATACTGACAAAAATTGATCAAAATTTGACAACTACAATGAAAATTCAAAAAATTATTTTATACTTAGCTTTCAATTCTGGAAGGAATTTCTTCTAGGAATCCACTACAATCCCAATGGCTATGATGAGACTTTGTTCTTTGAAGTTCGGTTGATTATTTGCACAAGAGACTTAGGAATAGTGATTGTTGCTTCCAGTTCCTCTCCTAATTTAAGAGTCCCAATCATTTGTTCAAATCTCCCTTCAGTTATATCTTTGACTTTCCAGAAAACATCAATGAGAGCATTCTTAGCAGTATGGACTTTTGCATGATCAATATGTAAATCATAAACTTTCTTCTTCACATCTCCATTCTTATCCAAGAGCATACTATAATTTTGTCTAGTCTTAACAAGCTCATTTTCAATCTCTTCAAGCTTATCCTTGTACTTTCCTACCACTTGAGGCCACTCGAGACAATAGTTAAAGACTTTATTTGTAGAATCAATACACTATCTCAGCTTACTCATTTTCTTCTTCAATCTAGAAAGAGACAATCTAAATTGCATTTTTAAATGAGAAATCATTTCTTGTTCAATCCTTTCCAGGGGTACAAACTCTATAGATATCCTGACACATTCAATCAATTCTTATGGGAGAAAATTTTGCAAACTTTCCAACTCAATATTGTTATCAATTAAGTACCTTGCCAAAGAATTCTCAATTAAATCTTGCTCATAAGATGGACCATTCAGCCATATACCAGATATCTTTTGCATACCATCCTCACCCTGAATTATTTGCAAAATCTTTGACTTAAACAAAGCATTTTCCTCATCACTTTATTCATCAATTATTTTTTTTCAGTTCATTTGGTTTTGGATGATCTTTTGGAATACATTCTTCAGAAACTTCACCTTTTACATGCACAACCACTTGACTTTTCCTTTTTCCTTCAGAATTTGCAAACTTGGGTGTCGGAGGAGTGACACTAGTTGTATCTCTTTCTCTCTTCTGCTTTTTCTCTCCTTTTTCGAAAGATGATCCAAATTCAGTTATTTTTGTCGGAAGAGGGAAAACACCTTCTCCAAACCTTTCTAATACCTTTCTAAAGAAACTGGCATACACTTGTTCACAATTTTCAAAAGAATTGTAATGATTGAATATTTGCTTACAAATCAGTATATTCTCTCTCCACACTACATTGTCCTTCAATGGAAAATAGTTTAGAAAGTTCATCATGATACATATTTCCAGAGTACCAAACCTGAATTGGTAGCGAATATCCTTCGTTAATTGAACATTCTCCAACAATTTCTCCTTCAACAGACTACACATATCAAAGTCTTCATTTTCAATTATCATTTTGTGGGTGATATATGCAACACCTGTTGAGGTTGATCCTTCTCGATTCCTGAAATAAATTTTGTATGAGATTCCATAAGCCTCATACCTTGTCAAAGGATATTTAATTGATGAAATTATTAGAGCCCTTAGATCTCCCTTTATTCTGGTTAAGGCTTTGACCTCTACATTGTGAATCAACTTTTTCTTTGGTACATCACCAACATTGCATAATCTCGTTAAATTTTTTATTACATCCTTGGTAATTTGATATGGTTTATCCAAATTGAGAATATCACCATCTAATTTGTTCAGGAAAAACTAAATCACTTTTGCATTGACGAAATGGGGATAGTCATTCCATATATCCAAATTCTTGTGCTTTGATCCTTCAAGCCTTCTGAAATCGATGAGTGACAACAAAATTATTTCATCCCTAATCGTCTGGCTATTATACTCGTCTATGGTTATGGTACCCTTGATTTCCTTCATGTTTTTCTCTCAACAAAGTTGTACGGATTACAAAATAGATGTGAAATAAATGATTAATAGGAATACCTGAAGATTCTCCACTAGAATGAATTATCGCACCTTGAAAGTTTGTAGAAAAATACTCTCAAACTATTCTCCTTCAATGCTTGGTGCTGAAATAGGGTTCAAAATATCCTTTTATAACTTTACTTTTTTTTGCAATAAATGTGTTGCCCTAGAAGTACCAGTTACACTCCAAACTCAGACAACAAGCTATACTTATACCATTTCAACCAATTCATCATATCATTGCAAATACTTCCATCAATGGATAACACAACGACTAATGACATCCATAGATTCGATGCCAACAATACAAGGGGGGCAAGGAATTTTCATGAAAAACTCCCCCTAAGCCATTGGTCTGATATCAATTTCCAGAGGAGCTACCAGAGGGATCTTCCAGTACAGCTTTATTTCCTTCATCCATTTCACTTTTCTTCACCCATGTCTTCTTCATTTGATCTTTTATTTCTTCCATAGAAACTTTTTCTTTACCTTTATTTTCTTTCTATGAATTTCTTCCTTGATACACTAGGCCTCTTTTATTCATGTTTCTATTCTGGCAACACTCTACAATGTGACCAAGATTGTTACAATTGAAACATACCAGACCTTTTTTCCTATACCATCCATTCCACTGATTTCCTCCTAACCTAAATTGATTAGAAACATGTCCAAATCTTCCATAGGTATAGCATTTAATGTTACTAGTACTAACAGTCATACTCCTACATTCTAAAGCCTTATGACCAAACTTCTTGTATTTGAAACATTGACCAGAAAATGATAGAGTACTGGGTTTTATCTTCCTTCTACAATGAGAAACCATATGTCCAAATTTATTACAAAAAAAGCAATATCCATTGAATATTTGAGCATTAGGTTGCATTACCAGATGTCTTCTTCCTTTGTTCTTCTTCTTAGGACTCTTCTGTTTAGATCCAAAGCATTCTCCCTTCTCATATCCAAGACCTCACTTATCATTTATATCCTTCTAACTTTTGGTTATTTCTTCAAGCTTGGTAGAACTTATCCTAAAATTTTCTTTGAGTTCATTTGCAGTAGCAAGCTCATTTCCAAGAATGACTATCTGTCTCTCAAGCTCTCATTCATTTTTTTTGGATTGTTGTAGTTCAATCTCCAAATGGATAAATCTATTGTTAGTTTTGTTGCATTCTTCAAACTTTTCTCTCAGAGATTGGGCCAAATTCTCCTCATTCTTCTTTCTTTGCTCAATCTCTTTAGTAAACTTCATTGCCACAAATTCCATTTCAACTTTTAGAGCTGCATTGTCCTTGGCTAGCTTTTCACATTCTCCTATAATCTCTTTTATATTTTGATTCAAATGGACATCATCTGATCCTTTGTCTTCTTTCTACTTCAACTGATCACAAAGTTCCTTTCTTTTCTCCCTTGAGTCATTAATCTTTCCCTTCAGTGATTGAATGAATTTATCGGCATCTGCAAGATTTTCCTTAAGTTCCATGACCTCTGCCTTAGATTGATCAAGATCATCAAGTGCCACCATTAGTTGTTGTTGAAGACCACCAAAATCCATTGTAGTTCAAGATTAACCTCAAGCTGCTAAGCTTTAGAAGAGGAACCTGCTCTGATACCAATTGTTGGATACAAGGAACACTGAGAGAGGGGGTGAATCAGTGTTCAATAATTTTGATTTACAAAAAAAAACTAACAACCATCAACAACAATAATAGAACTTTATATTAGCAACACATAATAGATGAAAACATGCAGTCACATCAATAATCACCATAACACTAGATATTTTTACGTGGAAACCCTATTAGGGGAAAAACCACAGTGGAGATTAATCCAAAAAGTTTACTCTGTTAAAAGTAAAATAAAAGAGTGGAATGCACTTGTATTCAGGCGCACTTCCTAGAGCTCACTGCTCAAAGAAAGAGGCTCACTACCATACAACTATAATATAGATTACAAAAAAATTTGAACTAAGAATATAGCATCTACAAATGCCTAGATTTAGTTCCATTGAAGCATACAACCTGACTTTGGACCTTCTGCTCAAATCTATTATGCTCTATTATGTTCTCCTGCTAAAAACCCTTCAGTAGTACAACCAATATTCGATCAATTAACTGTTCCTTTTTGCATGCATCTTTGTCTCTCTTCACGCCATGCCTACAAAGTGAATTACCGATCTTCCTTATATAACCGCTAACCCAAAAATTCAATACATGTCAACCTTTCAACAAAATATAATATTCTTTGCTTATATCAGCCATGTCAGCCTTAAATCTTTAATTAGAAATGAAGCGTACCATCATAAGTTGGCTAGACTTATAGAGAGGACCCATACCAAGGTTCTAAACATAGGAGATGGAAAAATAATTATTCCACATACATTCACAATCCACCACATCAAGCATGTCGGCTACAATGAAAAATAGATCATAAAACATTCCATCAAACCTATTAACTTGAACTATGATCAATGCAAAACTACAAAAATTCTTTAGTAGAATAGTGTATGAGCTAAGAAAACTTCCTTGGGGATCCACACTTCAAAATAGTGATCCGAAGAAGTAATCAGATCAACATACCAACCGGATGTCCTGTTCTTTGCTTTCTCTACTGGTAGAATATAGAGACTTACATTCTCTACCGATATAAGCGCACTTGATACTATGGATCAAACTATAGACACAAGTTGCCATCAATGACAACACAAGTAGCCAAAGTCGACCTCATCAAATCCATATGCCAACAGTTTTGGCATCAAAGTGCTCAATTAGAGAAAAGAATATAGAAAAAGGACATGGACCTTGAGAGCCAACAGGCTCAATTTGAGAAGAAAATCTAGGAGGTGAAGCTCAACCTGGATATAGAATCTGCAACTAGAAGCCAGGCCAAAGAAAAATGGCTTGCCAATTTGAGAAGCTTGTAGGATCAACTCTTTGTTGTAGACAAGAGGATTGTGGAACTGACATAGGATGATGGTTCAAGGGATGCTAAAATTAGCTTTTTGAAGAATCTTCCACAACCCTCTGCTGTCTAGTCGGACCTTCTTCAAGTAGCCCAACAACTATATGTCTCATACTAGGAAAAGGTCAAGGCCTTCTTCCTGACTCTTTAACCGATGCTCCAATTTATTGTGAAGGAAACAAGTTTAGGGAGGGATGTCTATAGAACAATTGAGTGGTTCCCACAATTAATCACGAAGAAGGTTCTTGAGGTGGAAAAATTGTTGGATAAGTTATACACAATGTCGAATGAGGACTTAGTGCGCATAGGGATTGAGGACCAAAAATCAGCCACCAAGAGAACAAAGGAGTTCATCCACTACCACACAACCATCCTCCATGCTAGTGAGTGTGCTGCCACACTGGGTTGAACTATGAATAGCATGTGGGTGAAATTATCCTAGCTAACTCAAATGGGCCTGCCCTCTTCTTTTCTTTCTAATGATTCAGTGGCCACAGCGAAGCAGATTGTGGAAAAGATTGAAGAGAATCAACAAGACATATCCACTTTTCAACACTTCATCCAACCCCTACTACAAAGGATATTGAGGGTGTCACTCATCAAATAGCGCAACTGTTCTTCCAACTCAAGTCTATGGTCGGTATATCCATGATATTTCCATACAAAGAAGTGATCGATATGCATGGAGCACAATAGAATCTACACGACATATCAATGCCATCTGAGGCCAACTAGCTGCTTCTGCAGACCGCTCTCTCTAAGCTTTGATTGCATTGCCCAATGGATAGGACTTTGGTCTACGAACTAGAAATTTTTGGGTTCCTCATTCCACAAGTGAAATGCCCCTCATAGTGGCCAAAAGATGTGAATATAAAATTCCTCGAGCTCCCTCCTAGTGGTTTTTTATTTTGCTAAGTCCAGCCCACAACTTATATATTTGAATATCCTCGGGCCCCTTTTTGATGAACTTTTCCCATTGCAGCCACGTGTCTGCTAAGTGCTCTTTGTGGGAATTTCTTCCTTCACTCTTCTTCCAGCTCCTACCATGCTTCCACGTGTCAACACTGTGGGCACCTGAAGACTGCTTCCCTTCACTTTTCAACTGGGCTCTATCTACATGCCATGTAGCATCTATCTACATTCACTTTTTGGTGTACCCCATAGTCAGAGCTAACAATGAATACTTTTCCACGTGTCTTCCCCGTGCATTTTTTCATCACAAGGAGGGAGAAATGAACCACAAGCCCTGACCTTTCACCATGTGTCTCCTCTATGAGGATTTCATTGAGAGGAAGGAAGGAATGAGCAACGAGCCCTGCCATGTTGCCATGTGTCCTAACTGCCTTCATGGGTAAGCGACACATGTCTACATGAGGTTCTGCAAGACCACCGCCATCATTCACAGGGGATGCATCTAGCTCAAAGATGACTACATTCTATGGCTTGAATATTTTTTCTATTGCAATGGATTTATGGAACTCATTGCTTTGGGAATCATTGATCATGATGATGAATCTTTTCTATTACTGGCTAACCAAGTGGTGGGATTGTTTTCTTATATAAACTACTTCTTTCTTCTGAAAAGGAGTGGGGAAGATACATTTTTTTTTGAAAGACACCAGGCCTTTTGTACTATTTTAGATTAATTGTATGAGACTCATAAACTGTGACATTGTTCAACCTTTCTATTTTATTAAGCTATTTGACAAAACATTAAATTGTGCCATTACTATACTAATTTATTTGTAGAACTTCTATGATTTCAATATAAATTTGTTGATTTAGACCATGTCTTTGAATCTTCTTTTCAGTAAATTTATATGGGAGTTATTTTATGTTATTGGATAAATTATTTAGGTTTTCATCTTTGATTTATGTTATTATGGGACTTAGTAGATTGTTGAACGGGCCCTTAAATCACATCCCAAAAGATAGATTTATCATTCCTACATCTACATCTCGATGCATCACCTTAGTTAGATCTTTATTTTTTATATCTCCTTCCTTTTCCCATTCCAAAACCCCAATTACAGAAGAATTCGGTTTCTTTAAAAACCTAGAGATCACTCAGTTTAGCACAATTGGTCCCCCCATTTACTTAGTTTCCCATAAGGTTGTTACCTTGTCAATTTTTTGCATCAACAGTATACATATATGTATATGTCCCACTTTCCCATCAACCCACTTTCCCAACAACACAACACTCATGGAAAATTAATCATTCACATGTGTCCCACTAGTTAGATTACAATGAACTTGACTATAGTTTCCTTCTATTTTTCCACATGCAACCACCAAAAAACAATGTGTTACGGCCACCATAATTTCCCAAGAAGCAAACAAGGATTGTACACCATGAATACATACAATCTTTGCAATTAAAGGCATCAAAACAAGTTTTCAAATTTGAAAAAGGAGGACACAAATTAAAGACTCCATACCAAACCAACATTAAACATATAAAGATATTTGCAAATTCAAAAATGCATTTCTCAATCTTTTCCAATTTTCATTTACCACATCTCACTTCCATATTCATATCTACATGGAACTACAAACATTCAACTCCCCAAATAAAAACGTGAAGTTGTTCTTTTAGATGGAGAGTGTAACGAATGGAAGGAATGATGTATAACCAAGGGATATGCATTGCCCACTTTTAATGTGGGGTGGACACAAGAGCATAAGCAGCAACAACATTACACTCACCATCTCAAAAGAACAACTTCACTTTTTTATTAATTCTTTATGCCTTTGAATGCCAATCTTTTGTATGTTATGCAAAGTGGGATAGGGGGTGGGTTCGATTAGATTTGGTGGTGGGACATTCTTGGCTCTTAGTTTTTCTTGTCACATTGTATCTATGAAAATATTGGTGGTTATGTAATGCAAGTGGTGATATTTAAGGGGAGTGTGGGTTATACAAAATTTATATTTTGGTTGCATGTTTTAATGCTATGGGTCATTAACAAGCAATATGTGTATATATATGTATACATATATGTATGCATATATGTATGCAATATATGTATATATATGTATGCATATATGTGTGTATATATATATGTATGCATGGTTTAATGCTATGGGCTGTTAACAATCAATATGGCTTGTATGTTTGTGGTATCAGCTGTGCTTTGAATATTCTATGGCATGTAAGACTGTGAATAACTATTTGTGTTTCAAACAAATATAAACCAATTATAATACAATTTTGGTGGTACAATGATTTGAGTACCCTTGTTGACTTTGTGGGTGAAAAATGTTATACAATTGCATATTAAGGGGGTCCTATACACCCTATGTTTGGAGGTCCACATGTTTCTACATGATACTATTTACATTGGGTTTTCCATTTATATTCTTTATGGTAGGGAATTGCAATCTATTGTATGCGAGGTAAATGTTCAATTTTTAATGTGTAGCAAGTGCTCTTCATTTTTTTCTTTAAACTCTTGTATAATTGTGTGTTCATCAAATAGTTATTGATATTCTTATGTACACTCTTGTTTAATGCACATCCCTTTCACATTTTCTATCTCTATATGTATTTGAATCACTTAGGGGACTTAGTTTTTTGAAGGCTTCCAATGGCTCCCTATGCAACACTTCACAATTCAAAAGGAATTATGGACCAATGCATCATAGGTTGCCATCACAGGAGCATTCATAAAATCAAGTCTCCCTAATTCATTACTAAATGCAGCAATATCCACGACTCTATACAATTGCTTACATGCATTATTTTGCTTACCAAGAATATATTTATGTCTTTATTGCATTATTTATATCTCTATTGATTAGATGTATATAGAATTGCTAGAATTGATGAAGCAGAATATTGACAGTGATATATATATATATTGTAAGAGAGGGGGACCAACCACGTTCAAGGCCCTAGGTCATGAAGAGCCAAGAGCTGAAGGATACCCTAAATTACCTCAAATTAAAAAGGGTGTTTTGGGATGAGGGACAAGAATGGTGAGGACTATAAGGTCCTTCAATCACTATGTAGACCCAAAATCAGTTTTGGGGCTAAGCAAGCCAGTTCTCGGGTCCAACACTGTACCTCAGGAAGCTTTCTTCCTGAGGAAAAAATTGGGGTTTTGGGATGAAAACGCGACACACTAGAGTCTCTCAAGTGCACTGGTGTCCATACGACTAGAGGACTAAAAAGAAAATGTGAACCGGTAGAAAATAGGTTGACGACCTAGCTAGTCACTTCCAAAGGGATAAAGCAGAGCTATAAAGTAAGATACAAACGAGTATGATAAAGTAAATATATGAGAGTTAAGGTGACAAGAATGATCTCACAAAGGTACGCGTTCACTAGTTATCTCCATAAAGCATGTCCACCTACACACAAGGAGGAAAATTGTTGAGGGGCTATATAGGTGTTTTCCTCAGTTAGACCCTTGGTTTGGTGTTTCCACATCCAGGGACAACCAAGATATAAATTATGGAGAAAAGTATGATAAAGGAAAATGAAAGTAATGAACACAATAACACTACAAAATAGTATTAGGCTACCCAACCAAATCATAGAGGAGAGGAGTGAAAATATTACCACCTCCACCAAGAGCTCACTAGCTAATGGAGGAGAAAATGAGAGGACTCAAGCCCCTGCTACAATGGTGTTGTTCCACACTTGCTCTACAGAGTTGATGGAGTGTTGTTACTGCTATGGAGTGCAAAGTGCTTCCTAAGAGTAATGGATGAAAGAAAGGTTGTGTAAAATTCATGGAATATTTCTTGGAGAGATGAAATGAAGGAATCAAGAGTGTTTTTGAAGGTGAGGTGAGAAAAATGGCCATATTCGGGTCAGTTGGTCAAAGAGGGGCATTACATATCAACCCTAATGGGAAGTGTAATGCCTCTGCTAGCTTCAAACACAAGAATCTTTCAAGGACGTAAGTGCACCGCATGGAAATTTGTGAGCCACATAGGCATCCCTGATAGTTATTCTCCTACCGACACACAAAACAAATGCCATGTGGAATGAAGGCAGCGGGCTGATGCAGATTTTCACCTTCGGATTTCATTTTCTAAGGTGAGGAAGTGTAAGAGGGGAATTTTTGTAAGGGGTGCAAATTCACTCCTATACATTTTCCCCCCACTTTAGCGAGCACGAATACTAATGAGTGCTTCGGTAAAATAGATCAGAGAAGTAGTAGAGTTAGGAATGTATACTTGAACTGTCGAGGAAGCAGACTATGATCTAGAAAACTTGAGAGTGCAGGACAAGAAAAGGACTTCATAGCCTTGTAAAACTATGAAGCTAAAGAATGAAAGTGTCTTATAGGCCCAAATACCTGGAAGGATGCAACCCCCAATATCTCTCACATGAAGGAAGCCCCGAGAAGAAACGCACCTCAAAGGCTCGCAGACCAACAAGGAAGGTGTCCTACAAGTTCTCTCACATGAAGGATACCCAAAAAAGTGCCTTACAGACCCACAGACTTGCAAGGAAGCATCCCCCAAGATCTCTCACATGGAGGAAGCCAAGAAAGTTCCCTATAGAGCCACAAAACTACAAGGAAGGTGTCCTTCAAGATCTCTCACATGAAGGAAACCCAAAGAAAGTTCCCTACAGACTCGTAGACCTACAAGGGAGCCACCCCCAAGATCTCTCACATGGAGGAAGCTCAAAAGAAGTGTTCTATAGGCCCACAAAACTATAGGAAGGTATCCCCTAAGATCTCTCCAATGGAGGAAACCCAAGGAAAGGGGACTCCATAGAGTCAGAAAGCAACTTCATAGGTGCACCCGTAAAGTGACATGTTTACCTGCAAATAGAACATGTCAGAAAGTGACCATGCAGGCAAGTAAGTGGACAGTCTCGCAGACTGTCAACAAGTCAGAAAACTTTCAAAGGGATCCCTCAGGAACCTAATGTGAAGAAGGGGTCCACTCAAGGGATGCGCTATTCAAAAGTATGAAAGAGATGTTTCTTTTTTGGATCGATTCATCATCAAGGAATTTGAAAGGAAGAAGATTCCCCCATGCGAGGGGAAGGTTAAGGTTGTTCCCACTTTCGAGGAAGGTTCTCAAGCTCTTTCTTTATGAACCCGTGATGAAGGAAACACATTCCATCAAGGGTCCAAGTCAAGAATGCGATTCTTGAAAAGAAGTTTGTGAAGATTCTCAAAAAAAGATTCATTGGCAACAAATGCATTTTCTGAAAATCAAAGTGTTGTAGAAGTGGCATTGTCACACATGAGAGGGACAACTCAAGAAAAGAAGAGAGAAAGATAAAGGAAAAGCAAAAGAGAAAATACAACACGAACAAAGGGCATAGGGGTAGCCTAATATTTTTGGGTTAGAACTACTCATAAATATATATTAGTATAGTAATAGTATATAAAATGAATTTTCATCAAACCCCTACTATATCAAACCATGTGAAGAATGCATGAGAAGATAAAGTAAAAATTAAAAATTGGGTCAACATGGAAGGGAAGCCTAAATGCCCCCAACGCTTTTCATCATCCCCAATTTATCGAAAATCAATCACAAACATGGAAGAATGATGATACAAATAGAAGAAGGTTTACAACACAAAAACCACACCTGTATCCAAGCACCAATAGGGGTGACAAGGGTCATTCAGGCACACATAGCATGATCATAGGGGAAAAAATCAAAACACACACACACACATCTAATCTAAAGATAAAGAAGGGGCCTCCCCCTAACATTGATTGACCAAGAGTTCATCTATTTCCCAATCTAGATCATCGTAGGGAGAAGGAGGATGAGCCTGTAATGGTGGAATGTTAAGGGGAAGAGTGTCTGACCATATTGCAATAAGGGCTAAGGAAGAGGACCCCATAAGGTCATCTCCACCAAGCTCTTGTGGAGCTAAGATCAGTGATTTTGTGAAGACCGTCAACAAGGCTGAAACCTCATCCAAAGAGTTAAACATGCACTTTATAGGAGTGCCATGTTTTAACTCAACAAATGGAGAAGGTGTTGCCGGAGATTCAGTACTAGGCTCACCAAGTGATTCGGGAGCGGTGACAAAATTAGGGGAAGTTGGGATTGGTTCCATCACTAGGACAGAACAAGTCAGCATAGGACCACCTTTCAGAGAAGGTGGGATCCTCTTACATCCCTTATTGCTAGAAGGACCACTCTCCACCTTCTACCTCATTGGAGGATGCGAACTCCCCACAGACAAGGCAAGAAGTGTAGAGGAAGAGGAGCAGGAGAGAATTGTAGTAGATACGACCAAAGTGTTTGTCATATCTATGGGTTTCAGGAAAGGTGACACACTCAGAAGGGACATCAATAAAGGTGGATCCACTGAAGGAGCGATGAACACCTGCACCTTTTTTAGGGTCAAGCACATTCATACTCACAACGGAAGTTGGAAGCAATATAGAGCTAGACTGAATGGAAGCAGAGGGGAGGAGAGAGGAGGATGTGGCAAGAGGCCTTGATATAGGGGTGGTTGTCTCCTCTTCCTTCCTTTGTAAGGCATCCTACTCAGTCATAAGAGCCTTTCACTAGTGCTTGCATTCACGTGCAAGGTAGTTTCTATGACTCTTTGAACTGGAGGCTGGAGGCTGTGAAGGAATAGAAGGATACTGCTTAGCCATGGGAGTGTCCAGTACAACCATTTTTGGTGGAGGAACAGACTCCTGAATGGGAGCATGAGGAGCAAGTTGAGAAGCAATGATGGGAGTCAGCTCTAGTGCCTCAACAACAGGCATCTTCTTGTTCACTACTTTGGGAGCAGGAGCGGTAGGAGGCCATGGGGGTCGAGACATAGAGGATTCCCCATGGGGGATTTTTTCTCTACCATACAAATAGTACCAAGGTCCAGGCAGTTTAGTAGGGAGGTCTGATATCCTAATATTTGGTCTATGCTAAGGAGGGATCATTGGGCTTAATGGGTAGAATCCAAGATTTCTCATCCAATACTCCTCCTAAGAGAGGGGAGCAGATGAGTCATCCTAAGAAGGGGCAAGCTTCTCCTTCCCTTTTCGAGAAGATGAGGTAGCCAGTTTTTGTGCTATAGGAAGAGCCAATTTTGGCTATCCTTTTCCCCTAGTCTTATACTTCACATAGTTTTTTGTAAATTGGGTATGTCCTTGGAGGAAGTGAACCAATCGGGGTGGGAAAAAAATGGTCTAATGAATATCCCCTACGGGACACCAAAGGCTAGTATCTAGTGTCATGCACTGCATGCACAACACCTTCATGGGAGAAATTTAGAAATTTATGAATAACAAAGGTGAATACATTCATGGAAGCTAGCCAAGGTATGCCTAGCTTCATCCTAAACAAATCTGACTATGGAATAACATCGAAAATTATGTCAACAACCCTAGGTCCAACAAGGATGAATAAGGTTATCAAGTCGTATGGCTTCATAGGGAGATCATTCTGTGTACGGGTGGTCGATTTTGTTTATTCATATTCTTTTTTGTGTAGTGAGTTAAGTCACAACATTTCTTCTATAATAACATTCACTCGACTCGTAGGGTCTACTAAGACTCTTGTCATAATGTTTCCATTAAGGCAAGCGGGAATATAGAGGGGAGAGGGCTTGTTGTTTAAGGGTAATTCCTGTAAAGTGAATGTTACATCTGGGGATCTAGGCACAAGCTGTGCTATAGGGTTAACCATGACCATGTTAACATAGGCCTTAGGTTGAGTGATAGAATTAGTGGGATCGATAATTATTTTAGCAGAATGCAACGGGAACAAGTCTATGTATATCTGTAATTCACTATTCACTTTCACCACCAATTTGTTTGTGTTTTGTTTGCTTCATCAAGACAAATAGTATCATCCTTAATGTGGTATTGTAACTAATGATAGATGCATACAACATTTGGTATCATTTCCATTAACTTGATGGTACTAACAATAGGTACTTGCATCATATCAACTAGTGTAAGGTTCCTTAAGAGGTCTAGGGTTTGACAAGGTTATGATCTTATCCTTCACTAACTTTTGCAAGATGGAAAAGTAAGATTCTTCCAACTCTATGAACTTTCGGTTTTGTTTGAGGCCCTTGCCATCCACAGTGGCTACTACATTCGCAACGGCTTTACCTTTCCTAGAGATCAATACAATGTACTTTCCTTCAGAATGGGAGTGCGAGGAGGGTCTCCGGAACTAAACTACCATCTATTGATATTCTTGTAGGGTTGCACACAAATACATGAAAGGAGGATATTTCATAAGGGAAAAAAATTTCTTCCAAGGCCTTTGCAAGTACCCTATGAAGACATTTTGTACATCAAAATCAGGCAGTGGATACGAGATTTGTGAGAAGAGTGCATGATATTGCGCTATGAAATCAGTGATCTTTTCATTATCACCCTGTTTGCATCGTATGAGATCATAAAAGGTCATCTTCATCTCGATGTTAGCTTGGAATTTTCATAGAAATTGGTTTACAAGTTGGTCAAATGAGAAAATGGAATTATCAGGCAAGGAACAATACCATTCGCATGTTGTATCCTTGAGAGATTGAGGGAATAGTTTTGCCATCAACGCATCATGATAGAAGAAATTTGTACATAGGGCATTAAAGATGGAAACATGCATTTGTGGGTCCCCTTTGCCACCATATTTTTTTAATTTAGGGATCTCCATTCCTTGAGGGAAGGGAGTTTTCAAAATAGAGACTGACAACGGGTTGTCAAAAGAAGGGTTAGAAGATAGACTAGGTAGAGGCTTGGGAGAGACTCGCCAATTGGCTCTGCATCTTACAGATATTTTGAAGAAGAGTTTTCAAAATAGGGTCATTAGAAGATAGAGGGCTAGAGGAACCTCCTCCAAAACTGCCACTGGAGTCACTACCAGAACCACTGGTGTGACCTCCATTAAAGCCACCACCAGAGCCACCACCACCAGTAGGGCCTCCACCGAAGCAACCTCCGCTTCCAAAGCCACCTCCATGACCTCCACTGGAACTTCTTTCACTAGCACCACTTCCGTTGTTGAAGCCATTGCCACTACCAAAGCCCCCATCGCTCATCCTACCAAAACCTCCACCACTAGAGGTGACAGGAGGGGTGAAACTAAAACCTAAGGGGATCTTGTTCACTTTGATAGTGTTGGATCCCTCAGAGGCATAGGGGATGTTGATTGAGGGTACGATATCGATCATGCATACATACATAGGATGCATTGATGTCCTAGTTGTCTCTCATGATCTTCAAAAGTGGCTCCTTGTATAATGTTAGGATTGTTTGGAGGAGCACATGCATCAATCAAACTAGAGAGACTAGCCAATATTTCTATGCATGTTTTGTCTTTTCCCACCATATGCTTTAGTTCAATGATAACCTAGGCAACCCTAGCCAACTTCGGGTCTATTTCCAAGTGATGTTCCAAGTCACCCGACCCTTTACTTCTTGCTCATCGACCAATGGTGGTGTAGGAGATGTAGAAGGAGTGGGGATGTGATCAGTCTCATCAGATAATATGACCTTTCCCCTTGAAAATTACTCCTGTGTAGCTAGACCAATGGCAGATCCAACAAAAATTCTTTTAGAGAAACCAGTAGTGACCTTCATCCTCTCCATCAAAAGATGTTGTATACCTCTCCTAACAATAGACTCAGAGGTTGTGGACTAGGTTGTGATGCTCATAAACCTTCACAACACTCAGGGGCACAATGATCACAAGGTATAAGGGAAAAGATTCAACACCAACAGATGAGAAAACGTTGGTTCACATTAGGTTCACCAAAAATGTAAGAGAGGGGAACAAACCACGTTCAAGGCCCTAGGTCATAGAGAGCCAAGAGCGGAAGGCTGCCTTAACTTACCTCAACTTAAAAAGGGTGTTTTGGGATGAGGGACAAGAATGATGAGGACTATAAGGTCCTTCAATCACTCTACAAACCCGAAATCAGTTTTGGGGCTAGGTGAGCTAGTTTTTGGGTCCAACATTGTACCTCAGGAAGCTCTTTGCCTGAGGATGAAAGCGTTGTTCCAAGACGTTAGCGCAATGCGTTGGCATCTCTCAAGTGCACTGGTGTTCGTACGACCAAGGGACTAAAAAGACAATGTGAACCATCAAAAAATAGGTTGACGACATATCTAGTCACTTCCAAAGGGACAAAATAGAGCTATAAAGTGAGACAAATACGAATGAATATGATAAAGAAAATATATGAGCGTTAAGGTGATAAGAATGATCTCACAAAGGTACTTGTTCACTAGCTAGCTCCACAAAGTACGTCCACCTACACACAAAAGGGAGGAAAATTATTGGGGGGTTGTATAGGGGTCTACCTCAGTCAGACCCCTATTTTGGTGTTTCCACCTCCACAAACAACCAAGATAGCAACTATGGAGAAAAGTATGATAAAGGAAAATGAAAGTAAAGAACACAATAACACTACAAAATAGTATTAGGCTACCCAACCAAATTGTAGAGGAGAGAAGTGAAAAGGTTACCACCTCCACCAAGAGCTCACTAGCTAATGGAGGAGAAAATGAGAGGACTCAAGCCCATGCTGCAATGGTGTTGTTCCATACTTTCTCTACAGAGTTGATGGAGTGTTGTTGCTTGCTACTGCTATGGAATGCAAAGTGTTGCTTGAGAGTAATGGATGCAAGAAAGGTTGTGTAGAATGCTTAGAAGATTGCTTGGAGAGTTGAAATGAAGGAATGAAGAGTTTTTTTGAAGGTTAGGTGAGAAAAACAGCCATATTCAAGTTGGTTGGTTGAAGAGGGGCATTACAAATAGACCCCAATGGGAAGTGTAATGCCTCTACTAGCTTCAAATGTAGGAATCTGTCAGGGATGTAGGAGCACCACATAGACGTCTGTGTGCCACGTGGGCATCCCTGACAGTTATTCTCCTGCCAATGCACAAAACAGACATCAAGTGGAATGAAGGCAGCGAGTTGATGTGGATTTTTTCCTTCGGATTTTATTTTCTAAGGTGAGGAAGTGTAAAAGGGGAATTTGTGTAAGTGGTGCAAATTCGCTCCTATATGTGTGTGTGTGTGTGCATGTATGTATGTATATATATGTATATACATATACATATACATACATATATATACATACATACATACATGTACATACATGCATATGTATGTATGTATGTATGTATATATATATATACATACATATATATACATATATATGTATGTATGTATATATATGTATGTATATATGTATATGTATGTATATGTATGTATATGTATGTATATATGTCTATATATATATGTGTATGTCTATATGTCATAGAGATTATGGTATATTCAGCTGACACTTTTCCATTTTTTGTCTTGTTCACTTTGCTTGATTGGTGTGCAAAGAAATACATGTTCCACTCAACCCATTGTTCCTTCTAAGCTTTGCTAATGGTGAGTTGCAATTGAAAGGTATACACTTTTGTAATATTCTTTGTATATTAAGCTAAGCATTGTGTACATGTGTTTGATTGATCCCTCCTTTCATTTGTTCTTGCAACAAGTAGGATATAGGTGAGTGCAAGAAGATACATCAACGGGGAAATCCCTACTATATAGGTGAGGTTTCTAACCTCACTAAGGCTCTACCACTCTCTCTTGTTAGTAATTGTTTTTTTTTTCATACTATTTATTTGATTTGTATTGGGTGTGTTGTCTCCTAAGTTGATTTTTTTTTTGTCTTGATGATTTTGATCAGATTGTGTGGTTTTCCATAGTTTGAAGGAATTTTGTGGCTTTCTTGGTGCATCCAGAATGTGCCTGATGAAGTGTATGGCATCTAGGGTGTTTATGAACATTTCCAAATTTTTTGTTCTTAAACAGACTTACTTTTTCAAGGAAAATATGCTTATGTTCTAGCATCACTTTGAATTTAATGGGTTTAATTTCTTATGTTTCTTTCCTCTCATGGTTAGCCAAAATCTTACTTCATTCAATTTCTTGCCATGTGAGCATGCCACCTATGCTTTTAATATGTATATGCATATATGCACTTTTATGTTTATGCATATGTGTACATATATGTATATGCATATATGTACATAAGTATACATATGTATGAATATGCATATATGTACAAAAGTATGCACATACATGTATATGAAATATGTACATATGTGTCCACATGTACATATGTAGATACATATGCTGATACATATGTTTCCACATGTACTAAATATTTGTGAAATACAGATCAACACAATGAATAATTGTGCGCTGAAGAATATAATAATAGAAGTGCATGGCATAAAACCTTCAAAATTATACTTAGATGAGTGTTCAAAGTTATTGTAATTCTACATATATATGAACATAGGTATGTATGTACATAGATTAGTGCATGTACATGCATATGGACATCCACTATGTATGTACATGCAACAATCTATGTACATACATATATATGTATCTACACAATGAATTATTGTGCAATGAAGAACAAACGAATAGAAGTGCATGGCATAAAACCCTCCAAAAGAGAACCAGTCAAACCCTTTCCATATTTTGTAGTAACAATGAAATATAAAAAGAAAATTGCAAGTTGCATTATTGTACAATGAATAACTGAATAATAAGGGGATAGCAAACAAGATTACATGAAAAGTGAAAGCCCATGCGATACCCCAAACATACAATCCAACAAGTGTACTTGAATCACTGTACCGCCAAAATTGTATTATAATTGGTTTATATTTGTCCCATACACAAATCTTTATTCATAGTCTTACATGTCAGAATATTCAAAGCACATCTAATACCACAAACATACAAGCCACATTAGTTGTTAATGGCCTGTATCATTAAAACAATTAGCCAAAATATAAAATTAGTATAATCAACACTCCCCTATAATATGACCACTTGCATTACATCACCACCAATATTTTCATACATCCAATGGCATGAGAACAACAAAGATCCAAGATTGTCCCATCACCAAATCCATTATATTGTACATAAGAGGTTGTTGCACTTTATACATTCTATATCATGTAAATGATGTTGCTAGTGTTGTGTACATGACTATATAAAGATTGAAGTGATATTGTTAGTGGTTGTTAATGCATAATGTTGTATACATGCAATAGTTATGTGAAGTGTGTTGTACATTTCAGCCTAATCAAGCAATCGCCATAAACAAAGTTTCAATATAATTAAGTAGACTTACATTAACAAGCAATTACACTAGACTGCCAACATGGAATTCATATTTCTAATTAGGCCCATAAACATATCCATTCAATAAACCAATCAACAGAACCATTTGATATCAAATACATAATATAGGAATGTGCATAATGTTGGAAACAACATCTATATATTATAGGATAGAAATTTGTAGTGGCATTGGAGGTTATAGCATTGAAGAGACTTGTTTTTCATAAGAGCATTTAAGTATTAAACTATGTATCATTACACTCTAAAAATTATCAATGTATGCAGCATGGTTTAATACTAAAACTTCTTTGGTGAAAGAAGCCTCTCCAATGCATAGCCAAACCAGTATTAGTGGGAAACCAAAAGAACACTCAAGAATGTTTGCAAACAAAAGGAATGGGATTGAGTGGGATATGCGAGAAATTGGAGCATTGAATGAACCTTGATCTCCGATTTAATTTCTCGACAATTTGAGTGAATGTGAAGGGATGTGCAAGGAAATTTGGTTAGTGGAGGTAATGAAGGAGGCATTGAGTGATTAATGCTCTAAACTATTTGTTTAGGGTGGCAAGGTTGTCGAGGCCACACGTATGTCCAATCCAATGCATGTAGATTTGTTCGTTGATTAAGGAGGCAGATGGGATCCACTTTGGGGTGGAGGAAAAAATGGGCCCATTTTGGACAAGTCAGAGTAAATGGTGCATCACAAGTGGCGGGGTGCTCGATATTAAAAAAACAAATTTTCTAGATGTACAAGTGGTAGGGTGACATGGTGGGAAAATTTATGTGGTTAATATCAGGGTATTATAGTCTCGAACAACAAAAGTAAACAACCAACAATTGAACTATATATAGTTGTAGGGATGATCCCTCCCAACATCAATCAAGCATGCCAAGATAAACAACTGGAGATGTGTTCTTGTCTCCTACTTCTACATTTTGAGTTGTCGTTACATGATTTGCATTTGCTTTTGTAAATTGAGTGCAAATTTCATGCAACGATGTTGAACAACTATTTCCAATATTTGGGCTAAGACTCAAATTGACATCAATAGCTGCAAACAGAGGGATGTATATGTTTAATATTTCCTGAAACAAGGCATGTTTGTCTGCTAACAGGTTTGTAGGATTTCTTATATGTCTTTCCAGTTGCAATGACCTATGGGCCTAGTTGATTTCTCTTTCCTTCCTATCTTATTTCTTTTGAGCCCTTTGTTTCTCCATCTTCTCTTGCCTTTCCTTCCTATCTTATTTCTTTTGAACTTTGTCTTGGTCCCTCTTTTGCTCTCTTTCCTTCCCATCTTGTATCCTTTGAACTATCTCTTGCTCCTTCTTTTGTTGTCTCTCCTTCCTATCTTGTTACTTTTTAGCTCTCTTCCTCCTTCTACTCTCTTTCCTTGCTCAAATCTGCATAGTAATCTAGCAATTATGGTGTGGAAAATGTGGTAGGTGGAGATGGTAATGAATAAGTTCCTTTCTCTTCTTCCCACTGCAAGACAATACCCAATTTATTAGCTCCATCCACCAACCAAGATGGTTGGGTAGGTGCCGAGGGAAGACTTAAACCATCATTACCCACATTAGTAGCTCCCTCTACCAACCAAGATGATTTGGGTAGGGGCTAATGGAAGACTTAGACTATCATTTCCCATATTCATAGATTCATTTTCCAACCAAGACAGTGGGGTAGGGGATGAGGGAAGACTTAGGTTGCTATTATGCTCCAAACATTGGCTATCCACCATGTCATTTTTTTGTTGATTAACTATTTCATTCATTGTCAAATCCCAATGTTGTGATGTTGTCCACCTGCCTAGTGGAGCAGTAACTACCACAACTGTCTCCACTTCATCATTTTTTTCTTCTTCAGGGGGAATGCAACCCCTCTTTTACATGCAAGCCACCTTGTTGTGGCCCTCTTCTTCAATGGTGTGTACCTCATATCAAATTTATATTGCACCTACACACATTATTTAGACATGTTTCAAACAATGATAAGAACCATCATTGAACATCCTTAAAGACAGAGTGATGCATAAACTTTTTTTTCTTTATTGTGTTAGCTGATAGTTTATAATGGTAAATTTGGTAACCATTGAAGTTTTATATGATCATACTACTTTGTTTGAATTGTACTCATTTAGAACCTTTTGGATTTAAATGAAAGGTGTTGGTCTTATGCCATACAACCAATTGGAATTAATAATGTAAATAACTGAAATTCATTGTCATTCATCAATAGTTTGAAACCCCATGATATTGAGTTACAAGTTTGTGTGAAAAATATTTAGACAAGATAGAACATATTGGCATTCCTAGGCATATAGATGATATATGAAAACGTTGAAATTGAACATTCATAAACAGTATAAGTTAAAACCCTGGATAATGAGTTAGAAAGAATAGGTTACAACAATCACATTTCCATTCAAAAAAATGGCATGGTCTTGTGCAACAATCACATAGGGTTTAACAATCACATTGTAAGGAACTAAAATGCATTGACATCCATAAGCAATGTATGTTGAACTGGATATTGAGTCAGAAGGTAGTGGGTGAGAAACATTTATAGAGAATATAACTGATTTATATACCCAAGCATATAGAACATAACAAATACCCAAGAATTGAACTGAAATGACTTAACATTCATAAATAGAGGAAGTTGAAACCCTAGATATAATTGTTATAGACTGGTGCTCGATAAAAAATTGTGGTGCATAGAACTGATCTATATTAGCAGGCATATAGAGCATAAGAAAACTCCAACAAATGAACTCAAATGAGTTGACATACATAAACAGTGTAAGTTGAAACCACATATATTGAGTTACATGTTTGCGGGTCACATAAATTTTACATTGAATAGAACAGATCTATATTGGGAGGCATAAAGAACATAAAAAGAACTCAGAAAATGAACAAAAATGACTAGACATTCAAAAAAAGTGTAAGTTGAAACCCCAGATGTTGAGTTACAGGTTTTTGTGAGAAACATTAACATCTCATACAACATATTTTTGTTGGGACATAAAGAGTTTATATGAAAAAGAAAGGGTATTTACAGTATTGTGAAAAAAAATTGCATAACATTGAATAGATTGGAATTCATGGGCATAAACAACAGGTTTGTGTAGAGTACCTGAATGATGATAGTGTGTTGTTGGTGTTGCTTCTTCTTCTCCTCTTTGTTTGTCTGCCTCCTGGAAAATGTAGCACTGAATATGAAAGTGAGACGTGGTAAATGGAAATGTATTTTTCAATTTGAAAATATCTTTATATGTTCAATGTTGTTTGGTATGGAGTCTTTAATTTCGGTCCTCCTTTTTCAAATTTGAAAATATGTTTTGGTGCCTTCAATTGCATAGTTTGTATGTATTTATGGCGTGCAGTGTTTGTTTGTTGCTCATGCAATTTTGGTGGCCTTATTGCCATTGTTTTGATGGCTGCAGTTGGAAAAAGAGGAGAATGCACCAATGTCATTTGAATGGATTTGACCGATGGGATAGTTATGAATGATTTATTTGCCTTTTAGTGTTGTATTGATGGCTATTGTAACTAAACCAAATTTTTTTATCTATTAAGGCATTTTGCTTAAAATGGTCTAAACCTTGTAAAAATGATGTCAAAACAAAGTTTTTGGGAAAATAAAGTATGGGATTTTAGTCAGTTTGATGTCAAGAAGATACTAGTAAATTTTGAAAATTTTGAAAATTATGGTTTCTAGACCCCTATTTTTAGGCAAAAACCCTAAAAATTGAAACTTTTTAGAATTGACTAATTTTTTTTTTTGATTGGTTTATTTCACTTCAAGATCACAGTGGTGAAGTCAAATTCGGTTAAAAGTTAGTTTAAGTCTGGTGGGAGTTTTCACTTTTTTAGGTGGAAAGTTAGGACCTTTGAGGTCGTCAATGATAAATGGCCATAAACCAAGTGTTGAAATCTAAGCTTAAAATGCTCAAATGAAGAATCTATGGTGAAAAAGGTGCAAAATGATGCTTCATCTCAGAGGGGATTTTTTGCCAGGATGAAAATCATCAAAACAATTCTAACTATGGAGCAAAAGAGCCCCTGCTAGCCAAGGGCGCCCTAGATTTTAGAGGCCCAGATTTCAGTTTTGAGATTTGTCACTTCCAAGAAGACTTCTCCAGAATACTATCAGCTTCACGATGAACCTACTAGCCAACCTGAAAGATTTGTTTAGCATTTGTTATGGGAGATTGAATGAGAAATGAGGGAGTTGAAAAAAATGACTAATACTAGATAGAAAAGAGTGTCTGGTAGCCAGGGGCACCCATCTTTTTGAGGGACTAGATGAAGGTTTCTAATCAAATGATACCTAGGATGTTTGTCTTAGACTTGATCAGGCTTCATAACGAATCCGTCAATGGATGAATCTGAGTTGCTAAACTACCAGAATCAGGAGTCAAACATAAGGTCTAATTATGGTCAAAAATGTCAAGAAACAACAAAAGTGCCCCTAGAGGCCAAGGGCGCCCAAGGTTTTAGAGCCTCAAATGTGGTCTTTTTGGTCATCTCAAGTATTCATCCTATCTGTGATACTTCCAGCTTTCCATTGCATACCCCAGCTGGGTCAAAGGATTTCTTAGCAGCCTGTAGCTGGGGGTTAAGTGTGGATTCAACCAGTTTGAAAAATGGCTTTGGGAAGAAAAGTTCCCTAGACGCCAAGGGCGCCCATGTTTTTTAGCTGCTAAATGATGTTTTTAGGAAAAGTGCTCTCCAAGAGCTCATGATCAAAATGGAGCCAGCTCCGCATTGAGCCTATCAGTCAATTCTCAAGTTTTTCCAAACACCAAAGAACTTAAAATGAAGGGAGGTCAAAATCACCTTCAAAATGATGAAAATGCATAAAAAATTGAATGTCTGAAGCCAAAAGTGCCCTTAGAGGCCAGGGGCGCCCTGAATTTTGAAGCCTCGGATCTCAGAATTAGGGTTTGTAGCCTCAAGGAGTTTCTTGTCAGTTTTGATCCTGCTCTTCAATGAAACTATCAACTAGTCTTCTGGACACATCAGTCAATCAGAATCAGTGATCAAACATGGGCTCCAATGATGTTTGCAAATTGATATTTTTCAAGAAAATTTCTAAGTTTGAAAAGATGACGCCTAAAAGTCAAAGTTTTATTTTTGAACTCAAGTGCAAACTGATGCCCTATAAAGGTGGAGGTTATTAATTGAAATTAAATAATATTTAAATCTTCAATTAACTCCTCAAGTCAACTTCAACTAGACTCAATTCTTGCTTGCAAAGGAAAATTTTATTTTTTCATGTGAAGTTAACTAAAGTGCATGGAGGTGGTGCCCAATTTAGGGCTAACTTTTCATATAGTTAACTAAATTTGACGTTCAATCAGAAGATGGCATCTATTTTTAGGAAATTGCATGCATTTGTGGCATCTTAAGATAGGAATTTATTCATTAAGGAATTTGGGCATCCATTATTCTCATCATGGGTGGAAGAAAACATGTATTTTCTCATGTAAGAAAAGATCTGAAGGCACTACGGGTGATATTTTTCAGTGTTCTTCGTAGTTCTAGGTCCATATTGCTCAGAGGATTTATTTTCCAGACTTCATTGTTCAAGTGTATACAAACTTCATCAAATCAAATTCAAGCATAGGCATGATTTTTAGAGGTAGAATCATAACTTCTATTTTTCTATCTCTAAAATTCTTCTATTCTTCTCTTAGGTTTTCTCTTGCATGTCAAAGTAAACAATTTTTTTTTAAGAATCTGATCATCTGGGTTCACATATTTCAACATCAGCAACAAAACCCATGTCTTAGAATTTTTTGAGAAAATTGCCCCATTGCTTCCATTTCTGAAGCACTGTCCTTTTTTTGAGGATTCCTTTGCATGTGGGCTAAAAACTCAAGTTTTCCAAAATCAAATCATTGGTTCGGTTCAACTCGTCAATGCCTACAAAACCCATGTTCCATATTTTTTTGAGAAAATTACCCCGTTACTTCTCTTTTTGAAGTATTGTGCTTTTTTCTAAAGATTATTTTGCATGCGGGTGAAGAAGTCAATGTTGTCAAACAAATTGCACCCGAATGCTTGAATGATTAAATTCAGCAATCTATTGAAACATGGGAACTATCTTCAGGCTGTGGGTATTCCTATGGCGAAGATAGACCTCTAGATTCTAGGTTGGTTCCTATATGATGATCAATTAAGTACTTGAATAATTTATTATGAGAAAAGGGTAAAAGGGACTAAACTAAATGCATGAACTAAAACTAAAACCTCGGTGATGCACCTAAATGATATTTATGAGCATATTAACTCACAATTGATTCATCATGAAGCTTATTTTCACAACTTAGATTGAACAATTTAACTGCATTAATGATTCATAGACAGGCCTAATAATTCATTCTTTATGAAGGAAGAATTTTATTTTCACAACTTAAAGATATGGATATACTTGAGACACAATTTATGACCTACAACTAAGATTGTTTCTTCGTGTACATGCATTCATGAATGTTGACAAAAATTTAAAGGTTTTGATATCAAACACATTAAATTTGTATCCAAAACATTCAAGAATCAATATACCTAAATCTAAGAAGGATAATATTTAACTTGCAATGACAAAAGAAGGAACACTTTGCAAATGATACTCCAAGATAACCTGTAAAGACTGTAAAATTGTACTAATGTAAAAAGATGAGTTACAAATCTTTCTCTCTACAAAAAGGTATGCTGGAGGAGATGAAAAAAATAAGAACCAGAGGAAAATGATAAAATTTTCCAATATATACAATGAGAGTGCACTTCAAAGTGCATGAGAATGAAACTGGCAGTCAATCTCAATATAAAAATGATAACTCCAAAGTAATCCTTGAGCAAAAGCAAAAATCTCTGAAAAGAAGGCCCAAACTCATGCAAAAATGAGTTAACTCAGCCTCAAACCAACCGTCAACTCATAACTGAACTATAGAGTACTCAAACTGCACTGAAAATCCCTAAAAAAGTGGGCCCGAGCATGCGAAAACCTCCTCGTTTGTATCAATCCACCCATGATGATTGGAAATCCATCTCATGTCATGCATAATCTAAATATCTTCAAAATTGATATGGAACTAAAGCAAAGTGAAAGAAAACTCCATAATTATCTCCATCTTGTCTTTTGCATGAAAAAGACTCCAAGTCGAAAAACACAACACTCTTGATAACTCTTACTGACTTCAGTTGTGCTCAAGTTGTGACTTCTCCTTCTGCTTGGAGGCCGCCATGGTCGGTGTTGGCTGTAACTTTGGGAGGCATTTATTTTATTAGATAAAAATGGAAAAAATATTGAGGTATGCCCTCCATTTACTGAACCTCACATTGCTTCTTTTCCTCTCTTTTTTTGTCTCTGTCGGATGGATCCAGAACCAGAATGATTTTTTTTCCAAGGTTCATGTTCCTAGTTCTGTCCTAATCCTAGTTCCCCACTTTGTTCTGGTGTCATCCCAACTCCAACTCTGCCTTCTCTGTTGTTTCTCCTTTGTTTGGGTGGTTGTTTTCAACAAACCCTTGGGTTGGCTCATCCTCTTGTTTGTTGGTTATGTTTCCTTGTGTTTTGTTTGTTTGCTCACGTGGAAGTGGAACCGGGATTGGAATGAAAGTATGAAATTTCAAGTTTCCATTTTATCATCCCATCCCAACTCTGTCTCCGCTCTTTTCCTTCCTCATTTTCTTTGTTCATTTGGGCCGGGTCCGATGTTCACTCCTGCTTCCACATTCCTTGTGCTGGTATTTTGTTCTTTTCCCTTTTGTTAGAACCAGATCCAGAGTGGAAGTTGAATGTGGGAACTAACGATTAGTTATGTTTCGATACCGCTTCCGACCCTATTTTGGTCATGTTTTCTAGTTCTGATCCTGGCCCCGAGCCCGCCTCAATTCTTTTCGAAGCCCGGACCATATATGAAACTGCACTAAATGAAGATGTGTTATGTTCTCATTTCTTTCCACCTTCGCAGCCTTTTTAGAACCAAATCCAGGGAAGATCCTAAACTGGACACAAGAGGTGTTTATGTTTTGACTTTGTTCCCATCCTGCCAAGGCTAAGGTTCTGAGTCAAACACAACTCTACTCCGTTCTCTGCATGCAAAGGAAAATGAAAGGTGCAACATTTATTCTATCTCTGCACCACTCCGCTCTAGAAATAAAACATTCCTAGTTTGTGGATGGTCCTGATTTTGATCCGAAATGGCTCAACCCTTATGGGAGCCAGATTTCTCACCACTCATAACAATATCGGTTGATTGAAATGATCTGATTACACATGTTCCTATTAATGATGAATTCGATTCAACTCTACGTATTTTAGCTTGTAGTGAGAAATAGGTAACAAATTGGCGACCTCTGTGGAGTGTTTGTCTACTAAACACAATAAACCAGTTTATAGCTTATACATTGGGCATGGAGTCCATTTTTTTCTCTATCTTAACTCAGAAAACCGTAACTTAGCTTCAAAACACACAAAATAAAAGAAACTACTACAACTTTGTTGAAGACAGAGTTTGGAAAACTAGGTGCAGCAATTGCACTTATTGAAAACATAGCAAAACTAAAATGAAACATGCCAGCAGGCACTTATTGAAAGCATTACTGAAATTGAAAAATATCCTACTATGTACAGCTAATAGCCTAATGCTTAATAACATTGTTTCAAGTGAATCTCGTTCACAGGGATTGGTAGTACTTCACCATCCAGCTTTGAAAGCTGAAATGCATTATGTTCCTTCTTTGTTGTAATAATGTACGGGCCATCCCACATGGCGTCAAACTTTGTATGTTTACCAGGCCTGATTTTGAGCTCATCCCACTTGAAAACTAAATCACCTTCATTGAATATCCTTGTTTTTTCTTTCTTATCGAATGTCTTCTTCATTTGAGAATGATGAATCTGAAGTTTTTTGTAGGCTTCCTTTCTAGTTTCCTCCAACTCTATTAATTAAGCAAGCCTAACTTGCATTGGATGCTCCTCAAGTAACTCGATCTCTTTTATATAACTCAAAGTTGGTAATTCAATTGAGATAGGAAATTTGGATTCTTTGCCATAAACCAAAACATAAAGTGAAAAACTTGTTGATCATTTTGGTGTTACTCTATCAACCCACAGGGCTAACTTGAGTTTGTCATGCCATGACCTCTAATTATCTTCAATGGTATTTTTAATGATTTTAATTAGATTCTTATTCGTTAATTTAGCCTGTCCATTACCCTGGGGCTAATAATTGGATGAGCTATTCAGAAAAATGTTATTCTTTACTAACCAATCTGAAACTTTTAGACCAATAAAAGCTAATGCATTATCAAAAATAATTGAATCAGGTGTGCCAGACCTAGAAACAATATCCTGATAGAAGTTCAAAATTGATGTTTCATTTGCATTTCTTAATGTGATTGCTTCAATCCACTTCGTAAAGTAGTCTGTGGCAGTTAAAATCCATTTGTGCCCAACACTCGAGGGTGGATTAATTGGATTGATAAAATCGAGTCCCCACTTTCCAAATGGCTGCTCAACCTGAATTGGATTCAGGGGCAAGGCTGCTAACTTTTGTTTTCATGCAAAAAGTGAACATTTACTACATCTTCTGACATAAGCATGAGCATCTTTGAAAAGATCTTTCCAATAATATCCAACTCTCATTATTTTTAGAGTTGTAGTACGTGGTGCAAAATGACCTCTAGCAGGTCCATCATGGAATTCTTCAAGAATTTTTTCAGTTTGATCTGGATAAATACATCTGAGAAAAACACCATTGAAATCTTTCTTATAAAGAACACCATCAATTTTTGCATATGGATTTGCTTGTAACTTGTAATATCTTCATTTGGACTTATCCAAACCTATTGGAAAATCTCCAGTATGCAAATAATGAATCATTTGATTGATCCAATCAGCTGAATTGGTTGGAACAATAGGTTCTTCATTATTCAGAACTGTAGCAACCTTTTCACTGCTGTTTTCTTCATTTTATGCAAGTTGTTCGCATAAAATTTTTCCTCTAATGAGCTTGGTAACCTTTACGTTGATGTCATACTCCATGACTTTGGTTATCTAGCCTGCTCTCTTGTCATTAATGTCTTTATTTAGCAGAAATTCCTTGACTGTTGGGTGAGCTACCAGCAAATGTATCTTATTATTAGACAACATATGTTTGATTTTTTTCAAACTTCTCACTACAACAAGCACATGTTTTTCAATGAATGAATACCTGGTTTCATAATCATGTAAAACCTGACTAAAGAAAGCTATAGGCTGCTCCATACCTTCATTATTTTGCTAACAGAGCATTGCGGAGATGGTATCCACTCCCCCAAAAGCGTACAATATAAAATCCTTATTAAAATATGGATTGATAAGAGTAGGGGCTACTACAAGTGCCTCTTTAATCTGCTCAAAATTGTTCTTTCCTTCTTTTGACCAACCAAATTTAATGTTTTTCTTTAGCATGGCTATCAATGGTTGCAATAAAGCTGCAACATTGGGAATAAATCTCCTCACAAAGTTTATTCTTCCTAGAAATCTTTGCAAACCCTTTTTGTGAGCAGGCAACAATAAAGCCAATATGGCTACAATCCTCTCTAGATCTATAGAAACACCATCTTTAGAAACAATGTAACCTAGAAGTTTACCTTCGTGGACAACAAAGATACTCTTTTTTGGATTTAAAGAAATTCCATATTCTCTACATCTTTCAAAAATCTGTCTAAGATTCACAAAGTGATCATCAGTATTTCGTGAGAAAACAGTGATATCATCTAGGTAAACAAGAACAAACTTGTTTATCAAACCTTGGAGAGCCATATCCATCACTCTCTAAAAGGTGGCTCCTACATTTGACAATCCAAATGACATCTTTCTATAAGCCATAGTACCCCACTTGGTGGTAAAGTTTGTCTTGTACTGGTCTTCCTCCTTAACCAAGATCTGGTTATAACCTGAATATCCATCCAGCAATGAGAACCTTTCTGATCCTGAAACAACCTGTAATATTTGCTCCATTGAAGGCAGTGGGTAGTGATCTTTGAGTGAAGCTCTGTTTAGATCATGGAAATCAATGCACATCCTTATCTCTCTGCTCTTCTTTCTAACAGGCACCAAGTTTGATACCCAAGAAGTGTGCTTGATTGTAAATATTATACTACCTTCAATCAACTTGTTTTATTTTGTTTTCATTAGATGTTCTAACTTTGGATTCAAGGGCCTTTGCTTCTATCTTACAGGTTTTGCGTTGGGTTTGAGCTCAATTGTATGCTGGGCTAACTCAGGGTTAAAACCCTTCAAATCTCCATACTACCAGGCGAATATGTCACTAAATTCTTGGCAAAGCAAGATAAAGGCTTGTTGTTCTTCCTTTGTACAAACTTTTCCAAGCTTAAGCATCTTGTCCTTGAATATTTCTATTGATTCGTAATGCTCCTGCTTCACTGGGATGCCTGATTTATCTCTTCTAACTTGGTCATTAGTGTTGAAGATGGATTCAAGGGTCACCAAACCCTTTGGTAGCTTATTAGAATTTAATTGTATGATCTGATCACCATATTGCTGATCAAATTTTTGTTGGTTTCCAGTAGAAAACTCTACCTCTTCCATCAAAAAATGAATTATATGTTCATCACTATCAAAAATCTGCCAACTTATATTTTTATCAGGTACCAAAGGTCTAACAACTAACTTCACATATTGTTGTACCTCCACATTGTGAATTTCAGTCAGAATGTCAAACTGTGACCCTAAAGCAGTAAGTTTATCAACTTGCTTATTCTGAATTCTTGGTATTGATTGTAGATTAAATGCATCAAACTCCTCAATGAAGTCCCAAACATGATGCTTATATAATTTCAGCAAATCATTCTTTGTTAAATTTAGATTTCTAAACTAATTTGTTATCAATTCTGAATCACCATACACCTATAAGCACTTAATCTTTCTTTTTCTGGCCCATTCTAAGCCATGTATTAGTGCTTCATACTCAGCAACATTATTAGAACAGCTAAAAGCAAACCTAAAAGTTGAATAATACCTATCTCCTTCAGGAGAAATCAAAACAACTCCTCCACCAGCACCAATTTTACTTTTGGATCCATTAAACTACAACTTCCAAAGCTGATCAATTTGATGTACTTGTTGTTTTTCCTCCTTCACCAGATTTGGAATAGTTACACCGGGCTCCTGAATCATATAAATTCCCAAACCTACTTCGTCTATGAGATTGAATAGATCAACCTTGTGATTCTCAACTACCCACTCATCTAGATTTATGTCAGGTATGCCTTCTATGGGTACAGTGGGGTAGAGGGTCATGGATTGATCCTCCTGATCATGGAAAGCTAGGTTTGCATTTATGGGATTCAGAATATAAGGCTCAATATGGTCTTTAGCCTGTGATTCTAACTTAATCGTGACTCTAGTACCATAACTGGTTTTGAAAAACATGTGCGACCAGTCTGATGACAGATAACCACCTAATTTTGCAGTGAAATATCTAGAAAGAAAATGGTAAAATAAGGTGGGAGATCAATGATATATATGTCCTATGAAATTTGAAAATTGGGACATGCATGCAATGTAAGAGGAAAATTTTTAATAACTCCTACAAACTTTACAGTTGTTCCATCCAACTGAACTACCCCTTTTGACAATGGTTCATACTCAAGTCCTAACTTATCTACCAGCTGTTGAGGCATAATTGAGTTGCTTGCTCCACTATCAATCATGCAGTTATGTACTATGTTATCACCAATTATCAAGATGACATAAAAAGGTGGTGGTTTTACCTCTTTAGCTCGCTGCTCCTTCCTTTGATTTGAACTATTCGCAAGAACTCTTAGTTGTTCTTTATTTGTTTTGTCAAAAATTGGTATCTTAGCCAAAGCCTCCTGCAAACTTTCTTTTTGCCCAGGCAAACGTAATGCATCCAACATGGTAATGCTAATAGTTTCCTTTTTCATATGTTCAACAATATTGAAAGAAGAAACACCAACCTTTGGCTATACCTTTTGAACAACAACATCTGTTTGTGCTGCTTGAGGCTGGAACTAAACTTTAGGTTGCTCCTTTGATGGTCCATCTTGTTGTCTTAGATCAAATGCTCTTTTCTTGGCCCTCGTATTGGCTGCAATAGAAGTGGATGATTGATTTTGACTCACTAACTCATTTGACTGCAAAATCCGACAAAACGTTTAGATGAAATATGTATAATTTGATGTATCGTCGAGTGCTTGTAAAATTTGATGTGTAATTTTCTTTTTTTTGAAAGTTTATCCCCGATGTTTGTCAAAATTTTGATGAACCTGGGTTTCGTCAAAATTTTTACTGTAAGTTTTGTCAAAATTTTGACAAACATGAAAAATAGAAAAAAGTCAAATTGTGGCCGACATAAAGAAAAGTGAGTTCGCTGATTTATTGCGACAGTGTCCGACATAAAGAAAAGTGAGTTTGTTGATTTATTGCGACAATGTTTTGCTCTACTTGAGACAGTTTGTGGAGAACTAAGGATGATTTTCTTGGGAAAAATTAAAAAAAAATCAAGAAGATATCGCCAGGTTGAGGATAGTCATTATCTTTTTGTAGAATTCAGTTGTGAAGTCAGATTTGTAGTTCCAAGTTTGAAAATCATATTTTAAAGCAACATCTCATCAGATTTCATTTTTAGAGGTTTAGGGTTTTGAGAATTTCATGTCCAGATTTTGTTGTGTGGAATCACCATAAGATCACAACCAAGGAACAGATTCTTGTGACTATAATTATGTGATCCATAACTCTATTGGTCATGTGGCACAGTTGTGCTATAACAAATACAAGATGCATTCATGTGTGACCCAAGTTGAATGTGGCTATGTTGTGATAGAAATGGAGGCACTCATATAATGTAGTTAATTCAGGTTGTATAATGTAGGTGTTAATCATCATTGGGTGCATTCAGGTTGTCTCAAGTTTAACAAGTTAGGATGTAATTATAGCATGATCGAAGAGTGATTACCTCTTGTTGCAATAAAGAGCTTATAACTCTGGTTGACATGCGGAGTGGTTGTATTATATCAATTATGTAGTGCATTCAAGCACAACCCATGTTTAATGGGCTATTCTAGAGAGTGATCGATATTTTCTAAACCTTATGAATGTTACGTAAAAGTGTATGGCTTAAACTACAAACCAAGTTTGTTACATACTTGAATGCAATCTTGGGTTACCACAAACTATAATAATGTCTGCTAATAACCATTATGGAAAGTATTAAAGCAAGACCCATGATATATAGGATACATTTCCCTGATCAAGTTTACATACCTTAATGATCAAACACAAGCTTCCCACACACTCTAGGATACAATCCAAGATCATACCACAACTTTGTCAAGACAAGCTATTTTTGACCCAAGATTTAAGGTTATTTTTTAATACCAACAAAAGCATTGGTAAGAGCATGATTAGGGTACAAACCCTAGGCCTCCAAGTAGAAACATAAACAATAACTATAGTGGATTAGTGAGGTTGCAATACCAGAAAGATTGAGACATTGTAGGTAATAACAAAATCTTGCAATCTAAAGATTGTAGCCAATAACAAGCACACTATGTAGCTTAGTGACATTTGTAAATGCAATCTACGGTAAGAAGAATGACAATCACTTGAGATGTGATAGTCAAAAAGAGGCTGAGCAGTGACAAGATAATACTCAGCATTTTTATAGAGTAATACAACAGTGTTATTACAGGTTAATCAAGTTTTTATTAATTTGTAGAGTTTTCCTTTTACCTTTCAGTACACTAAAGTGTTTGCCTTCAGAATCTCAGGTGTCATGCTTTGTGAATTTGATAAGGAATTTATCGTGTTTAATCTCAGAAACCTTTATTTTCCCACCTCATTTCATATGTGCTGGTATACAATCAAGTTTGATTCCACAGGTTGTATGTTGTACTTTTGGCTTACTTTACTATTTTAGTTGTGAAGACATTTTTCCTTCGAAGATAGTAATACAGTCAAGCCTTCATATAAATTATTTATGTGGTTAAACTGTTCAGATTTAGTTGTGCGAATAGGATTATTGAAGTGTAATTGTGAAACAGGTTGCATGCAACACCATCAATTAGGTGCATCACCAAGGTTTTAGTTTCAGTTTATGCATTTAGCAATAGTTCTTCTATCCCTTTTCTCAAAGAAAATCATTCAAGTACCTAATTGATCATCAGATAGGAAGCCGGCCTAGAATCTGGAGATTGATTTTCAAAGTTAGGCAACCCACAGGCCTGAGAATCATTCCATGTTTCAACAGATTGCTAGATTTAACTAATCAAGCGTTCGGGTGCAATATGATTGACAACAATAATAAAGCTCAAACCTTGCATAGTAAAGTGGAGATTTTAACAGTGAGTTTCCTTACCCCCTTGCTAACCTTAAGGGTTATTCAAATGCTTTTGGTAGTGTTAGACAATGAAAATGCAATCAAGGAATGACTGTCCAAATGAAGTAATAGTGGTAATCATAGGTTCAATGTTTCTTCTTAGCCATTAATGTATAATGGAGGTAGTGGATTGCATGTTTGAGCAGTGTTTTGAGACTCATCAAAGATGGGAGAATAGTGAATAATACCTTGTGGACTGTGAAGTAGTGTCAATAAGGTTGAAGTATCTTAAGAACTACAATACCATGAAAAAATGAGTCCCTTGTAGTAAGTAGCTAGTCTATAGGGCATAGTTTGATTTTATAGAAGGATGCTCATGAAAGGAATCTTCAAGTGGTAGTGAGTGAGCTGTTTGAGATTGCAGCTGAGGGTGCAATACCCAGTCTTAAAGGAAGTTAAGCAAGGCAGTGAGTGGTGGTTTGGAACAATGGCAGGTATGAAGGACTTGCTTTATATGCATACTATGTAGTCTAGCTTAAGACACCATTCTTAGAAGAGATTGAAGATGGATTATGGAACTCAAGGGTTACCATGAAAAGGATTAAAGCAAAGACTGAGATCTATTTAAAATCCATGGTCATGAAGATATTAAAGATGTCACATGCAAAACCCTAGTAGCTGGAGTAATGAATACAGTGCCAAAAAGGATAGTGTGCTAGGGTAGATTTAGGAGATCTCCACATTATCTAATTATAGGGAAATACATCATTTTTTTAATTAAAAGAAATAATTCTAAACCCTATATAGGATACATTGATACTTCAAAAGCCTCTCAATGAATTTGAGATTATGCAAATATATGCCAAGTAAATACCTAGATTACAAATAGTAGTAGGAACAATGTAAGATTTGTTGAGCAGAGCAGGAATGAGATAAGCAGCAATGAATCCTATGCCTCCTTTCATGCACATCTCCTCACCGTTCTTTGTCATTCTTTATGGAAACGCTTCTCCATTTTGGTGGTCTATGCTTGAAAATAATGTTTTGACGAAGGTTTTAGAGTATGTTTATTAAAATGACAACTCCATTCTGGTGGGCTACGCCTGAAAATAAGATTTTGACAAAAGTCTTAGGGTATGTTTATTAAAGTTTTAGAGTATTTTGGCGGGCTATATTCTTGATTCCTTAAATGATTTATTCAAATGGATTGTGACTAAATAAATGACTAACTATTTAGTCATTTTTATTTGTGTGAGTAAATAATTTTTAATCAATGACCAAACTAGTAATTTATTTACTCATTTATAGCTGAGTTGCAAAAAATGAGCAGAATTTAATCATTTTTAGTTGTTGTGACTAAAAGTTTTAGTCACCTAGTCATTTATTTGCCAAATTATACTAGTGTGTGCTTCCTTATGCGATTAGGGCTCTCTCAATGTTGAGGGCCCTAGGGATAAGCTCATCATAAGAAGTGACAAATTGCATCTTTAACTAAAAGGATAAATCTGTATTGACATTAGCAATGATGATTCCGACTTGTTGCTCCTTAGGAATGAGTCACTTGCTCTTACTAGCTCTCTACCTCCATCGTTGTAGGAAGTTTGCGATCAAGTTCAATATTCTAATGTTATTGTCCTTGCAATAATTGCAAGGGCTTAAAGACGAGATGACTTTTAATCACAACAACTGAGAAACATTGTAGGAAGCATGGTCACGTTGAAGGGGGGCATGATTATCATAAATTGGTAAGTTGTTCATTATATGTGTTTATATTGATTGAATTTGCAAATGTTTATATCATTTTAACATTATATATATATATATAATCACTTGATCATGATCATGGTTTATTTGTGTCTATCATTATTATAAAGGTGGGGTGCCTTAGGGAAGATGATATGGATTATCACAGCTCGGAGAATGTGGTTTTACAAGTGGATGAACATGGAGCTATGAATATCGAAGATGAAGTTAATGATCCTATGGAAAAAGATGATCATGTGCTAGAAAACATAGTTGAAGATGATGGTACGAATACATTGATCCATGAAACATTTAGTGGCAGAGCTGATCATGATGTTCATGATTTACCTGTACTTGAGAAGGCATACGAGCCCCTTTATGAAGGCTCCCAAACAACTCTTCTCTCTGTTGTATTGTTGTTGTTGAACTTGAAGGTTATGAATGGTTTATCAAACATAGCAATCTCACGGATGTTAAGGTATGTCATATATGTCATCTTTTTTCATCTATTTTAATTGTTGTTAGTTCATCACTAGTAAATAAAAGATGAAATATGTACCATTAATATTCTTTATATTAACAAATTATTTTTTGTTGTAGATTGATTGGTGAATTTTTGTTACCACCATCAAATATTTTACCTCGCTCATACCGAGATTTATCTTCCATTATGAAAGATATCGGAATGGAGTATCAAGCAATAGATGCATGTCCCAATGATCATATTATATATCATAAACAACAGAAATTTGCAATAGAATGCCCAGAATGTCATATCAGTAAATATCAAACATATCAACTAACAAAAAAGGTGTCTCACAAGATTCTTCTTTATATTACCATTATTCCACGTATGCAACGATTATTTAGGTGCGAAAGCTTAGTACAATTTATGGATTACCATGCACGAAATAGAAGTGGAGATGACATTCTTTGAATGCCTGCAAATGGTTCTATATTTAGGGACATAGAGAAAAAATGGCCACACTTTAAAGAAGAACCTCGTAATCTCAGGCTTTCATTGGGAGCGGACGGTGTCAATCCATTTGGAGAGCTGAGATCTATTTACTCGGTGTGGCCTGTTTTTGTTATCAACAATAACATTCCTCCATGGATGTCAATAAAGAGGGAACACATAATGTTGTCAATGATTGTTCCAGGTATTTGTTTACATCAATTTTATTTAACATAGTAGTATCTCATTTGTCTTATTTGTTGTATAATGACTTATATTTTTCTAATTCAATAGTCATGCACATTAATTTATATATATTGCAGTAAAATGGTTATAATAATTATGTAATGTTTATGTTCATTCAACTAGGTAAGTACCAAGTTAAAGCTATGAATGTATATATCGAGCCTCTTATCGACGAGTTACTAAAGTTATGGAATGGCCGCACTATGTATGACGTATCTAGACCAATAGGACAAAGACAATTTCAATTCCATGCAATGCTTGTATGGACAATTCATGATGCCCCAGGGCTAACACATTTTTGTGGTATGTTATAACATTCGACTGCACTTTAACAATATTTAATTTGATGAAGTAGATGTCAAACATATTTTTAAATAATCTATTCATTATATATAATTATAAAATTGACATATTTAATCAAATTATATATGATCTTGCACGTCTTCAAACAAAGAGAAAATTTGCATGTCCAATTTGTGGTCCAAAAGATGAAATCTCGTCGTTCAACAAGTTTAGGAAAGCAGGTGTTTGATGAATATAGGCACTTGCTCCATAGAAATCATAAGTATCGAAATACTGAAAAACATCTTTTCAATGGGAAAGAGTAGACTACATCAAAACCATGAAGAATGACACCTCGCCTATGGAAGTTGGAATATAATAGAATTAATCCTCAAGGTTATACATCGGATCAAATTGTTTATCTATCATATTTGATATGTTTTGAATTTATATTTTTATATTGTGTTGTGTTTACTCATGTTGTAATTGACAATGATTGTTGTTAATTTGTTTAACTTATATGCTTCATGAAGATCATCAAGGCATTAATGGCCGGCTTCCACAGGGACTAAAAAGTTATCCCAGATAATTTAGTAGGTTGCCCTACTATGAGCAGCTACAAATTGTGCATTTTTTTGATACAATGCATATCGGAAAGAATATAACATAAACGTTATAGAAAATATTGGATGGAAGGCATGACAAATAATTTTTTTTCAAAATTTGTAGTGACATTCAGGAAGCCAATCATGCAATGAAAAATGTCATTCAATTAAATATAAGTTCTCTTCCTTGGTTATTAATAGAGCAGCAAAGCAATGCTATAAAAGAATTCATATGAAAAATTTGATTTCCCACAGGATTTGTTGCAAACATAAACAATATAATAACAAAGAAAGGTGAATTTGGGTCAGGGATGAAAACGCATGATTGGCATACCTCATTAAGGTAATTATTCTGGTATATTATATACACTTGTATAATGCATGTACTTTTCAATGTATTTTGTTTACTACTTTTGGAAAAATAATGAAAAGATCATTTTATAATTGTTGTAGTACGTTCTACCTCTATCTCTCCCAGACAACTTTGACAACAATGTCAAGCAAGTTATATATGATCTTGGAAAATACATGAGTAAGTAGCGATATTTTTTAAATTCGTTGTATACATCTTATAATTCCTATTTTTTTACTTGTTATGTAATATACTATATATTTTTGTTAAATCTCGTTAATTTATTTGTGCCTTGAATCACTTGTAGATGGCTGTCATCTAAAGAAATTCATAAAGAAGATATAAATTATTGGAAGAGAAAAATTCCTCGCCTAATGTGTGAAATGCAAAAGTGTCTACCTTTGACATTTTTCAATGCACAAGAACACTACCTCATACACCAAGTTGAGGAGATTGAATTGTGTGGACTTACACACAAAGTCAATGTGGATTGGTTGAGAGACACTTGAAATTTTTGAAGGCTTTGGTTAGACAAAGAGCACATCTGAGGGTTCTATGGTGGAGGGATATATGGTATACCAGACCATGGTGTACATTAGTGAATATCTTCCTAAGTTTGCAGCAAAGATCCATGTAGATCACATTTGGGATCCCAAATCCATTAACAAATTTGAAGGGGAGTACCTGATGGGGAAAAGTAGATTGAGGAAAGTGAGAGGTAATTATAAGATGGTCATGGAGATTAATTGGAATACATTTTACATATGGTTTTATGTATATTGTACTTATTTAATTTTTAATCTTCAATATACATCAATTATAAATTAAGGTCGTATATTGTGGTATTTAACTAATTATACGTCATTTGTGAATTTCAATTTTTTTTGATACAGTTGGTCGAGAGTGGGATGCACTACATTGGTACATCGCCAACAATCTTGATTAGATGACTGTATGGATTGAACGATGTCAACAATCTGGTCATGCATTAACATGGGAAGGTGTGGCTTCATTGGTTAAAGAAGCTCATCGTAATGGAGATTCCAATGTTACACAAAGTGAAATTGATTTAGCATATGGTTTAAGAGATAAATAGGTACGTATAAATATATTAATCACCCATATTATTTAATTATTTTCAATTATATTGATGTATATATATGTTGAGATTTTTTTCTTTGCATACATTCGGCCAAGAATAAATATGTATATTAACTGACGATATTGCAATAATTTTTACATATTTGACATATTACAGGTGAAACACCATAAGGCTATGTGGTGCAATGGTCATAAATTTTGAATCAAAATGTTGGATGACATGAAGAAAACTTGTGATTCTGGTATAACTGCAGTCTTTCAGGTGACTAATGTTTCATCTAGAAAAAACTTGTGATTCTGGTATAACTGCAATCTTTCAGGTGACTAATGTTTCATCTAGAAGCGAGATACATCCAGAAGTCTCAGAAAATTGATACTATGAGATTTTGGATGATATACTTGAGTGTGACTTTAAGTCCTTCAGATTAATTTTTTTTGTCATCCTATGGTATAGGCTACGATTGAATGAAAATGATCCTGAGAGAAATGTTATTGAACATGATAATAAATTTACCATGGTTAATACAAGGTTGATCGAGCGAGCTGGAAATGAGCCCTATGTTCTTCCAAGCCAATGTGAGTAGGTATTTTACTCAGAGGTTTCAGGTAAACCAGGTTGGTCATTTGTTGTTAGACATGATCCAAGAGGAAGGTCAGTAAAGTATAATGTGGTGGAAGAAGAAGATACCGAAGAACTAGAAGATGATGTAGATGATGATCAGGATCAACAGTTAGTTGATGATGTCCCTGACGAAGATGTCGAAGAGGAGGAACTAGATCATGATGATGTAGGAGTTAATGTTCGTGAAGATGATATCCATGTGGATGATGACATTATCGAAACTGATATCGATGACAATGATGATGATATGACCAATCCTTACAATGTTGAATCTAGATTGGATGATATAGACAAAGAGTTGGATGAAGAAAAAGATCAATGACATTGAAATGTATGAGTTATGTGATTATATTATCTATTTGAGATTAATTTCTTGATAGAATTATATTTGACTTATGTGGTTACATAATTAATTCATGATGTTTTTAATTTTTATGCCATTACATAATTAATTTAATGATATACTTTTTAATATTTGAAAGGTCAAAAAATTAAAAAAATTCAATAGTGATGTTAACAACCTTGAAATTAGTGTGTTTTATGTTTCATGTGATCATAAAAGATTAAAAAGTTAGTTGTAGAGGTGGTTGTTCAGTGGTTGACATGTAAAGGCCTTTAAAAGGCATAAAGTGATCATTGTAATGGTTGTGGATGGTTAAGGATTTAAAATACAAGCTCTTGACATTCAAAAATCTGTGTTTTTCTTCAAAATTTATGTATTTTTCCTATTATGGAGTACTGTACAGTCACATGCAGCCATATTTTGATGTGAAATCAATTCCAAGTCATGAACATATGTGTTAGCTTTGATTTGAATTTGATTTGAGGGATTAAGGCATTGATTTGAGTTAGAAAGCTTCATTTCGTTACATACAGCCTGGTTGCCCTATTTTTGAGGGTTTTGTAGTCGAAACATGATATAAAGGTGTTAGAATTAGGTGTTGTACACCTTGCATAATATTTGTAATATTTTATTTATTATTATGTGTGTGGTGCACCTAGGGGTTCCTAGATGAATGTGCATCACAAGGAGTTATAATGTTGGGGCCACTTTGTTGTATGTAACATTGGGACATAATTGTCAAATGTAATTATTTAATATTGGGGGAATAATAAAATAATAAAGTACCCAATATTAAATGTGGGGTCACATGATGTAGTATTTTTGGGCACATGGTTTATGTAATACCACTTGGTGGTTTTGTGGGAGCTTGTTTCTATAAAAGCAACCACATGGGTAGTTGTTTAGGGTTGGATCAAAAGTTGGTCGTGGTTGGACAGGTTTGCTGCAGTTGGAGTTGAGCTTGTGCATGTGTGAGGGTTTGAAGCATGGCATGGGATGTGTGGATTCATGCTTGGTCACATGGAATGCATGGATAGCTTGTGCTTCAGAAGTGTTTATGGAGTCTCTGCAGATGTATTGTAATGGGTTTTCATTGCTGAATAATACATGGAGTGTGGATGCTTTTGGAGGCTGGGTTTTTCCCTCTTGAGGGTTTTCCCAGGGTATATCTTGTGTCATCTTTGATGGGTATGTTGTATATTCTCTTGCATGTTGATGTTAAGTATTTTACTTGCATGTTTTCAGATTTGGGTTATGTGGAAATTGTCATTTCATGGCTGCAATAGTTTCCTTACAAGTGGTATCAAAGCTTTGGTTGTGGATTGGATAACCCTAGGTTGTAAGAGAATGAGAGACAATGGCAAGATATAGGGTTTTGCAGGTGTTTTATTGTAGATCTGAGGGTTTTATTGCAGATTTGAGGGTTTTGGGTTTGTTGTTATGATGGGTTGTTTGCAGATTTGGGGTATAAGAAAACTTTTGGAAAAATAGGGTTTCTTGGTTATGTATTCAAATGAGGATTTTGGGGGTGAGCTTTCATAGATGACCTCTTGGGAAAAATTGGACCTTATGGTTGGATTCAGGTTGGCTGAGAGAGAAATTTTGACATATAACATGCCCTATTTTGGTTACAGAAAAAAATGCATCCCCTATTCGGCCGTACGGACGTCGAAGGTACAGTCGCAGAAAAATAAAAAATCAAATAAATAAAAAATCCTGTCGAAATACTTTTGTACGTGCAAAAATCAAAAACAAAAAATGAAAATTAAAATTAAAAAAAAAAACAAAAAATTAAAAGGTTTGGGGTCAGGACCGTATCTTGTACCCGTACACTTGGCCAGTCTTTATATACCCGTCTTGTGGACTGGTATTAGTCGATAGTCTTCTTTCCGACGGCGGCGGCTGGAGGAGGAGCCTGCCACCCCCATGTGGGGTTAAACAAAATTTAATAAAATTTGAAATTTTTTAAAAGTCCGCCAAATGAAAATAAAAATCTGCCAATGAAATAAAATCCGCCGGATTTCAAAATGATTTAGCCAGTTTTAATACTGCGTCGGGTCCGTACACAGGGGAGGGGGGGAAATTTTTATTTTGAAAAAATAAATTATATTTAAATGGGATTTGGAATCCGCCGCCCACCCACCACCGGAGTGCCGCCCGAGCACCACCGGAGAGCCACCTAGAGGACAAAATATAGCAGTTTTTTTTTCAAACAGGCATAACTTTCACCCAGGTTATCGAATTTTCAACTTCTTATAGTTGTTGGAAAGCTGGTTCTGAGTACTACACAGTGGTATAGGTGTTGTTCCATTTTTTTGCAGTTTTGACAGTTTTTTTCTTGGTTGAAGTCAGATATTTATTTTAAGCTTTGAGAGGGCATATCGGGTACATACAGAGTCGGATTTTGGACTTCAAATAGTCAACGGAAAGATTTTTCAGAGCAATTTACAGTGGATTAGGTTTGGAGATATTTTGGTATGGCTTATTTGTTGTTTTCTTTATTTGAGCTATTTATGGGTCTCTTTGACTATGGTGTTATTATGAGCTTATGGATTGTTGGATTTGGAATATTTGATATTGGATTCATTGTATGCTCGGTTGTACATCTTAGTTTGTTCTATTTTTGACATGGTTATCAGCATATATGTTGCATTGTTGTATCTACAAGTTGTGAAATGTTGTAGGCGGTCTATACTTACTTGTTGCACCTATGACTTGGATATGGGTTGTCTTTGCCCATTGATATTTCAGTGTTGATGCATGATCAGTTTTAGTGGCTTGGTTTAGTCACTTGGTTTGTTGATTTGGTTGTCATGTTAAGGAGATGAGATGGTATTACCAGGTACAATCATGATATGAGATAGATGCAGTTGACTATGATTATGCAGATATGTGGACATGGTTGGGTTGATTTGTTGGTATATTTGGTGGTGATCATGATGTCATGGATGTTTCTTGTGCATTAGAGACTTTGGCATGTTATGATGGTTTATGCAGGTGCATTGATTGGTGGTATTGGATTGGTTCCTGATTATGGTTGTGGTGGTGTATCTCCTTGGTTTGAGGAGATTGGTATCACGATGTCATGGATAGCTTGGTTACACGGTTCAGTGGGAGCTTGTGACAGTGATGGTTTGGCGGTGATGGATATGATGGTTTGGCGGTGTATCTTCTTTCTTTAGAGGATGGTTATCATGTTGTCATTGAGAGCTTGGATTCATAGGTTTTGTGTGAGCTTATGAAAGTGTTGGTTTTGTGCATCATGGTGCCATGGGATTGCTCGGTATCATAGTTCAGTGGGAGCATTTGGCAATGATGTGGATCCATTGTTGATTATGGATGGTTGTCTTCAGCTGGTGATCTTTGGTGTCATGGAGGAGCTCTTGGATTTTGTGTGCTACAGTGAGAGTTCTTTGACATTAGGTGTTGGAGATGTTGAGGTATTATTTATGACTTGTTGGTTTTGACAGGTGATCCTTGGTTGTAGGATGGTTTTGTTATTATGTAATGGTATACTCTTGATTACTGGTTTAGAGTTGTGGCATGGTACATGTTGTGATGATTTGAGCATGTGATCTTCATTTGAGAGGATGTGAGATCATGGTGTCATGTTTATGTTCCTGATTCTGCAGTTGGAACTATGATTTTGATCTTGGTTGGTTCTCTTTGTATTGAGTACATTGATCATTTGCTTGGTGTTTAGCATGGATTGATTGGTTACAAGTGCTCATGGATACTTGGAGACTTAGGTGAGGCTTGGTGTTCTCTTGTGGTTAGAGACATGTTGTTGATATGGTTACTCTTGATGAGGTTTTAGCAGGAAGTCCGAGGGAGCCTACACCTTGGTTGGACGTGAGTTCAACATGGACCGATGAGGAGAGTGTTCTTGGTTGAGTCATGATGACTTGGATATCTTGGAGGAGCATTCTCATTCCCCACTCTTGGTCTACTCGGCAGTTCACTTGAGAGGTATTGCCCATTATTCTTTTCAGGTGCATTATGTTTATGCTTTGTCTTCTCATGGATATGGATCTTGAGCCATGGGTATTTGGTTTCTGGAGGGTTCATTTGAGGAGTGTTGGCATGCTTATCTCCTTGTACATGTTGGGTTTAGGAGATGGTTTATTGGGATGATTTCCTTGGTTTGGGAATGGTTACTTTGAGTTTGATCTTCTTGTTTTGAGATGCTTACATCCATGTTAGTTACATATGTTATGTTTGATCTTGGTGATTGGATGGATGGATGTGGTTATGGATTTTGTTATGGGGTGTTATGGAGGAGATCATACTTGACACAGTTGGCATTTAGAGGTGTGTGTAGGAGGACATGCTACAGGTGTTTGGTTTGTAGGTTTTGCATATCATTGTGGATGTTCCTTGGTACTACATGTTTACTTCTATGTGATGCTGGTAGTAGACTTGGTATGCCTTTGTGATGGTGCCTTTTTTGGGATGTTAATGAAGCGACGCGTTGAATGCGCTCATTCCAGGTTTGCATTCATCTTGACATTTCCCATGCAGTGGGAGCTCCTGGATGTGTATGTCATTTTTGACAGGTTTGCACATGGAGTTTGTTATTGTGGTTTATGGGTGGATATGTTATTGGCATAAGTTTACTATGTTATGTATACCTTGGAGGTATGGATAGTTGGATGTGTTGGCACTTACTGTGAGTGTCATTTCAGCTATGGTGATTTATTCTTGATAGCTACTGGTGCATATTGGATTCAGTGTTTGTGTTTTGGGATATCAAGTTGAGGCAGGTTTATGCTTCTTTGTGACAGTTAGTGTGACATCTCTTTGGATGTGTTCATATCTTAGTGCATTGGCATGGTGGAGGATGGGAGCATTCGTGGATGAGATGGTGGTCACCTTGGTTCTTGTTACAGGTATCTTGATGGAGCACATGGAGCACTTGGATTCTAGGATGGTACATGTTGCCTATGGATTTTATTTGTTACCCCTTATGCAATGTATACAACAAGTGGGAGATTGTTAGAATTAGGTGTTGTACACCTTGCATAATGTTTGTAATATTTTATTTATTATTATGTGTGTGGTGCACCTAGGGGTTCCTAGATGAATGTGCATCACAAGGAGTTATAATGTTGGGGCCACTTTGTTGTATGTAACATTGGGACATAATTGTCAAATGTAATTATTTAATATTGGGGGAATAATAAAATAATAAAGTACCCAATATTAAATGTGGGGTCACATGTTGTAGTATTTTGGGCACATGGTTTATGTAATACCACTTGGTGGTTTTGTGGGAGCTTGTTTCTATAAAAGCAACCACAAGGGTAGTTGTTTAGGGTTGGATCAAAGGTTGGATCAAAAGTTGGTGCAAGGTTGAGCTTGTGCATGTGTGAGGGTTTGAAGCATGGCATGGGATGTGTGGATTCATGCTTGGTCACATGGAATGCATGGATAGCTTGTGCCTTAGTGTTCATGGAGTCTCAGAGATGTATTGTAATGGGTTTTCATTGCTGAATAATACATGGAGTGTGGATGCTTTTGGAGGCTGGGTTTTTCCCTCTTGAGGGTTTTCCCAGGGTATATCTTGTGTCATCTTTGATGGGTATGTTGTCTATTCTCTTGCATGTTGATGTTAAGTATTTTACTTGCATGTTTTCAAATTTGGGTTATGTGGAAATTGGCATTTCATGGCTGCAATAGTTTCCTTACAAACGGGGCTCTTACACTTTTTGTGATTACTGTATCTTGTGCAAGAGGCCCCATGGATACTGTTGTAATTGTAGGATGCATGAATGGGGTGTAGGATGAGAAATAAAGAAGGTATAGCTGTTGTCCTTAAGAGTTTTGTGAAAAAAAGCATGTGAAATGAGAGGTTCAAGCCTAGGTTTCAACAAAACATGTATGGGAGATCTAATTTTATGATTTTTTATCCATGTGCAGACCTAATGGGTTGTTTCTAAACACTAAATATAAATGATATACATACACACACACACATATGTATGTATGTATGTATGTATGTATATGTATTTTTAAATGTAAATGTAAATGCAATTACTGGATGCTCTCCTAGAACAATAAATGCAACATATCATTAAAGAAATCTATATCTATGTATATAAATGTGTATTTCTAAATGCAAAGAGCATATGGTTTTGTAGTGTTATAGATACAACATATATCCATAAATTAATGTAATTGAAATTCTTAGTCTTCAACACATATAATATGAAATCGATCAAATTATTAAACTACATGAGAAATAAATGAAAACAGTAAATGCATATCTATGTGTATTTGTAAATGTAAGTGTAAAATAAATAAGAATAATGAAAATTATAAAAGAATACAAGGAAAGGTTTAGAGTTTAGAGTGGGAGAGAGATAAAGGGTAGAGGGTGTTGGTTTGTTTTTTACACTGTAACCAGGTTGGTCTTCTAATCTACCTATGGGATTTCCAATTCCAATCAAGGGTAGCTCAAAGGACTTGGACCAACTGACGAGGACTTTAAAAAGCCTCCTACACTTTGGACTCTGCAAGACCCAGGGGGTGATCCCTTAATGTTTTTACAACCTCTGCACCACTATCATAAACAACATTAACACATAATAGATAATCCCATTGAATAGCTCAACACAATAGGATAATATCGAATAAAATTGGCTATTCACCGATAATATCAACTATGTGGAGCATGAGATAACTACAATACAATCCATAGTAAAATATAGTCATTAATTTGCAATTTGTAGCAAGCTCTAGGCAAAGACACAATTAATGAACTACACAAATAAGTACAACTTAGATCAGTGCCATATATCCATTGCAGGAGTCAAATTCATAAGCATCTAAGGGTTTATGACAGATTTAATACATAACACATAACATATAAGATCCCTGACAATATTGCATTACAATTTCATCAGTATGCATTCTCACCCAATACTACTTATCAAATCCTTATACAGACCATATCCGCCTATAATCCTATTTAAGCATTTTAATTAATTCCTTGAATTAAAGCTAAAATAAGGATTATACACAGCACAAAGTGAGATGAATGAAACAACCCTTATTCATCTTATTCAAAATTTGGATATGCATGTACAGTGGAGAGACATGAGTTTGAATTTATCATTTCAACTCAAATGCTAGTACTGTTATACAACATTAAATCCCCATGAATTCAAAACTGATTACAAAATAACTCAGAACCTAAATTGTATTTCTCTTTAAAACCATCGGACTTTACAATTTGCTCTGCAACTTCACCTAGACTCGACCAAAATTATCTAACTTGCTAACCCGTACTTCTGGCCTTGAAATCCTTATAGAAAATGAAGGAGAAAACAAGCATCAGGCCAGAAAGTACACATGTCACCAACCAAATGAAGCATCTGGTGATATTCCAAAAATTGTTACAACAACCATCACCCTGGAGAATATTCCTATTCATCATGTCAGCTAAGGAAAATTGAGGCAACAACAAAAAACCACAAGAAACCCACACCAAGACCGCCATCAAAGCAAAACCGAAGGCTGTTGTAACCACAACATCTGATTTACCACCCCTTAGTAATTCATTCTTTTATTCCTCCTTACTCAAATATTTATCTACCCACCTCTGATATTCTTCATCATTCGGCCAGTCAAAATTAATACCTCATTCACCTTGGCATTATAAGGTGTGTATTTTATTGCTACCTAATTTGTATCTCTTTCAAAAGATTCCAAAAATGAGTTGGTACTAATGATTTTATCCATACAACTCACCAACAAGTCATAATCTGAGTCATCACAAATTAATTTAATTTGATCATTGATGACTTCACTTGCTTGATCCTACCACTGCTGGAGTGACCTGATTTTCCCCTGCTCATCAATTATATCTGGTAACAATGTGTTACCCCAATCATTAAAATTCTTCACCAATTCCCTGATCTTCCTACTCAAATCATCTAGTAGGGTCTGAAAACCTTGCAATGATTTAACCAACACTTGAGTAGGCTTTAATGATTGGGGCCTATTATTTGTATCAAACCTTGAAACCTTATACATGACATCCAAATCACTGGCCCTAGGGATCCAATTTTCAATCAATGGTATCACTACTTCTTGATCCCTATCAATATTCTTTATTGCATATAACAAAAAATAATATAAAGAATGTATAGATAGCAATTTACTATCAACTTTTTCATTTAAATACCTCAAGACAGTAGTAACAATCTCCTTTTGCTTTGAAAGAGATCCCTCCTCAATTACCTTCAATGATGTCTGCAATTCATCAATTCTTTACAAGAGCTGCTTCTTTGTAGGATCAACAGAGCACTTTGTTTCTTCATCATTTTTTTCTAAAGGAGGGGTGAGAGAAAGATTCTGACTGGGAGACCCTGGTGTGGAAACAATTGGAGAAGCAGGAGGCACTGACCCTGCTGTGGAAGGTAATGTATTGATCCTTGGAGCACTTGATGTCTCCCCAATCTGTTTATACCTAAACTTTTCCACCTTAGTCTGCAACTCAACATTCCTCTGTTGCATCTTGTTGTATTCCTCAATCAAAAGGTTATACTTCTCCATTAGGCTCTTCTTTTCAGCCTCCTCCCTTTTAGAAGTCTTTTGGGCCAATTTGGCCACATTCACAGTCAGATTAGTGGCCTCAGTGGTTGAGGTCTCTGAAGCTCTCTTTATTATTAATCCCCCTCTAAAATTTGGATTAATTTCTGTAATATTTGGCTTTCTCCCTTGTAGGGCCAATTCCCAAATTGCCAAGGTTTCATACTCTTCACTGAAAGCAGAATCTTGAAGTGTTGCCTTGACTTCTTCATATTTTTGCAAGGGATGCTTGGACTTCATAATAGCATTAAAGGCCACTACATCTACAATGTCTTCCTTCCTCAGGAGTGATGTTCTTAAATTATTCCATTAATTCAGCTTTCACTTCCTCATCATTCTCCTGGTCTGACCTGTCAGGTCTTAGTTCTCTTCTCTCCTTACATTTATTTTGATATTCTTCAAACTTCATTCTCCATACCAATTGCAAGAATACATGAGTCTTTACAAATTCATTTTTGTCTAGAAACTCCTTACATGCTTCCATTCTTGCATCTTGTACACTTTTTCCTTTCATATCTAAATCAAATAAAACCAATTCAGCTAGCCTAGGAGGGGAAGGCATACCAACCTGCATGTCCTGATCAGTAACAATAATTTCATCCATCAAACTCTCTTATGGTTGATCAGTTCTTTTCCTTTTAGGGCTTGGATCAGATGGTAGTGATGGGGGACTATCTTCTGGTGATGACTCTAAATCAATGATCTTAATTGCCCTAGGAAATTTGAATTTTGGACCTGGTTGTGAAGGCAACTTCATAATTTGCTTCCCCTTTCTGTCCACTTCTTCCTCATCACTGCCGCTATCCTTTTTTCTCCTATAAATGGGCCACTTTTCTGTAGGCTGGTATGTTGGCCTTGTTTCAAATGGTCTGGCATCTTGTTCTTGTACACCCAAACTTAGCTCTAAGTTTACTTTTTTGGTTCTCAAAGTTCCCATAATCTCTTTGAAGTTCTCCATCAAAAAATCAATTTTCTTACGGTGGGGACTGAACTCCAACAATGGATCATATTTCGGATCCATTTTGTGCACAATATCTAATAGCTTATCATAAGCTATCCATTTCTCCTTGTTCAACTCCTACTTATTTAGGTCAAACTCATTTCTGATCAGGTCCTCAGGAGAGTTGAACTCATGCACAAACTTGCCAACCTTTATTCTTTGTCTAAAAATGGTAAAGAAACCCCTAGGATCATGTTGCCCCTTTGGACCACATCTCAAATGATAATCCTCAAAGAATTTCTCAAAGTGCACCCAACCTCCTTTTGAAAAGGCAAAATCAGATACCACTGTATAATCAGGGAAAAATGTTCCCTTACCCCTCCCTATGAGATTTTCCTCATGGATGCAACCTATCTACCACATAACTTCTACAAACCCCACTCTTGGTGGCACATTGTATGGCAGTATATGAGGGGCTCCTTGAAAACCATATTACCTCAAAACAGTGTTGACTGGGTATGGGATAATGTCACCCCAGTTATGGCTGACTTTTAATTTTGGATTCCTCCACTTTGGCCTGAGGAAATCATGTAATTCCTTAGGAATCCTAGGTACATTCACCATCAATCTATCCCTCAATCTAGAAGCAAAAAAATTATCAAATTGCACATAACTAGTGTTTTCCTTATTACAAGATAAATTTGCAGCCCATATCTGTATTGACAATCTTTCTCCATCAACCAATTGCCTTAATTTCATCTTCTCAGAGAAGAAGTCAACATTCTTGAATAAAAACATATGCATCAGCATAGAATACCAAAAGAATTGAGTGCAAGTATCATTTTTTTGCAGCTTTGACAGCCCCTCATGTATCCTCTCAGCCAAGAAAGAAGCAAATTCATATGTGACAGAGAAGTTAGGGTGTTGTATTTGCACCCCCATGAACATGTATGCAATGGGAATCACCACACCAGGACTAAAACCAAAAAGCTGACACAATGAATAAAAAGTGGCCAAAAAATTATTTGCAAAACAATTTAATCTGAAAGGTTCCTGGTCACTGGGGCTGATATGAAATCTTGAACCTCCTACCCTAGCTAGATGAGGTGGAAGTAATTTAGCTCTAAAAAGAGACTTCAACTTTGCATATTCCTGCTTCATTTCCTCAAGGTTGATAGGCACCAAGTCCTCACTCGGTTCACTCAAGTCAAAAATCTGTTGAATATCATCTTTGTTAATGTTTAACAAAACCTTTCCATCATTATCCCTAATTACTCGTGTGACAGGGTCATATCTTGTAGCTACTTCCCTAAGCAGGTCTACATCAGGGAAAAAATTCGGTACCACCAGCTTCCCCATATCATACATCCATCCATTTGAAAAAGGGTGAGGAAAATTCCTCTATCCATACCACGATCTGAACATTTCCAAACCCGTGAGAGGAACCCTACAATCAGCTATGTTGGAACAATTGTATACTAACCCCTCCCCCAGGATTTTCCCTCGCATCAGAACCAATCCCTTCTTTCTATCATTCGTTGACAAGGGAAATTGATCCAGGAAATCATCATACAGGTTTCTTTTTAAATACTCAATCTGGCCAGAATGTTGCTTGGGTGGTGCCATCTTAGACAAACTAGGGCTTCTTATAACTTCACACTTCAAATAGCTAGGACTAACCAGAGATATGAAATTACAAAACAAAATATTCCAATTTCTCACAATTTAAATAAACTATAGCCCTAAAATGTTTATCAACAAGCCCTATGATAAGTACAACAAATATTTTCCTTAATTCAAGCACAGAGTGACTGGGAAACACATAAATTAACTCACGACTCTTTTTGCAGAAATCCAAAATTTTGGCTGTCAAGGTTCACAACCTTTCTCTTGGCTCTGAAACTGCTTCACAAAATACCTAAATGCTTTGTGACACACATAAAGTAAGAGAATTGATTTTATTTTGATCAAATTGTGCTAGTAAATGTCTCATCCACCATTAAAGCTCACTCGTGCGCTACACAAACGGCTCCAACCATATTTGATGCAGATTTAAATTCGAGTCATCGAGCCTTCATTTTGATCAAATCATCGGCGACTACCTTCAAAATAGGTTGACACAATCACCAACATGGCCATAAGGGGCCCACCATACCATACGATGCGAAGGAAGTCCATGTGGCGGTTGCCCGCGATATCGTAATCAGTAAAAATCCTACAACTTCGAATCACGCGATGGCGGGCAACCATAGATCTTGAGCATCAATGATCTTGTTCCTTCAACACAGTCATCGGCCCTATCATTAACCCTCGAGCAGTTTTTCCATCAAGATTATAACACATCCATCGATTTGAATCACGTGCATCTTAAGAGCACTTTAGTAACCTGCCTTTTAATGTATTTAAGGCCGAATTAATGTTCCACGGTAATTCCTTTATTCTTTTGGCTTCATCAGATGAGACACGTGGCAACCTCCCGTGATATCGCTATCAACCAAAGCACTATGGTGGGGCCATCACAGGATGGCAGGGAATGACTGAGATCAAACGGTAGTTGATCAGCGGTCATGCAATTTCATCCCCTAGAAGGACACGGGGCACCCGCCCGCGATATCACAATCGGTACAAATCCTGCAGCTTCCGATCACGCGATGGCGGGCAACCATTGATATCCAAAGGAAATTTGATCAACGGTAGCGTGAATTTGATCCCTTCTGCAAAATAAAACATACATTAAAAAGGATGAGGGGACATCACTAAGCCAATAGTAAACAACGACGTAAGTTGTCTTTTAAAAGATGAAACACAAGGCCAACCAAGACTTAGGAAATAAAACCTTGTGGAGGAAATAAAGTATTAAAATCAAAGGGACTCGGCCTAGACGAACTGATATGAAATAAGTTGTTTTAAAACCCCATCAAAAGTAACAGCGAAATAATTTGAGGTTGACCTACTTGGTCAGTCATCAAACCCTTAAGTCACCTCTTGAGTCATTCGACATGTTAGTTCACCAGCCCCATTAGCCCGAAGAACTGGTCATCGTTTTCCCACTGCATTATGTCTTCTCCTAAATTTGGGTTTTAATTTTAATCCAGTGACATAAGCCTAAGCCATTAACCCCAGTGGTCATGTCATTGACGGCTAAGCCAAATCCTTTCATTAAATACTAACTGTACAATGTGTAGGTTTTTCATATTCGAATATATGGCAGAAGATCTCGATCGTACCCTGCCAGCTCGCAGACCTAAGTTGTCACCCTGTTATTTGGTGCGAGGTTAGCAAAAGGAAGATGTGTGTCCTCTATGGAATGTGGGGCCCAATATCCACTATTGAGCTTATAACCTGTGGTTTTAGATCGACAACCAAGATCAAAAGCTAATGTAAATCTCTGTCATTCCCCACTAGCTCGTAGGAGGAAGATGAAGGTTGGTTAAAAGCCGCAAGGTCAACGAGATTGTGATGCGTAGCTCCAGCCATTCAGTTTTCAAAGTGCATAGGACCTGCCAACATGGTAGTTGGTTTCCAAGATGGATTAATGTTATTGGTCATGAGGAAGGTCAACAATGCTTCGTTGGATGTCAAACCGAGTTAGCCCAAGATAAACCGTTTGATCTGCCAACTCTTCAGGAGATCAGCGGGCAGTATTCAAAGTTGGAAAATAGCACATGGTGGTCATTTTATCATACAACTGGTGAAGCATTAACGAATTATTCCTTGCTTGTGTAGTCATGTCGATCTCAATCTATGTGAAGATGTTGTTGGCAATCATGAAGGGTGATCTACGGATTCTCATGCAGCTCAAGTTAAATGGTGACAGTACATATGCCGTCGAATTGCCATGTTTGCACATGCATTTTTACTAACCATTAATGAAGGTTTCCATTACCTCGCACAATAAATACTAGAGGAATTAACTGCTAATTGTGTCATTCTTGTAGCAGTTAGAGCACTTTCTGGGTTGAGTCTAATCAAGTTTGAGTGCTTGTCTGACAAGAGAAAATGAGTAAGTCAGTAAGGAGGTCTATTCGTTTGAGCTCACAAAAGCTCAGTCCTGCTATTCAAGAAGGTTCTTTGGTTGACAAGCCCAGGCTTGTGCCCACTAGATGCAATAGAAGGTTGCAATTCCAGATGGTTGTTGTTCAATTGGTAGATAACAAAGGTAAGCAGTCAGTGTGCTCTATTACTAGTGTCGGTAGGAAAATAAGGTATGGGCATAGCTCCTTTGGATGCCAAAACTCACCCATTGACCTTACAAGCAACACTTCTGATGGTGTAACCGAGACCGACTCTGACTATTGTTAGTATTTACCTCGCTTCAATCACAGTCTGCCCTCTGATGAGGAAGTGATATATGTGGTGCGATTGGCGGTTAAAACCTCAAGCAGACGAACTAGAACCGTATTGGGCAAGGACAAGAAAGAAGAGGAGGCTGAGGTTTCCTCTCCTCCTCTAGGAAAAACTAGAAGCGGGAATGTATACCGAGGTTTGAGTGTTGGTAAGGGCAGGGTGGCGGGTAAATAAGAAGTTGTTGTGTGGGATGTAAAATTTTGTGTTGATGATGTTGTTGTTGTTGGTGGTGTTGGTTCTGCATGTGTGGCACATTTTTATGTCGATTGTGTGCCTTCATGGCAATTTGGTTGACTGGTTTTTTTTGCGTGGATAGTGACAAAGGGGATTTTGATGAATATTTGCATTCCCTTTTCTTATGGTAGTTACAACTTTAGCTTTCCCTAGTTGCACTATGTTTTGCAGATTCAATGTGTGGGAAGTTTTGAAATGAAAGTCAAATGCAATGGAGATTTTGTTCAAATGAAAATTTGTGGTGAAATTACATTTGAGCCCGAAGCTTGTTGCTCCCTTGTCATATAAAAGGGAAATCAAGGCTCATTTGTAGGGAGAGAATGGATGAAAGCTCTAGCTAGGTTTTAAGTTGAATATATGGGTAGAAAGATAGGAATAGAATAGATAGCTTGTTTTGAGTTTTGGATGAATATATGCAAATTATCTTAAATTGTATGCAGATATGACTTATAAACATGAATAAACGTATAATTCTAATATATTTTCTCTCCTTATGTGGATTTGAGTGAATTTTGAATGAAATGTTAATGATGTCATTCCTTCTCTTTGAGAATTTGTTCCAATTGTGTGTCTATGTTTTGCTTTTGATTCCATGAAAATCAATTAAATGCTTAAATGGAGTCATAAGTTTACAATTATTTACAAAAGATTTGATAAGTAGTAATATATCAGAGAATTGAGCTCCATAATGCAAGGTATTATATGAGTAGTCCATTCTATTAAATTCTTGGGTCATTTCTACTAAC
>VDFB02058242.1:536380747-536428850 GCA_007258455.2 Sequoia sempervirens
GACCTTCAGTTAAGAGAGACTTCGTGTTTCTTTTATAAAACAATCATTGATATGCTGTTCATTGAGCCATTTCAAATTTTACCATAAAAAATAAGAAAGCTCACGCTTGTACAAGGGAGAAACAAATATTACCCAGAATGCTTCAAGCCGTGCAGTAACATACAGAAATTTCTGAACAAAGGAAAAGTAATGATGGCAGGGGTTGTGTAAATACCATGTATGAAGAGTACAAAGGAATTCATGTATTGCATAAAGTCTTGAGAACCCAGATCAGAATTATTTGCCACGGCCAGATTCAAATCATGACAAATGTATATGTTCAGGGATAGAAAGGAAAAGTCTTGGGTAACCATCATCTACAATCAAAATGATTAAAGCAGCTTCAGAAGGTAAGATTTTCCATTTTTATGACTTCAAAATAGAAAGATCATCATGGGTTTTTGCTAAAGAATGCGAGTTACCTTGTGATATTGCTCAAATGATGAGTTCAAACTCTTTCCAGCTCCATAGCGGCCAAGTTAAAACAAAATACCAAGAGAATACAAGAGGAACAGAGAGAAGACACATAATGTATTAGATATTATCACAGCCGCACCTTAAGGTTTAAAAAAAAAATGTTTTTTCTTTGCTTGATAGTATTCTGGGTTGTTAGAAGTAAAAACGAGCTTCATTTTACCTATTTTGTTCAAGAATATCTTAGGAGATCATCAAAAATTGACAGGGAATGGCCAAGTTCCAGCTTCAAACCCTCCATGGCGGTGGCCGACTTCCTCCAGAAGCTTCTCCAAGTCAAATGCAAAGAGTGATAATGACTTTTAAGGTTCGATGGTGTTTTGTTCATTCACCCTAATTCCTCTTTGCATCTTTGTGAAATGATTTTTAATAATCATTGTGTTTTATTCTCCCCATGGCCATGACTTTTAAGTCAATGTGGCTAACAAAGTGGTTGGCCTTATCAAGTAATGAATTTTATGTTAAGTATTATGGCAGATTATTAATCCTTGTCTATGCCAAGTGTGGTCAAATGGTGGTCTTAGTGGAAGTGCGAAATACATGCTAAAAGTGACTTTGAAGCTTAATGATTAAGTTAGCTTTATTCTTTTTATTCTCATTTGCATAAATACTGTAAATAAATTAATTGAATGATGAAGTAAATCATTTAATTAATTTATCACCTACATGCAAATAAGAATATTATGTAAAGCTAGACATATTTTACTCTAGTTCTACATCAGTTTCAATTGAAGACTTGAATGAGAAAGATGGATTTTAAAGTGTGCATGGGCGGATTGATACAAACAAGGTGAAATTTGCATGCTTTAGCCCACTTTTCAGGGATTTCAGTTCAGTTCGAGTTGCAGATCAGTTGCACGCTTTATGACTGCCAATTCGAGTTTGTGTTCACTCATTTTTGCATGAGTTTGAGCCATTTTGTCAGGGATTTTCACTTGTGCTTGGATTTCGCATTGTAATTGTCATATTTTCACTTTCAAATCACTTTCAGTTGCTATTCATGCACTTTGGAGTGCCTTTCATATTGTATATATTGAAATTTTTTATCTTTTTCAATCCAGTTCTTGTTTTTCAGCTTTTGCACTCTGCAAAGCGAATCATCTTGTAACTCAGTTTTCAGATTAATACAGTAGTGTTTTTACAAGTTCAAAGTGTGTAATTGCAGAAGATTCCTTTAAGTTTCAGTATTTTAGAATTTTCCTTCAGTTTCAAGCATCATTGTCATGTGGGATTGATCGAAGTGGTTATTGTGTTTTGCAATTTATGAAACCTTTAAATATTTCTATCTCCTTAATGAATTTTTTATGCATCGAAGTTTAAGTCCACTGGCTAAACATTGTGCTAATCAATAATTGAACAGTCTAGTTGTGAGAATCAGATTTTCCTTCTATGATTGTTTCTTTTAAAAGCCTTTGTTTAAAATATTCAAGTGTTTAAGCCTCCAGATCTAGTTGTGCGAATGAAAATAGTGAGTAATTGTTCTGTGAGTCAAGTCTGCATATTGAATTCCTTGGTGCATCACCATAGTTAAAGTTTCATAGTTTAGAATTTAAACTTAGTCTTTCTCCCTTTTCCAGTAAATCACTCAGTTATTAGCCAGAAGATTAAATAGGAACCAGCCTAGAATTTGGAGGTCTAATTCCTTATAGGATACCCACCGCCTGGAATTAGTACCAATGTTTCAACAGATTGCTGAATTTCAGTATTCAAGAATTTCGGATGCAATCTGATTGATGACAATTACATTGGAGCTCTTCGGGCCCACCATACGTATACGGTGGAATGCCCAAAATCAATATTTAAAAGATGAGCTCATTAACTATTTAGTTGTGTTGTTCGGTGATAAAACATTCAACCGAACCAAGGTCCTTAAGAAAGTTGGTACCTATCTAAAGTATGCGAGGGACCAATATAGGTCACATTTAGAGAAGAACAAAAAGTACGAGCATCCCCCCATGATTTCGGAGAGGGAGTGGAAGGACTTCGTGTTCGATGGAAAGGAGAAGGCTAAAAAGAAAAAAGGAAAGACACCACCGGGCTAAGGAAGGTAAGGTGATACGATCAACAATGTAATTATATACTCAATTCACTTTTCTTTACATAATCTAACATATTTAAACTTTCATAGGTCGCCCCACATCAAAGGAAAGGCAAGACTAGAAAATCATGGGCAACACAAACTTGGCTCGTGAGAAAGCTATAAGGAAATTAGCCCCAATAAAATGTAAGTATCAATAAATGAAATATAGTATCCAAATAATAAATTGAGAACAATTTTGGTTTTATCACACCATAGAAGAAAAATTCATGATCTTATGCAAAAATGTAGGGCTCTGAATTCAACAAAGTTCCCACAGAAAATGACCTAAAGATTGCCTTCTAGCAAGGCTATGGAGCCGTAATTTAACGCTTAAGAAATCTTGACTGGTAAACAAACTCCACTACATCCAACACGCTAAAGTAAATAAACTCAATAAAGTTTATTTAAAATTGAATAATTTGTGCAATCTAACTCATTAATTTCCACCATAAAGTACTCATACGCCTATTTGTTTTAAAACATTCAAGCAATGATAATATTGCACATGACATTGAAATGCACCAGTGGAGGGTGGAGCACACAACTTGCAAATGAAGGTCATGGTGCACATATCAGTACTTTAGAGCATGTAGAGCATGATCAACATGTTGAGCATGATCAGGCTAGAGAAGATCAGGAACATGATGTGGCCCCATCAGGTAAAGAGGACCACTCTAATGTTCTTTTAAACATATTTAATTGCATTTGGTGTATTAATTAATGTAACCTTTTGTGTTTCAACTTTAGAGCATGTGGAGTGTGATCAACGTGTTGAGCATGATCGGGCTAGAGAAGATCAGAAACATGATGTGGCCCCATCAGGTAAAGAGGACCACTCTAATGTTCTTTTAAACATATTTAATTTCAATTGGTGTATTAATTAATGTAACCTTTCGTAATTTCAACCGCAAATTAGGGACGGGGAGGGTGTTCAACATGTTGAGCATGAGTCTATAACAAAAAGTTCGAACATGACGTGGACCCATCAGGTAAAGAGAAACACTCTAATGTTCCTTTAATTAATGAAATACTTGTAACAATAATAATAAAACATATCAGTTTAACATTTCTTTGCAGACCTCCCCTTGCAGCGGCGTCTACTTCATGAGTAGATGAATAGGAATACATTAAGATCACAAGCAGAGGGATAGAACAACTAAAGGGGGGACAAATGATTTAGAAAATGATACTCCACTTCATTTTTTTAGCTTTAAAAAAGAAACAAAAAAAAGTGATTGTAATCATATCATGACAACCATATTTTTGATAATATGTAAAAACTGAAAGAATGAATATTATATATGTTAATGAATGAATGTGAATATATTAATTAATGAATGTTATATGTTAATGAATGAATGATTAATGTTATATGATTGGGTATTGGGAATTGAGAGTGATGTGAGGGGGGGGAGGGGCCAAATGAGCTTCCACCGTTGCGTGGTTGGCCCTGTTAAGAAGAGAATATTAAACTATTCTCAAAACAAAGAGAAGCTCAATAAGGTAATGCAATTTTCAATATAATAAATGCATCGTTTGAAGCATCAAACCAATATGCAAAGATGAAAGAAAGTGTTAACTTTTCACTATGGTGGCAGAAAAATGATTCTTTATAACCTGAATCCATGCTCTACATCATAATTTGAAGTTGTTTCCATTCCAATGTTCTGAGTTTAGTTTGTTTGTATTTCTTTGTATGAATATAACATTGTGTTGTGTGTGGATTTGGTTTCAAAGCACTGTTTCTTTTTTTTTTAATGGTGACATAACTCTAAAATTTGACTTTTGTGCATAATAGGTTAGTGGAAAAATTGACAGCTCTGAAGGGTTTAGAGGCTCGATTGAGATAGATACATGGATATTTGGATCTTGTTGTTGATGGGAGGCTTCGACTTAACCATGAAATTTTGTACCATCTATAGGTATGCAAAAGTTTCAATAACAATGACAGGGAAGATTGCATGAATGTCTTCAAGAAGAATCTGATGAATTCAAAGAAAAACTGGGTGTTTGGCAGAGGAAAGTATGGGCCTTTCTTTTGGGTGGCCTTGAGCCATCATTTACCAAAATGAAATCTGATTTTGTTGCCAAAGGAATACAGAGGATTAAGGGTTTCCAGTGCATGGACGACTCTTGACAATCCTCTCAAAAATTTCTATTCCATGCATAGTAGTTTAGGAAATAAAAGGAACAGGAATTGCCAGTACATGGACAATCCTGATATTCCTTCTTTTAAAATAAATCTTTCCATGTACAGTAGTATAAGGTCATGTTCATCTCCATTTCCATTCATTCCATCTTGCTCACTGGTCCATCACCTTGAGTTTGGTCTGCTCACCCAGAAATTTGGATCCTTGCAATGATCTTACAATCATTCATCCCTAGACGAGCCACTGTTAGAACTGTAAAATTTTGAAAATTTCATGGCTGCACATACTCATTAGTTCCCAAACATGCTCATACCATAAGCACAAGAATCCTCTCTTCATAACATTTTTTCCTATATTTTGTCATCTGATCCCATAGAATTCATCTAACCCTGAGTATTTCAATGTATAATTCATATCGGCAAGAGATGGTGAGGGTCTCCCCAATCCAAAAAGCATTTTATATTAATGTATATTTTTTGCAGTCTATCAGCAAGAGTTCAGGAATTTCATACTAATATGATTTCATCTAAAGACACATATTAGTAGGATGCAGTTCATTGTCTCAGTGACCAAAGGATCCTATCGGCGAGAAAATCTTCATCGATATAAGTCATAACAAGCAAATGTGTGTTATACCAATGAAGCACAAAATGATTGTTAGCGAGACCTAAGTCATCAATGTAAGTCATAACGGGCTTATTTGTGTCTTAGCGATCATGGTGCAAATCTGGAGCATCAAAAAGGAATCTACAATATTCTCAATAAGTTTCCCATAAAAGTGGGTCCCGTCGGTAGTATAGTACCATCAGGGTGAGTTCGAGGAAGTTTTGTCAACCCATCATATCGCTATAGTGGAATTATATCGGTAATAGGACTTGGAGATATTCATTGTCTTGCCGATAAAAAGATTCATCGGCAAGATTGGCATCATTGGAGAGAGATATGGAAGTCAAACCGAATATAGCTTTATCAATAGGAGAAACATTTTGTTTCAACAATCAAAATTGTTGAAGGAAGGTTCTCGACAAGATACAAGTAGTCAAAGGAAAGTCCTGGCGACCCCCAAAGTCACAACGATAAGTTATCATTGGTGAGAATTGTAGCGATACACTTAAGACCGAAGGAATAATTCTCGGGGAGACTTAGAATGTCGGTATGACTACATGACACCATAGCGACATATGATCTATTGCCTATCAGTGAGACTTAGAACATCGATGAGACTATGTGACACCAAAGCGATATGTAATATTGACTATCGAAGAGACTCAAGGCGTTGGAAAAACTACATGACGTCTCAGCGGGTGTCTAATAAACATGGAAAATAACCAAATAAAATAATTTCCCAAGATTTGAATATGAAGGGACGTGACTTGATTGATCTCTTACCGATGGTACATTTCAACGAATATTTTCTTAAAAAAAAATTGCATTGTTTCATTAGAATTTTGACGAACACAACCGACGAATCACCAAAAAGGTCTGACAAGTTGCTATAGCTACGATGAAGGCTTCATCGTAACTCCTTGTCCATTTCATCACAATTTCAACGAAGTCCACCGACAAATAATAGAAAAGATCTGACGAAGTTGCTTAGCTGCGACAAAGGCTTTGTCGTAATTCCTTGCCCATTTTGTCACAATTTCAATGAACGCCACCAACGAATCACATAAAATGTCTGACGAAGTTGTTTAGCTGTGACGAAGGCTTTGTCGTAAATACTTTCCCATTTCATCAAAATGGCAACGAACTTCTGGTGTTCTTTCGACACTTTGGAAGAGCAATTACAATTGCATTTTGGTTGTAGTTTGTCGATGGATACACCAAGTTTTCATCAATATTCCGACGAACGTCCGAGTCATTTTATGATGCCAAAAACCAATGAATCTACGTCGTTATTTCGATGATTAATTCATCGTCGGGATTACGACGAAAAAACAACGGAAATGTTTTCGTCGCTTTTCTGACAAAGATTTGTCAAACGACCAACGAACGTCTGTCAAAAAATGGTGTTAAATTCAGTAGTGACTTTGTACATGATTAACTCCGCAATCAAAAAATGGTGTCAAATTCAGTAGTGACTTTGCACATGATTAACTCCGCAAAATTCACTTCCTTTCCAGTTCATCATGGAAACGTCAAGGTCACTCTATTGTGTTTGATCATCTTGCTAATTATTGTCCTCAGTTGTTTTTTCAAAAGCAGCATAACTACTTTGCACCATAAGGGCTTGATTAATCACCTCATTCATGGAAGTAGCCTGATTATGAGGTTGATTGTAGGGATAGCACCATATGTAATCTTGTGCTAAATTTTTATGTATTGGCATCAGCTCTTTTGAGGAGCTAGCAACAGCTGGATTAAATGGTTGATTAGGCCTAAAGTTGAAATTCCTCCTTTGTCCCTGGTAATCAGCTTCATATGTAGGTCTGTTTGCTTGAAATGATGATTGATTAGGCCTGAAATTCTGACCTTGCTAGTATTTAAGGCTTACTAAGTGTTAACACTTGGATTTTGCACCCTGTTGAATGTAAAATTCAACAATCCAGTGTAACATGGGAATGATCTTAAAAGTATGAAACTTATATAAGACCAAACCTTCGGTGAAGGTCGACTTCCTGTGATGGTTATATCACCTAAACTACTGTCTTTGAAGGAAAAGAGAGAAGGATGACTGACAAAAATGATAAAGCTAGAACTTCCCTATGGTGATACACCTAACTGACAAGAATCATGAAATAAAATAGATAAATATGCATTGGAAAACTGATGATAGCTATTACATCTACTCAACACAGATTTTTGTGAAACTTATGCATAAATTATGAAAAGGATTCATTTGCATATATTTTTTTTAAAGAAGGAAAGATGAATTTCACAACTTTTAAAATTCAAGTGCAAATTTAACAAGCACAATTTAGAACCTGCATAATCCAAAAGAAGAATGAAAGTAGAATGAAAACTAACACTGTTTCCAAGGTAATCTCTTTATTCCAAATTCCAAGTGAGTTACAAAGCATACGTCAACTTGAGAAAGGATTGTTGGAAATAATCACTAACTCTCCAGAATGCATAATCAGAACTAACTGCAAAATGAGTTACAAAAATGGCTAAGTAGCCAAGCTCAAAGTTTTTCCACCAAATAAGGTTCTATAAACCTCATTTTTGTAAGCACCCATAAAGCCTAAAATTTAAGGCCTAAAACCTCACCAAAATAACTCAAAATGGTTGAAAAGTCAATTTGATCTTATCAAACCATAATGAGATCCCTAAATATGCTCCAATTTTGCCTCCAAATGTTTGCAAACTGACATCAACTTCCCTAGATGCTTGGGATCAAGTCATAAAATTTAATACACCCCTTAACTAATCACAAAAAACAATACTTACATCCTGCATCTTTAAATAACAATTAAAATAAGTGATTAATAATTGCATCACTTAGATTAATGTTTTACAATCATTATTTGATGCAAAATAAAAAAGGTCCAAATTCGACCCATGAGAGAAATAGAATGCAAAGTATATGAGTCTTCAACAAATTTCCACACTCAACGTAAATGAAAGGGCACACAAAGGTTGATTATGACATGACCAATACATTAGTTTCAAGGAAAATATTTAGAAGATAGGTAAAAAATATCTTTTTACTTATCAGCTTAGGCTAGGGTTATGAAACCCTAAGAACAAAAGAAAACTAAAAATGAAATATCATTTCATTCTTGTAGCTTCCTGTAGAAAATTTTCCGTCATCATTCATTGCTAGGGTTCGTGGAGCTCCATCTGTCATTTCAATGATGAATTTTACAGCTGAACAGAGGAATTTTGTGATCTTCTTCACAGACATATACTGGTAAGGTAAGCACAATTGTTTTCTCCATAACAGAAATATAAATTCAGAACTTTCTTTTTATATTATCTCTCTGAATGCACTCACATTGCCACAGTTATAGACTCTTCTGAAATCTTATTCTACACTACAATGGCCACGGCTTTGTTTGTCAAGAGTTTCATGAATTCGAGGGATTTATCCTGTTTTCTGTAATGTAACCATAAGCATTGTGAATTTTGTTTTCTAAATCTCTATTTTTTATAACTAGAAATCACTCTTTGTTCTCTTTGCACTTTTACTTCCTGGGTTCCTCTATTTGTTTTTGTATTATGGGTTCTATAACCCCTTCTTGCAGGCTGCCATTAAGAGCTTTGTATACGAATCTTTAAAGCTTCACCAAAATTCTTCATTGCTCAATTATTTGAATTCATTTACTATTGTTGAAGACTTTTAATGTAGCCATAATCATGGCACAGCCTTGGGATGTATGGATTCAGGATTTTCCTTCTGTGTTTTTGTGGCCATTTATACATGAGGCCGAGGGTTTAGTTGTTCTCTCTTCAGCAGAAAAACCTGATACCAAAGTGTTTCATCTTTTCTATATTACTCAGTTTTCTCCAGTTCATTTATATTTTGTTCTACATGATCCTCTATACTGGGTAATCATTTTGATATAAAGCACTGAATGGGGATAAGTATAATAACCTGTATGACAATTTCACTGAACTATAAGCTGCATTGGACAACAAGCTACCCCTTCATGAAAATAAATATTGTATTGTTAGGAATTTAACTATCCAAGACTACTCTTTGCAAGTTCAAGACAAACTGCTCTGTTACTCTGTATAGAATACCCAAGATGATTGTTCCTGCATAAAAGTATCAATCTTTGACTTTTAACAAAGATTATTAGAAGCTTGTAATGTAGATGAGACTAACCCTAAGCTGTCACTGTACCATAGTCAGTATCACCATACCTTGATAGATTTTATGCAATTTATGCTCTTCCATATGTATGCATAGCTTTTATTAACTAGCTTTTAAGACTCACTCCATTATTAGAAATATTGTGTTACCATGATCACAAATGCTTAGTTCTGAGAATAAAACAATAGTCTTCATTTTCTGTCTTTAGTGCATGAACATAAACCATACTAGAAAACCATGTAGTTGTTCACTTGCTACAATGTGCATTGCTCCTGAGATATCAAATATAACATGCTTCTGATGAAACCATGATTCATATTACTGAAGCTTTGTTGATTCTCCTTGTTATAAACAACTTACTACCCTTTTTGTGAGATGATCACTGTTTTAAATTACACACCTTGCTCTCTTAATACATACAAATTCTGAACAATATGAACTTTTGATTATACTCTCAAAAACTTTTTGTTGTCAAAGAGCATTGTATATTCTTCTTCACCATGAGTGTGAAGTGATCATAATTGAAATCAACTATCTTGCAATGTAATTCTAAATACACTTAGAGTGATTCACAGAAGGTTGTGCAAAGATTAAAATAATGTAATCATTCCCATGAGCTGAGCTCAACCCTTGTGGGAGCCGCATTTATCTCCACTCATTTGATCTGAAAATAACTGCACCTGTATCTGCACATGGAACAAACAAGTTAGAAAAAAATTGACTTTCTTTTGTGTGTACGTTGACCAAATGGTTTTCCTAGACACCTGAGGCATTCATTAATCTTTTGATGCACATGGAGACAAATTGATACATGGATAGATGAATTACATGAATAATCATGTATAGCTATGACCTTTCATTGCTTAGAGTATAACTCTAACACATTGTTTTAACTGTTGTAGGGACGAGAGCACATGAAAACTAGGAAGGACAAGCGATGAGGACAACATCAGAGCAAGACAAACCTCAACCAGTCATTCAGGCAATGACTGGTCATCCCTTCTACATGCTTATTTATTTCCTTCATCTATTCATGTATTTAATTATCTTTATTTGCATCAAAGAAAAGTCAGTCTCACGGCTTGCTATGCGAGACACATGTACCTTATTACATTCAATAAAGATTACATTTTTAGAAATATGTGAATCTTTCTCTATTATGTGCACATGTATAAATGTAATGATCTGTAGTTGTATTTTTTTAGATTTTTTCATTCATACATTTGAATGTGATGGAGAAGGAAAATAAAATGCATTGTATTCTCCAGTTTAAAAAAACTCTACCCTTTTGAACCAGTAGGTGAAGAAATGGGTAACACTAAGTTGTTACTCATAGTCTGTAGTAACTTGGCCATTTGTTGTTGGTCATTTATTAGCTATTGTTGAGTATCTTTAAGTCCTTGCAAGTCAAAATTTGCTGGAACAACATTATTTTGTGTTGTTGTTTGGAAACCTAAGGATAGAACAGCAGGTATAGTGGCTATAGGAGGTACTTGAATAGGTATAGATGATTGTACCTCTGGGAAAATCGGCATACGAGGTCTTGGGGTGATCTTACTAGCTTGTATAAGGCGATTTTCAGCTCTAATAGCGATGTCATATGTTGCTGGTAATGTTAACCCACCCATTGACTGTATCATTAAGGCAATATCACTATTCAAAGATCTAAGGTAATACAGAAAAGGATGGTCAGGAGTTGGCCTTACCGTTACTAGAATTCGATCCCATGTCCTTTGAAATATGAAGTTAAAGTCCATCATCTATTCCTGTGGTGCTCTCTTTATAGTCATCATCTGTTCGACTAGAGATAGATGATCAAACTTGTTAGAAAGTTGTTTGGTCAGCTTGTCTCTTAAATCATCCCATGTCGCGATGGTATTGACCGGTAAGCCACGAAACCACTGAAGTGCTTTCCCCTTGAATGATGTTGCTAACAAACTCAAAGATAAATTCTCCTGAATCACATGATGAACTCCACATAGTGAAGCTACATCTCTAATATGCTCAATGGGCGTAGTCTGATCTTCACCAGTAAAAAAGGGCATACTTTTGAGTACTACAGTTGGTATATCATCATGCTGAGCTAGATCCAATGGGCTTCCCCCATTAAATGGAACAAAAGCATGCGCTTTGGCCATCAAAGCTACTGGTATTCTGAGATTTACAACTTGTACAATCGGTACAAGTGAAACCGGTATTCTATAACTTGGCAAAGATGAAAATGAACTTGGTTGCCTTGCTAACGATCTGCCTCTTCTTCTTGATGTGTAAACTAATGGTTCTGCTCTTAGAACCGGAGAAATTGATTGCTTTCTTGAAGGCTTACTAGGTGTTCTCTTGGCTATCCTTCCTCTTCTCTTTGGTGAAGATAGCTACAAATATTCAAACGGAGAAGAACTTATTGTCTGAATATTTCTCATAAGCTATTTGCACTTGACCTACTGGAACTAAGAACGGAGTTGCCAAGTATATGAAAATAATCCTCTGAAAGGCTGAAATACTATTGTATATACCAAAACAACAGCTTGAACTAAAAAATTCTTGCTCTAAAAAGTGATTCAAAGTCCCACCGAGCGTGCCAAAAACTGTTGTCAAACAAATTGCACCTAAATGCTTGAATGATTAAATTTAGCAATCTGTTGAAACATGGGAACTATCTTCAAGCTACGGGTATTCCTACGGTGAAGATAGACCTACAGATTCTAGGATGGTTCCTATATGATGATCAATTAGGTACTTAAATAATTTATTCTGAGAAAAGGGTAAAAGGGACTAAACTGAATGCATGAACTAAAACTAAAACCTCGGTGATGCACCTAAATGATATTTATGAGCAGATTAACTCACAACTGATTCATCATAAGGCTTATTTTCACAACTCAGATTGAATAATTTAACTACATTAATGATTAACAGACAGGCCTGATAATTCATTCTTTATGAAGGAAGAATTTTATTTTCACAACTTAAAGATATGGATATACTTGAGACACAATTTATGACCTACAACTAAGATTATTTCTTTGTGTACATGCATTCATGAATGTTGACATAAATTTAAAGGTTTTGATATCAAACACATTAAATTTGTATCCAAAACATTCACAAAACAAGACACCTGAATCTAAGAAGGATAATATTTAACTTGCAATGACAAAAGAAGGAACACTCTACAAATGATACTCCAAGATAACCTGTAAAGACTGTAAAACTGTATTAATGTAAAAAGATGAGTTACAAATCTTTCTCTCTACAAAAAGGTATGCCAGAGGAGATGAAAAAATAAGAACCAGAGGAAAAAGATAAACTTTTTCCAATATATACAATGAGAGTGCACTTCAAAGTGCATGAGAATGAAACTGGAAGTCAATCTCAATGTAAAAATGATAACTCCAAAGTAATCCTCGAGCAAAAGCAAAAATCCCTGAAAAGAAGTCCCAAATTCATGCAAAAATGAGTGAACTCAGCCTCAAACCAACCATCAACTCATAATTGAACTATAGAGTACTCAAACTGCACTAAAAATCCCTGAAAAAGTGGGCATGAGCATGTGAAAACCTCCTCATTTGTATCAATTTGCCCATGATGACTGGAACTCCATCTCATGTCATGCATAATCAAAATATCTTCAAAAATAATATGGAACTAAAGCAAAGTGAAAGAAAACTCCATCATTATCTCCATCTTGTCTTTTGCATGAAAAAGACTCCAAGTCAGAAAACACAACACTCTTGATAACTCTTACTGACTTCAGTTGTGCTCAAATTGTGTTTTTCTTTGCATGAATTATCCTTTTGCTTGGAGGCTTCCATGGTTGGTGTTGGCTGTAACTTTGGGAGGCATTTCTTTTATTAGAGAAAAACGGAAAAAAAATTGAGGTATTCCCTCCATTTACTAAACCTCACATTGCTTCTTTTCTTATTTTTTTTCTATCTTTGTCGGATCTGGAACCAGAACAAAAACTTTTCCAAGGTTCATGTTCTTGGTTCTGTCTCGATCCTGGTTCCTCGCTTCGTTCGGGTGTTGTCCCGACTCCGACTCCACCTTCTCTATTGTTTCTCCTTTGTTTGGGTGGTTATTTTCAACAAACCCTTGGGTTGGCATGTCCTCTTGTTTGTTCGTCATTTTTCCTTGTGTTTTGTTTGTTTGCTCATGCGGAAGCGGAACCGGGATTGGAACGGAAGTATGAAATTTCAAGTTTCCATTTTATGATCCTATCCCGACTCCATCTCCACTCTTTTCCTTCCTCGTTTTCTTTGTTCATTTGGGCTGGGTCCGGTGTTCGCTCCTGCTTCCGCATTCCTTGTGCTCGTATTTTTTTCTTTTCCCTTTTGTCGGAACTAGATCCAGAGTGGAAGTTGAATGTGGGAACTAATGATTAGTTATGTTCCGATTCCCGTTCCAGTCCCACTTCCGACCCCGTTTTGGTCATGTTTTCCAGTTCTGATCCCGGCCCCGAGCCCGTCTCAATTCTTTTCGAAGCCCAAATCATATATGAAATTGCACTAAATGAAGATGTGTTATGTTCTCATTTCATTCCGCCTTCATAGCCTTTTCAGAACTGGACCCGGGGAAGATCCTAAACTGGACACAAGAGCTGTCTATGTTCTGACTTTGTTCCCATCTTGCCAAGGCTAAGGTTTTGAGTCAAACACAACTCCGCTTCGTTCTCTGCATGCAAAGGAAAATGAAAGGTGCAGCATTTATTCCATCTCTGCACCACTCCGCTCCAAAAATAAAACATTCCTAGTTTGTGGATGGTCCCGATTCTGATCGAAAATGGCTCAACCCTTGTGGGAGACACATTTCTCACCACTCATAACAATATCGATTGATTGAAATGATTTGATTATACATGTTCCTATCAATGATGAATTCGATTCAGCTCTACCTATTTGAGCTCGTAGTGAAAAATAGGTAACGGTAAAAATTTTGAAAAATGAAGAATCTAGGTGTGATCAATTCGTCAACAACAACAAAATCCATATGTCAGAATTTTTTGTTAGAATTGCTTCTATTCTGAAAAATCTTTGCATGTAAAGTAAAAATACATTTTTTCGAATTTATGATGTTGTGGGTTGCCTTAGAATTTAATTCTCTACAAAACCCATGTCTCAGAATTTTTTGTAAAATTTTCCCCTCAACAAGCTAATTTTAGCCTCATCAGGAGATATTTTAGCTTTCCAAAAAAATTGTTAGAATATAGCTATGTTCATTTTCAATAGGCGATTTTTTCATAATGTAGTTCACTTAGACTGAATTCAAGACCAAATCGGTCTTAATTCATGATTTCATAAGAAAATTTGGAACTGATTTACATCAGGCACATCTGAAGGGTCGATTTAGACAATTTGATAGGCATAGTAATCCAAAGTCCACATGGTTTCATACCTCGTATAGTTGATAGCCTTCCAAGGCCAGTTTAGAGGGTTGGACACTGTTGGAATTTTGCATGTGTAGAGAGTTCATGTGTATTTCTCACAACTAGAGTGTTTGTAGTCAAACTTCATGGTTTCATAATGCAACACTTTTTTATTAAGAAGAATCAAGGAAAACATCAGAAGCATCAAGCTGCAGAAGGAACAGAGATCATCACTCCATTTATGGATCTGCCAAAGTCACTCAAATCTCATGCCATTATCTTCATGAAGATGGTACCTATGCTGATCTTGAGGCTATGCAAACTAAGTTCTAGAATTTGGTGCATGATGATCTTGATGGTGATCCTATGGCAGCCAAGTTGAATCACTTCTCGGTGATGTCAACTAGCTTTGACAAGTTAGCTAGAGAAATCAAAGAGTGCCAGAGAATGTTCAAGGATGGAGAGAAGGCTTTGTGCAATCAATCTATCATCTTGGATAGCGTCATAGTGTAAGAAGAGGAGACAGTTAATGAATTCATGGAGGAGATGATAGCCCGTGATGGCTTGGAGTAGACAATCAGTTAGATCTTGCAGTTATTCCTAAGTATAGAGTCAGAAGCAACAGTTAAATTTGACATCAGTCTTGAGTTCTAATTGCTGATTTTATGCATGCTTATCTCGTCCTCGGAGATATCTTTGGAGGAGTTTGGACTTCCAGTTAGGATCCAGTTAACTAATGTTAGTTATCAGTTGACTTTAATTTCAATAAGGACTTGCATTTGCACATGTCCATTTAGTTGAGTTTTGTTTTAGCTAATTGATGGTAGCTTTCCAGTCAACAATATAGTTTCATTTATTTAGGTTTAGCAATAAACTCTTGCATTCTTGCAAGAATCATGTTAACTCAAGGTGATTTTAGGGTTCCCTACACCTTGAAGTTCTATAAATAAGAGAACCCTTGCTCATTTGTAATTATTTTTTGTGTGTGATAGTTGTTGTCAATTAGATTGCAACTGAATGCTTGAATGATTAAATTCAACAATCTGTTGAAACATGGGAACTATCTTCAGGCTATGGGTATTCCTATGGCAAAGATAGACCTCTAGATTCTAGGTTGGTTCCTATATGATGATCAATTAGGTACTTGAATAATTTATTCTGAGAAAAGGGTAAAAGGGACTAAACTGAATGCATGAACTAAAACTAAAACCTCGGTGATGCACCTAAATGATATTTATGAGAAGATTAACTCACAACTGATTCATCATGAAGCTTACTTTCACAAATCAGATTGAACAATTTAACTACATTAATGATTCACAGACAGGCTTGATAATTCATTCTTTATGAAGGAAGAATTTTATTTTCACAACTTAAAGATATGGATATACTTGAGACACAATTTATGACCTGCAACTAAGATTGTTTCTTCGTGTACATGCATTCACGGATGTTGACAAAAATTTAAAGGTTTTGATATCAAAAACATTAAATTTGTATCCAAAACATTCACAAAACAAGACACCTGAATCTAAGAAGGATAACATTTAACTTGCAATGATAAAAGAAGGAACACTATGCAAATGATACTCCAAGATAACCTGTAAAGACTGTAAAACTGTATTAATGTAAAAAGATGAGTTACAAATCTTTCTCTTTGTAAAAAGGTATGCTAGAGGAGATGAAAAATAAGAACTAGTAAAAAATGACTAAGTCATTACACTTATACAAAAGCCTTTTGAAAGGAATAGAGATGAAACTAGAAGTCAATCTCGATGTAAAAATGATAACTCCAAAGTAATCCATGAGCAAAAGGAAAGTCCCTAAAAAGAAGGCCCAAACTCATGCAAAAATGAGTGAACTCAGCCTCAGACCAACCGTCAACTCATAACTGAACTATAGAGCACTCAAACTGCACTGAAAATCCCTGAGAATGCAGGACAAAACATGCAAAAATCATCTTGTTTCTGTTAATCTGCCCATGAGAACTGGAACTCCATCTCTGTATTGTGCACGACGATCTTCAATTGATACCCCCTAATTCTTCTAGTTACATCTTCATCATCTGCATGATTTTACTTAGGAAGATAAGTAATTAGATATTGAAAATAACCAAATGCATGATTATTTTAATATTTAACGTGGAAATGGCCTCCTTATTTTCATTTTAAATATTAATGTAATAATACATTAATATTTGACTACAATAATAGCTTGAGTAAAATCATGCAAACATGCATGAGTTCATTATCATTTCTAAAAAGAAATAATGACTTAAATTATTCTTTAAGTCAACTATCGACATACACTCCATGCACATTAGTAGGTTTATTGACTTAAAGAGTCAATACCACGGGGCCAATAACATGAAATGATTATGTTTTTTTTTAAACCAATGGTAAAAAAATAAATCAACCCCATTGAATTAGGGCGAGTAAAAGCTCGAACCCTAAATGATATTGTCCATTCTTCACTTTTGCTTCATTATTGAACATACTCTGTTGTTGCCGCCATGAAGGGTTTGAGCTTGATTTTTGACTCTTTCTTGTCAATTTCTGAGAGATTTCCACAGGGAAATGTGTGGTAAGCTTTTCTTGAGATAAATATGAATACTTATCTTTCTTTTCGAAGTCATCTTCAAGCTTTATAGCCATGACTTATCATTAGTTATGATGTTTTCTATGTCTCTGTCAAATCTGGAACTGAAACAAAAACTTTTCCAAGGTTCATGTTCCTAGTTCCGTCCCGATCCCAGTTCCCCGCTTCGATTGGGTGTCATCTCAACTCCAACTCTACCTTCTTTGTTGTTTCTCCTTTTTTCTGTTGGTTGTTTTCAACAAAATCTTGGGTTGGCCCGTCCTCTTGTTTGTTGGTCATTTCCTTTTGTTTTGTTTGTTTGCTCACGTGGAAGTGGAACCAGGATTGGAACGGAAGTATGAAATTTCAAGTTTCCATTTTATGTTCCCATCCCAACTCTGACTCCGCTCGTTTCCTTTCTCATTTTCTTTGCTCCTTTGGGCTGGGTCCGGTGTTCACTCTGGTCCCGCATCCCTTGTGCTGGTATTTTGTTCTTTTCTTTTTGGTCGAGACCGGATTCGGACCTAGAATCAAACTTCAAACTTTGTGAAGTTCCATTTTTGTTTCGTCTCCGCCCCATCCTCTTGTGTCGTGTTTTGGTCATTGTCCTTTTTTAAGAACCAGATCCAGAGTGGAAGTTGAATGTGGGAACTAACGATTAGTTCTAATTCAATTCCCGATCCAGTCCCCCTTCCGACCCCATTTTGGTTCTTATCCAATTTTGATCCCAGCCCCGAGCACACCTTAATTATTTTCGAAGCCCGGACCATATATGAAATTGCACTAAACGAAAATGTGTCCTATTCTCATTTCGTTCTACCCATGCAGCCTTTTCGGAACTTGACCCTGGGAAGATCCTAAACTGGACACAAGAGGTGTCTACGTTCTGACTTTGTTCCCATCCCGCCAAGGCTAAGGTTCTGAGTCAAACACAACTCCGCTCCTACTTCCGCGTGCAAAGGAAAATGAAAGGTGAAACATTTATTCCGTCTCCACACCAGAATGGTCCTACCTCCCGCACTGCGCTTGCACCAGAAATAAAACATTCCTAGTTTGTGGATGGTCTTGATTCTGATCGGAAATGGCTCAACCCTTGTGGGAGTCACATTTCTCACCACTCATAACAATATCGGTTGATTGAAATGATCTGATTATACATGTTCCTATCAATGATGAATTCAATTTATCTCTACCTATTTGAGCTCGTAGTGAAAAATAGGTAACAATAGCATACATGTTGAGCCACCTTGCCTGTAGTATTTCTATTCAGTATTTGTTCACAAAATTTTATGGTGATAATAAATAGTTGAGCCGCCTTGCTTGAATGTTATTATTATTGTACTTATTCACCCTAGTTAAATATAATTGTTGGTTTGATCATTTATTGCATGTGTGTCTCATCTATACAGCTTGTTGTACCAGTTATTATTTCATGTTGTGATCAATAAGCTTTGTTTCATATCTACACCTCGGATAAGTGTTGTCACCTCCTTGGGAATTTAGAAGGTTTATCATGTGTTGTCATGACTAATAATATTTGTTTCATATCTACACCTTGGATAGGTTTCATCACCTCCTTGGGAATTTAGAAGTAGAGATTATCATTTGATGTTGTTGCCAATAACCTTTCTTTCAGCCTACACCTCAAATAGATGTCATCACCTCCTTGGAAATCATGTCTTAAATTTTATCGTATAACCAATTCCCTGCTCCTAAGTCCTCATGCTCTATTTCTTGAGGAAATAGGATAGTTTATCATTTAGCCTAGTTGTAGTTAAATATCTACAAAACCAAAGAAAATCCTTAGCTGCAATGTGTTTGGTTTCTTAACCTTGTGCCTCTACCAGCTGAGTAAAAAATATAGGAATTAGATTACTTTACTTTTTCACGCAAATCAACAAAAGAGTGAGCTTCCCCTCCTAATTTGAAGAGCAGTCATTATGCACTGTGCATAGTTGTCTGTTGCCAATCCCAACTCTAGAGGTGCAAATTATAATGCCAACAGTTTTCTGGCACCCACCATGGGGCACAAGGAAAGATAACTTCAAGAAAAGCTAAACGATTTTATTTCATGGAAATGACACTCTGGCATCCTATTGCATGATCCACATCGAAGAAATGGATGATAAAAATGGCAATGCTGATAGAAATAAGTGATTTCCACTCCCATTACATTGGGGTAATAACATTGGACCTTTGGATTTTTAGGTAAATCATGAGTTACCTAAAGGTTCAAGGAAGCGCTTTCCATGGTAACACGGCGATGGAACTAAACACCCAAAGAAATATTTTTTAGCTTTCACAATGGCTTGTGTTGTCTTGCACATGCACATGAAGACATCATGGTGCATCTCTTTGTCGAGACTTTTGCAAGAAATATTGCCAACTGGTTCAATCACCTAGCACTAGGCAGTATCACAAGCTGGGCAACATTGAGTGAGATTCATGCCTACTAAGGATAGTCACCTGTTGTTTTCCCAACTTATGAATTCAAAGATGGAGTATAATGAGCACATGAGGGATTTTGTAGCAAGATTTAATCAGCTTGTTACAAGACTTTCTTCTACACTCGATCCATCACTAGAGATTCTGATAAGATGCTTCATATATGTTCCTCCATTAGAGATAGCCTTCTTCCTCAAGATGGAAAAAGAAACAGAGTTGAAGAGTGCACAAGAACACACCATCAAGTTGGAGGATAATATGATCACTTGAGGCTTGATGAAAAAAAAATCCATCAGATCTCTAGTTTAGCAATCATACCAGCCAAAGAGAGATAATCTTCAGCCACAGTTGCCAACATCTCCATCAATACCAATGATTGAAGTTGCACATAGTGTAGTATTTTGCTATTTCCATGACACTGATGCACATAATAGATCCACATGTCTTGAGAATCGAAGAATGATCCAAATCACAGGATAGACTGAAGCTACTCCTAGTTCTAGTTTTGTACCAACACCAAGTTTGAATGTTGTCTCACCACAAATGAATAAATTTGATGTCAACTCTGTTGTGGGATACTTTGATCAAGAACCCATAAATCAAGAACAAAAATAAGAATACCATCAATATGCTCCTACAGTGAATCATGAAAAAATTTCAATGCCTGTGTTTACACATGCTCAACACTTCAAAACACATAAAGAAGAAGAAAGGTGGAAATCAAACGAAAAGGGTAAAGAAGTGCATTCCACTTCTAATCCCAAATCTTCATAGGAGAATACTATGCCAGTTGCTCAAGAGACATCTTCAACAAATTTTTACATCATAGCTTCCATGATGAAGACCAAGGTACAAATCTCTCAACTAGAATATCTTCAGGATCATCCAGAACAACTAGATTAGATTCTCAAAGTTGCAAAGAAGCAAATTGTGCTCAAGTCATCTGTTCCAATAGAAGCAAAGTTTGAAATGGGTCCTGGTAATTGTGTGACTCTGTCAAAGATAGAAACTGAACACCAAAATGTTGCTTGTTCTAAAAAGAGGTTGATAGAGGATATGAATTCATGGACAATATAGTTCAATGGAGGTTGTTTAAATACAATTCCAGAAGCAGGGGAATTGATCATCTCCCCTAAAAGACAATTACACCTATTTGTGCAATTGGAATTCATTAAAGCTAAAAAAGAGGCACTTTTGTTAGGCCTCAAAGATGTCAAAGACATGGGAATCAAAATCCTATGTGTTAAAGGTGATGTAGAGCTGATCAACAAGCCGGTCAAATGATATTTTTAGGTTAGAAAAGATCACCTACGACATTACAGAAATCGAGTTTGGAACTTGATCAACTGGTTTGAAGAAATCAACATCTCGAGGATGGACTACAATAAAAATTATGCCTCAAGGGTATCAACTTTCCTATTTCCATCATATTTTGATTTTTGTTAGAATATCTTTGCATGGATATATGAATACCTGAGAATCTTCATCCCAAAAGGATTTCCTCCTACAATGCCCATTAGAAGAGAAGTAAAGCCTTTTAGGCAGAAACGACATCAATGGGAGGCTCTTCTCACTACCATGCAATGGACAATATCTGAAGCACTTCATTCCTTTGAGGGTGGAGTGATTTTATTTCAATAATTTTTTTTTATTCTTTTTTGTTATGTCATTATGTGTTTCCCCATTCAGTGAAGTTATGTCATGTTTTACGTGATTTCTTAGGTAGTCTTGTTTTAGGTGATTTTTAGGAAAAGTCCAAGTATTAGGTGATTAGGAAAATGTCTTAACTCCAATGCCAAACTGATAAGACACTAGTCTACAAAAGCACAAAGAATCTCGATTCTCCTATGCTATAAGTATCTGACATGGTCACCAAAAGGAGCCTAATGTTGTACCCAAACCAATTTTTTTCCTTTATTAAGGCATTTTGCTTAAAATGGTCTAAACCTTGTAATAATGATGTTGAAACATAGTTTTTGGGAAAATTAATTATGGTCTTTTATTCGATTTGATGTCAAGAAGATACTGGTAAAATTTGAAAATTTGAAAATTAGGGTTTCTAGACTCCTATTTTTAGGCAAAAAACCTAAAAATTGAAACTTTTTAGAATTGACTAAAAATTGTTTTGATTGGTTTATTTCACTTCACAATCACAGTGGTGAAGTCATATTCAATTAAAAGTCAGTTTAAGTCTAGTGGGTAGTTTTCACTTTTATAGGTGGAAAGTTAGGACCTCTGAGGTCGTCAATGGAAAATGGCTATATACCAAGTGTTGAAAACTAAGCTTAAAATGTTGAAATGAAAAATCTATGGTGAGAAAGGTGCAAAATGGTGTTTCATCTTGGAGGGGATTTTTCATCAAGATGAAAATCATCAAAAAAATTCTAACTTTGGAGCAAAAGAGCCCCTATTAGCCAAGGGCACCTTAGATTTCAGAGGCCCAAATTTCAATTTTGAGATTTGTCACTTGGGTATGTACAGGATCATCATGGAAAAAATAGGCCCTTAAGTGGCAAAAAATTCATAAAAATCAGAGTTAGGCAACTTGACGTAAAAATTTGAATAAGTTATCTATATCATTTCAAAAATATGTAATAATAGAATCTATAGCAAATTGAATGTAGTTTCTAAACTACTAGGTTTATTTAAAAAATAAAAATCTATTTGGTGAAAATTTGAAATTTTAATGCAGTAGTACTTAATTTTAGGGAAAAATAAGTAGTAGGTGTCTGTCTGACCACCCTAACCACAATAAAATGATAAAAAAAATTATAAGATTTTATATATAAGTAGAAGACTCATGTCTGGATGTGATGCATATTTTTTTGTAATTTTTTTCCAAGTAAATTATTAATTATGATTTTTTTATTACAACTTTTTAAAAAATATAAAAACTCCTATGTCTAACCACCTTAGCTTGGTCAAAACTTCATGAAATTCATTTTTTCTTTTTTAATCATATAGTATGCGAAGCATAGAATGTGATGCATGTTTCGGATTCAAAAAATGTGATACCGTTTGAAAGCTATAGATATTTTTCAATCAACTTATCAATTAGGACTTTAGTCGTAATTAAAATAGAAAATGAATAATAATTATTTATTAAATTCAAAGTATAGCATAATTTATATTAGTGGAAAGTTGAGAATCTCCTTTAAAAAAACCTTTTCATTTCATCAATTTTGAGTAAAAAAATAGTCGTCAGCCACATACCCTACACATTTCCATCATATCACCACTTTTTGGCCCATCATGATCCTGCACATACCCACTTCCAAGAAGACTTCTTTGGAATACTATTAGCTTCACAATCAACCTGCCAGCCAGCCTGAAAGATCTATTTAGCACCTGATACAAGAGATTGAACAAGAAATGAGGGAGTTGAAAAAATAACTAACACTGGACAAAAAGCACGTTTGGTAGCCAGAGGCACCCATCGTTTTGAGGGACCAAATAAAAGGTTTATGATCAAATGATACCTAGGATATTTGTCTCAAACTTGATCAGGCTTCGCAATGAATCTATGAGTGGATGAATATGAGTTGTTGAACTGCCATAATCAGGATTCAAACATAAGGTCTAATCATGGTAAAAAATGTCAAGAAATAGCAAAAGTGCCCCTGGAGGCCAAGGGTGCCCAAGGTTTTGGAGCCTCAAATGCAGTATTTTTGGTCATCTTAGCTATTCATCATGTCTGTGATACTTCCAACTTTCCATTGCATACCTTAGCCAGGTCAAAGGATTTCTTAGCAACCTGCAGCCAGGGATTAAGTGTGGATTCAACCAGATTGAAAAATGGCTATCTCTAGGAAGAAAAGCATGCCTAGAGGCCAGGGGCGCCCATGTTTTTTAGCTGCCAAATGATGTTTTTAGGAAAAGTGCTCTCCAAGATCTCATGATCAGAATGGAGCCAACTCCACAGTGAGCCTATTACTCAATTTTGAAGTTTTTCCAAATGCTGAAGAACATGAGATGAAGGGAGATCAAAATCACCTTCAAAATGATGAAAATGCATAAAAAAATTGATTGTCTGAAGCCAAAAGTGCCCCTAGAGGCCAAGGGCATCCTGAATTTTGGAGCCTCAAATTGTAGAATTAGGGTTTGCAGCCTCCATGAGTTTCTTGTAAATTTTGATCTTTCTCTTCAATGAAACTGTCAGCCAGTCTTTTGGACACATCAGTCAATCAAAATCAATGATCGAACATGGGCTCCAGTGACATTTGCAAATTGAAAATTTCAAGAAAATTTCTAAGTTTGAAAAGGTAATGCCTAAAAGTCAAAGTTTGAATTTTGAACTCAAGTGAAAAGTGATGTCCTATAAAGGTGGAGGTTGTTAATTGAAATTAATTAATATTTAAATCTTTAGTTAACTCCTCAAGTCGACTTCAACTAGACTCAATTATTGCTTGCAAAGGATGAATTTATTTGTGCATGTGAAGTTAACTAAAGTGCATGTAGGTGGCGCCCAATTTAGGGCTAATTTTTCATACAGTTAACTAAATTTGAGGTCCAATTAGAAGATGGCATCCATTTTTAGAAAATTGCATGCATTTGTGATGTCTTAAGACATGAATTTATTCATAAGGCATTTGGGCATCCATTATTCTCATCACGGGTGGAAGCAAACACATATTTTCTCATGCAAGAAAAGATCTAAAGAAGTTATGGGTGATATTTTTCAGTGTTCTTTGCAATGCTAGGTCTAGATTGCTAGGAGGATTTATTTTCCAGACTTCATTGTTCGAGTGCATGCAGACTTCATCAAATCGAATTCAAGCATAGGCATGATTTTTAGAGGAAAAATAATAACTTCTATTTTTCTATCTCTAAAATTATTCTATTCTTGTCTTAGGTTTTCTCTTGCATGTCAAAGTAAATGACATAATTTTTAGAATATGATCAGTTGGGTTCACATATTTCAGCATCAGCAGCAAAACCCATGTCTTAGATTTTTTTGAGAAAATTGCCCCATTACTTCCATTTCTGAAGCATTGTGCTTTTTTTGAGGATTCCTTTGCATGTGGGATAAAAACTCAAGTTTTCCAAAATTGAATCATCTGGATTGGTTCAACTCCTCAATGCCTACAAAACCCATGTTCTAGAATTTTTTGAGAAAATTGCCCCATTACTTCTCTTTGAAGTATTGTGCTTTTCTCTAAAGATTTTTTTGCATGCAGGTGAAAAAGTCAACATTTTGAAAAATGAAGAATCTAGGTGTGATCAACTTGTCAATGAAAAAAAAACCTATATGTCAAAAAAATTTGTCAAAAAAGGCCTCTAAAGCCCAGTTTTGCATACTGCTTCTATTCCGAAAAGTCTTTGCATGTCAAGTATAAAAATATTTTTTCAAAATTCTGATGTTGTGGGTTGCCCTAGAATTTAATTCTCTACAAAACCCATGTCTCAGAATTTTTCGTAAAATTTTCCCCTCAACAGGCTATTTTTAGCCTCATCAAGAGATATTTTAGCTTTCCAAAAAAGTTGTTAGAATATAGCTGTGTTCACTATCAACAGGCAAGTTTTTCAGAATGCAGGTACTCAAACTGAACTTAAGACCAAATTGGTCTTAATTCATGATTTCATAAGAAAAGTTGGCACCAATTTGCATCAGGCGCATCTAGAGGGTTGATTTAGATAATTTGATCGGTGTAGTCATCCAAAGTCCACATGGTTTCATACCTCATATATCTGATAGCCTTCCAAGGCCAGTTTAGAGGGTTGGACACTGTTGGAATTTTGTGTGTGCAACGAGTTCATGTGTATTTCTCACAACTAGAGTGTTCGCGGTCAAACGCCATGGTTTCATCGTGCAACACTCTTTCACTGAGATGAATCAAAGAAAGCATCAGAAGCATCAAGCTACATAAGGAATAAAGATTATCACTCCATTTACGAAGCCGCCAAAGTCACTCAAATCCCGTACCATTATCTTGATGAAGATGGTACCTATGCTAATCTTGAGGTTGTGCAAACTAAGTTCCAGAATTTGGTGCATAACGGTCTTGATGGTGATCCTATGGAAGCCAAGTTGAATTACTTCTCGGTGATGCCAACTAGCTTTGACAAGTTAGTCGGAGAAATTAAAGAGTGCCAGAGAATGTTCAAAGATGGAGAGAAGGCTTTGTGCAATCAATCTATCATCTTGGATAGTGTCAAAGTGCTAGAAGAGGAGACAATTAATGAGTTCATGGAGGAGATGATAACCCGTGATGGCTTGGAGTAGACAATCAGTTAGATCCTATAGTTATTCTTGAGGATAGAGTCATAAGTAGCAGTTAAACTCGACATTAGTCTTGAGTTCTAATTGTCGATTTTATGCATGCTTATCTCATCCTCAGAGATATCTTTGGAGGAGGTCAAACTTTCAGTTAGGATCCGGTTAACTAATGTTAGTTATTAGTTGACTTTGATTTCAATAAGGACTTGCATGTTGCACATGTCCATTTAGTTGAGTTTTGTTTTGGTTAACTGATGGTAGCTTTCTTGTTAACTGTATAGTTTCATTTATTTAGGTTTAGCAATAAAATCTTGCATGCTTGCAAGACTCATGATAACTCAAGGTGATTTTAGGGTTCCCTACACCTTGAAGTTCTATAAATAAGAGCACCCTTGCTCATTTGTAATTAACTTTTGTGCATGATAGCATACATGCTGAGCCACCTTGCATGTAGTATTGCTATTCAATATCTATTCATGAACTTTTATGGTGATAATAAATAGTTGAGCCTCCTTGCCTGAATGTTATTATTCTTGTACTTGTTCACCTTAGTTAAATATAATTATTGGTTTGATCGTTTATTGCATGTGTGTCTCATCTATACAATTTGTTGTCCCAATTATTATTTCATGTTGTGATCAATAAGCTTTGTTTCATATCTACACCTCGGATAGGTGTTGTCACCTCATTGGGAATTTAGAAGTAAGGTTTATCATGTGTTGTCATGACTAAAAATCTTTGTTGCATATCTACACCTCGGATAGGTGTCGTCACCTCCTTGGAAATCCTATCTTGAAGTTTATTGTATAACCAATTCCTTGCTCCTAAGTCCTCATGCTCTGTTTCTTAAGGAAATAGGATAGTTTAGCGTTTAGCCTGGTTGTAGTTAAAGATCTGCAAAACCAGAGAAAATCCTTAGCTGAAATGTTTTTGGTTTCTTAACCTTGTACCTCTACCAGCTGAGTCAAAAAGATAGCAATTAGATTACTTTACTTTTTCATGCAAATCAACAAAAGCGGGAGCTTCCCCTCCTAATTTGAAGAGCAACCATTATGCACCGTGCATAATTATCCATTGCCAATTTGCACTCCAGAGGTGCGAATTGTAACACCAACAATGGCACAGTGGGATTATAAAAACCAATTATAATACAATTTTGGTGGTACAATGATTCAAATACCCTTGTTGAATTTGTGAGTGTAAACTATTTTACAATTGCATATTAAGGCAGTCTAGTGTGGGACCCATGTGGGACTACTTCCATCCCCAATATAGGCTCCCACCCTACTTTGGGTCCCTCTCCCCTACTAGGAGCCATAGCTCAATGAGGTGAAATCCTCATTGTTGTTTAAAGAAATGAATTGTTATTATAAATAAAGGGAACTACTCTCTCCATTAGTGCTTATTGATAGAAAAAAAACTTAGAAAACAAAAGTTATAAAAAGTAATTATATATTTAAACTTTAATTATAATTTCTAAAACTACTTATACAAATAAATATATATATTTAAATAAAAAATGAATTTCTAAATAATTTTTTTATAAATTATATATTTGAACTTTAATTATACTTTATAATAAATTAAAAATAATTTTTTAACTTATGATTAAATGGTATGGAAAAAAATAAAGTAAAGTTATATAAAATAGAAATTATTAAACAAATTTTTTAAGGTTTTTTTAAAAGCAAGGAAAGAATTTCATGGAAGAAGGGAAATTTTTTTAAAAAATGTTCACAAAAAATGCAAATTTTGATAATGGTGAGAAATGGTATGGTAGGCTTAGAAATAGTCGTTTAAAACAAAAATGATGTTTCATGTGTTATAACATAAAACTAAGCCTTTTCATTACATTTCTAGTAATATAGGTTTAAAATATTTGTGTACCCTACCTTCCAATATGTATCTCACCTACCACAATTTGTGCTTCTAGGTTTGCACTCGTTATTTTCAAATATTTGAGTCCTTATGGTTGTCCAAGTTTGGTAGTCTATAAAATTTTCACAATTAATTTATTTATTCCTAGTCTTCTTTGAGGGCAAGTATGTTACTGTAGGATATGTGTTGAGTTATTTTCTTGATATTTGTACATGATCTTGGTAGGCTTGTATGATTCAAGTTTAGAGTTTAATCCTATTTTGATCAATGGTTGTGCTAGTGGTTGGTTTCCTTATTATTTTCATGGTTTTTATCTAGTTATGGATGTTCTAGTGGCATGAATTTATGGTGTTGTATCCTACCTTCAATCTAAACTATCTCACATGATTTGCTTATGGGATATTTTCTATGTCCAATAAAGATAAGATGGAAAAAAAAAATCTTCACTCTAACTTTCGAACCTTAATTCTATATATACATGTGTTGGAGATGCAAAATGGGTTGAAATTCAAGTTATTAGGTTTGATTTGGTATATTGATGTAATTCAAAAAGAGAGAGAGAATGAAGAGTGTACAACTTATCTCAAGCATATTGTAAATTATGTAAATAATAAATAAATAAGTCATTATTTTGTTGTATCTGTAAGGTAGGGGGACTAGCCACACCAAGACTCCAAGTCACAAAGATCCAAGAGTAGAGGGATGCCTATCTTACCTCAATCCAATGGGTGCTTAGGACAAGAATTGAGAATGAAGAGAACTCTAAAGTGCTTCTGTCACTTTATAGATCCAAAAACCTAAATGAGGCTAGATGAGCCAATTTTTGGAATCCAAACTGCACCTCAGACAACTCTTTTTTTGAGGATGGCAACGTGGGTCTGGGACGACAGTGCAACGCGCTGGTGTCTCTCTGGCGTGTTGGCATCTGTACAACCAGAAAGTGTGAAATATAGTACAAAAAACATGGAAACCTACTAACTTCCTAGCTAACTAATTTTAACGAAATAAAAATAATAATGAAATACAAGAAATAACTACATAAATGATAAAGAAGGTAGATGAAGATAAGGGTGATGAATATCAAATCACTAAGGCTCTAGTTTGCCAGTGAGCTCCACACTCATGTTCACCTACAAATAGTCAAGAGAGGGAAAATGTTGGACTATATAGGGGTTTGCCTCAGTCAAACCCCTACTTTGGTGTTTCCATGTTCACAGACAGCCAAGAAAGCCTTGAAGTAGAAAATATGATAAAGGAAAGAAGAAAGGAAAGTACTAAACACTACAAAAGATACAATGATACTCCATCAAACCACAACAAGAAAGGAAAGTGAAGCAATACCACCTCCACCCAAAGGCTCTCAAGGCCAATGAAGGAAGAATGCAATACAATAAGCTTAGCAAAGTCAACATAGCCACAACGGTGACTAAGGGAGGTTCACAAGACTCCAAACTTGTAGCTTCTATGGTAACACAATATATACACAGATGAAGTTGATGGAGTAACAAGCTAATGTAATGCTCAATGGAATGTAGAAGATCACACAAATTTCCAAGAAGATGAGATAGATTGCTAAAGAGATCATAGAAGATGGAATGAATCAACAAGATAGGAATTTCAAGATTAAAATGAGAGGGAAAGATCCATTTTTGGGTTGGTTGTTCGACACAGAGGAATTATGCTTCATGCCCAATGAAAAGCATAACGTCCCTGCGAACACTAGTGGCAGGAATCTGTTAGGGATGGTGATAGGCTATCGTTAGGTCCTATCTCTTTAGTTGAAAAATGTATTAAATGTATTAACCTAGTAGTGTTCAAAGGTTGTATGCAATAGGAAACTTCTCGTCTAACTCTCTCATGTTTTCTAAACATTTTGGAACAATTATAAATGAAACTTAACTAAAGGACATTAAACTAGAGAGCATGGAAATTGTCTAAACTAGAAAGAAGGAAATTATTAAGCTAGAAAGCATAAAAACGTCTTAACTAGAAAGCACTAAAATATTTATACTAGAAAGCATAAATTATTAAGCTAGAAAGCATGTAAAGTTCTTGAAAAGAAATGCTTGTAATGAAACTAACATCTAACTGTCAATGAATAATAGACTTAACAACACACAACTAATGACCAGAGTGGATGCTCTGGAACTTTACTTAATAGAAATAAAGACTATAAATTCAAACTACAACCTACAGGACTATTTTAATAGAGCTCAACATACATAAACAACATTCAATCACACTTATCATGTACATAATAGAAACAACATAATTAAAAATAAAATACTTATCTCTCTATCCTATAGTCCCTTGAGTGGCCAGCTCTCGGGTGCTACTTCACTTAACTCAGATCACATAAACTTTGTATACTCAAAATTAATCCATCCAATTTAACTCCATTGCATGGTACTAACAACTCAGAATGAGATGGGAAAAGCTTATTTTATTCATATCAAAGTATAACTCAGGAAACATAGTTCAAGAACATAGTATAGTAGAATAACAATATCTAATATCATTATTTCTGACTACATATTTATACAAAATCTAGTAACAAAATCCTCTCATTCAGATGGTGAAGATCACCAGTGAAAAAATTTTCAACAAATTTTTAACTAACAGACTTAGGTCCATAATACAAAGCATTAAAAAGACGCAGAGTGAGTCATAAAGTCTTTGAATAGAAATAACAAAAAATATTTGAAAGACTCAGTCCACCATGCACTTCCACAAATTTTGGCACCTAGACTTCTAGTGCTTGTCTTCAACTACTTTGAAGTATGCTTCAAATCCTCTTAGCTGAGCATGATTGAACAACCATGCATATTAACTTGTTCAATACTAAAAACTATATCATTATTTTAGTGTTGGTTAGCTTATTTGAATCAATTTCAGGAAATAAAGATTATACACTTTTTCACAAAAAGTAAGCAATTACTAATCCTAAAGATAAATAATTGGTAGGGTGAAAATCACATAGGAGAAACAAGGAAGGGTAATTGGCTTAGTATTTCCATGAGGTTATTTTTACCTCATCACTTCTCCCCTTCCTAAGCTTGAGCAAGTCCTCCTAATCTTTGTTGTGTCCCCTGTCCTACATTTCCCCTATTCCTATTTAATCCTTCAGATTTTGTGTTGAGGTCATACAAATCATTTGCTTGTATGTCTAGATCCTCAAGGTTCCTCAAGAAACCTTCATTGAATTTAACCCTTGCTTCCCATTCCTGAAATTTTTTAGAGTTTTGTGTTGAAGTAGTAAGTACCGTAGGGGGTGGCCCAAGAAATAATGAAGGTTTGTATCTCATTCCAATCCAATCAGTTCTAAGTTCTTTGAGAATTTCTTCCAATGATTTTTCTCTTTTGTAGGACCACTGAATGTTTATAGGTGAAATAACCTCTCTTCTTTTTAAGAGTATGGGAAGAGGAGTGTATCTCTCCTCACAAGCATGCCAAGATTTTCTGATCAATTCTAGGCCCTAGTCTTTAAAATGATCAAAACATAATCGAAGGTTATTATCATATTTATTCTTCATAGTTTCTTTAATCTTAATACTTATGAGCTATGCTTTAAAAGCATAAGGCTTCCTGTGAGGAAATCACATTTGGAGACCAACAGTCTTCTCTACCTGTGCATATTCCCTGGTCCTGTCTTACTAGTGGATTTGGTTCCTCATTGTAGATAGAAATGTGCTTAACTAAACTTCACTAACAAATAAATTAACATAAATATCTATATATTTCTCCAAAATCAGATTGTGAACAAAGAACTCACACAACAAATCTTGTTGATCAGGAGTTGATTCTACAAATGTTTTAACAAACTCCCTATCATTAGGATTATGTGGTTGATTATTGTAAATTCTTAACAACTTCCATCTCAAGAGTTGCTCAATTAAAAACATGGAGTATCGTCTAGATGGCCTTCTGTAAGTGAATAGAAACTCACCAATTTGATAGGCATCATGTTTATCTTGGTAAACCCTATCAAATGATTCTTTTAACAAGACTAACTCCTTCTTCAACCTTGTATTTTCTACGCCTTCTTGCTTTAGAAAGTAACATCTCTCCATCCATTTCCTTAGCAATGGAGGTATATGAACTTGGAACCATTCCCTTACAGTTGGTTCAATTTGCACCTCGTTGGACTCCATTGTAGGTTTGACACCAACTTTCTGTAAATCCTATTCTAATTCAACATTCTTTCTTATGGAAGCTTGGAGCTAAGATTTATGTTTATTCTTTTCTTCTTCAAAAGAAATAAACATTTGCATGAAATTATTTGTTAAACTTTTGATTTGTCTATCTTTTTCAAACAAATCATTTGCATACTTTTTACTTTGTTCATTCCATTGTTGTATCTGAAACTACAATTATTCAATAGTTTTGTCTTTTTGTTCCATTTGCATCTTAAAATTCACAATTTCTTGATTTCTTTTCTCTAAAATTACAGTGTGCACTTATGTCTCTTCTTTATGTTGGTTGATTTGTTCTTCATTTCCTTGCAATTGATATTTTAATTGATAAATTTATGCTCTCAACCTCTCTAGCTCTATTTCTCTTTGATCAGATTCCTCAATCCCTGTATCAATAGAAAAAGGAAAATTGGGAATCTCCACATCATCACTAGCTATATTTTTCTCAGTGCTAATTACATTTTCCTCACTAGGAACATTAAGTGAACCTTTCTCAGTAACTATCAATTAAGGGAGATAATTGTCATAGAGGATCATCCTCAACATCCACATAATGTGATGATTGGTCTCTCTCTTCTTCTTTCCCTGACTAAGATGGTATATCCGCCTTTTCAACCTCAAGGGACTGATTAGCCTATTTTTCACTCTCTTTCAAAGTCTCCTCAAGAGGTTGGCTTTCAATTTCTAGTGAGTGTGCTTCAGTTCTACATCTCTTTTTCAAAGAACTCAATGTGTCACAACCTATGGTCTCACCAACTTCAGCAAATGGCCTTTTACTTCTCCTTAAAGGAGGAGTTGTTTGCAATGTCACTTTGGTTTTCTTTTTCCTCTTGTGAGGAGGCTTTGCTTCATCTCCTTAATTTATAATTTCAACATTCTCTACTTTACCTAGGGTTTTTTAAGTATGAGGTAAAGTTTTTGGCACTTCGCCATCAGGAGCTATTGTGGCATGTTGCGGTTCAGAAGTTTCTAGAGGCTCAAGGGAATGTTCTTTCAAATGCCGAATTACCTGCCTAGATGATTCTCCCTCTTCAAGGTGTCTTTTTGGCTCTATATTTTTAAATTTTTACAAAAACTTTTCCCATTTATTTTTTGGTTTCTTCCTAAAATGATATTTATAGATTAATTGAATGAGGCCATGGTGTTTGAGTGGCCCTGTACCAATTTTGTATTTTTCTATCATATTAGTAACATAGCCACAAAGGAATGTTGGCAAGTTGACCCTAAGGGCTGTTGGACACTGGGAACACTAAGAGGGGAGGTGAATCAGTGTTCACTGATTTTAATTTCCAAAATCGATCCAAAACAATTAACAACAATAATTAAACTTCATATAGCATTTGCAACACATAACAAATGAAATCATGCAGTCACATTAATGAACACCATAACATCAAATATTTTTACGTGGAAACCCTGTTAGGGGAAACACCGCGGTGGAGATTAATCCACAATGTTTACTCTATTAAAAGTAAAATAAAAAGAAGAGGAATGCACTTGCATTCAGGCACACTGCCTAGAGCTCACTGCTCAATAGGAAAGGCTCACTGCCTTACAAGAAAAATTAAGATTACAACAAAAATTTGAACTGAGAGAACAACATCTACAAATCCCAGAATTTAGTTCCATTGAAGCTCATGATCAGATTTTGGACTCTTAACTAGATCGCACTTTTTCTCTACTCTTCTCTGCTTTGCATACTAAAACTATTATGCCCTCAAACAACCGATCTGCTCTTTTTTCTCTCTTCTTGATATTCCTTCACTACTGTATTATATCTACTACCATGACTTGCATATCACATCCAAAATGGTTTACCAATCTCCTTTATATACCCGCTAAACAAAAATTCAATGTATGTTAGCCTCACAATAAAATATAATCTTTATGCTTATGTCAGCTCAAATCACTAATTAGAATCGATGTCTACCCACACAAGTCGGCTAGAATTTATTAGGGACCCACACCAAGATTTCAAACATAGGAAATAGAAAAATGCATATTCCACATATATCCACAATACACCATATGAAACATGTCAACCACAATGGAAAATAAACCATGAAACATGCTACCGAATCTCTTAATTCAAACTCCGACTTAATACTATACCAAAAAACTCATTAGAGGATAGTGTAAATGCTAAGAAATATTTCTTGGAGATCCGCACCATGAAATAATGATTCAGAAAAGTGATCGGATCAAATTGCCAATAGGATGTCATGTTCTTCATTCTTTCTGCCGGTAGATTACAGAGTCTTAGTTTCCTTGCCAATCTAAACAATGTTGATACTGTGGATCATACTGTTAACACTAGTTTCCATCAATGACAACACAAGTAGCCAAAAATGATCTCTCAGAGCCATATGCCAACAATCTCCCCCTTTGGAATTGATGGCAACACTTAGTGAAAAATTGACTAAATGTCAAAACCAAAAACTCGGCAAGACCAAAATTACTGCTCCCCCTATGGATGTCAAGGAAAATTTCACTGCATTCTCTCCCTTTAATATTTTACTGCACTTACTCTTACTCCATTCTCTCCCCAACTGATGATGCAAAAATTGATCAAAATTGGACAACTATTGTAAGAATTCAAAAAATCATTTTATACTTAGCTTTCATTTTTGGAAGGAATTTTTTCCAGGAGTTCACCACAATCCCAATAGCTATGATCAAGCTATTATTCTTTGAAGTTTTGTTGATTTGAATAAGAGACTCAGGAATGGTGATTGCATCTTCCAGCTTTTCTCCTGACTTAAGCACTTCAATCATCTGCTCTAATCTCCCTTCATTTATGTCTTTCACTTTCTAGGAGGCATCAATAAGAGTATTCCTAGAAAAGTGGACCTTTGCATGCTCAACCTATAGAGCATGAACCTTCTTCTTACCATCTCCATTCTTGTCCAAGTCATACTTTAATCTTGTCTAGTTCTAACAAGCTCTTTTTCAATTTCCTCCAACTTATCCTTGTACTTTCCTACCACATGTGGCCACTTAAGATATTAATTGAAAACTTTATTGGTTGAATCAATGCATTGTCTCAGCTCATTCATTTTCTTCTTCAACTTGGAAAGGGATAGCCTAAACTGCATCTTTAAATGGGAAATTATTTCCTCCTCTTTTCTGTCCAGAGGAATTGATTCCATGGCTTCCTTGACACACTCAATTAGTTCTTCTAGGAGAACATCCTGCAGATTCTCTAGCTCAATATTATTATCAGCAAAGTATCTTGCCAGAGTGTCAAACCTGAAGGGGTAGTCAATATCCTTCATTAATTGAACATTCTCCATCAGTTGATCCTTTAATAGACTACATAGGTCAAAGTCTTCATTTTCAATTATCATTTTATGAGTGATATATGCAACACCTGCTAAGGTTGATCCTTCTTGGTTTCTGAAGAATATTTTATATGTGATTCCATGTGCAACATACCTTGTCAACGGATCTTTAATCGTTGCAATTATCAGAGCCCTTTGATCTCCCCTTATTTTAGTTAGGGCTTCAACCTCAACATTACGAATTGACTTCTTCTTCGATAAATCACCAACATTGCATAAACCTGTTAGATTTCTAATCACATCCTTAGAAATTTGATAAGGTTTGTCTAGAGTGAGGATATCACTGTCCAATTTTCTTAGAACAAACCGAATTATCTCTGCATTTAAGAAATGAGGACATTCGCTCCATATATCCAATTTTTTATGCTTTGATCCTTCAAGCGTCTTGAGATCTGTGAGCGACAAAATTTTTATTTCATCCCTAATATTTTGACTACTATACTCATCTAGAGCTACAATTCCTTTGATTTGCTTCATGTTGCACCCCGAATAGAGTTCTACCAATCGCAAAAATAGATATGAAATCAATGATCAAGAGAAATACCTAGAAATTCCCTATTAGGATCACCTTTCGCACCTTTGAAATTTTGCAGAAAATGCTCTCGAATTGTTCTCCTTCAATGCATAATGATTAATTATGGTTTCAAATTCCCTCTTTATAACTTCACTTACTTTACTTTCTGCTGCATTAAATGTGTTTCCCTAGAAGTTCTGGTCACTTTGCAAACTCATACATCAAGCAAAGAATTCAACTGCGGAACTATACCATTACATCCAATTCAACATATGATTGCAAATACTTCCATTAATGAATAACACGATGATTGACGACATCCAATGATTCGGTGCCAATTATACACAGGGGGCAAGATATTTTCATGAACTCCCCCTAGGCCACTAGCCTGATATCAGTTACCATAAGAGTTACCGGAGGGAGCTTTCGGTACAACCTTGTTTCCTTCATCAGGTTCACTTTTCTTCACCTATGCTTTCTCCATCTGATCTCTTATCTCTTCCACAAATTCCTTTTCTTTTCCTTTGTTGTCTTTTTGTTAATTTCTTCCTTGATAAACCAGACGTCTATTCCTACAGAATTTTGCAAGGTTTCCAAGATTGTTACAATTGAAACATACCGGACCTTTCTATCTATACCAGCCATTCCACTGATTTCTTCCTAACCTGCATTGATTAGAAACATATCCAAATATTCCAAAGGTATAGCATTTAATGTTATTTGTATTGACATACATACTTCTGCATTCTAATGCCTTATGACCAAACTTCTTGCATTTAAAACATTGACCAGAAAATGGAGTACTAAGGTTTATCCTTCTTCTACACTGAGATTCCATATGTCCAAATTTATTACAAGTAAAACAATATCCATTAAATCTTTGAGCATTGGGTTGCCTTACCAGATGTTTTTTGCCTTTTTTCTTCTTTTCATAGTTCTTCTATTCAGATCCAGAGCTTTCACCCTTCTCATAGCCGAGACCTCACTTGTCATTTGTATCCTTCTAATTTTTGGTTATCTCATCAAGCTCAGCAAAAATTATCCTGAACTTTTCCTTGAATTCATTTGCAGTAGAAAGCTCATTTCCAAGAGTAACTATCTATCTCTCAATCTCGTGTTCATAGTTTCTAGCTTGTTGCAGTTCTACTTCCAGCTGAATGGTTCTACTGTTAATTCTGTTGCATTCTTTAGATTTTTCTTTCAAGGACTGGTCGAGATTCTCCTCATTCTTCTTCCTTTGTTCAATCTCTTTGGTAAATTTCATTGTCACAGATTCCATCTCAACTTTTAGAGTTACATTGTCCTTGGCTAGATTTTCACATTCTTTTGTTATTTCTTTTAGGGTTTTATTTAGATGGACATCATCCAGACCTTTGCTTTCTTTTTGCTTCAACTGATCACACAACTCCTTCCTCTTTTCCCTTGACTCATTTATCTTATCCTTCAATGATTGATTGAATTTTTCAACATCTGCAAGATTTTCCTTTAATTCCATGACCTCCACTTTAGATTGACCAAGATCATCAAGTGCCACCATAAGCTATTGTTGAAGACCACCAACATCCATTGTAATTCAAGATTCACCTCAAGTTGTTAAACTTATGAAGAGGAACCAACTCTGATACCAATTGTCGGACACTATGAACACTAAGAGGGGGGGTGAATCAGTGATCACTGATTTTAATTTCCAAAACAAATCCAAAACAATTAACAACAATAATTAAACTTAATATAGCATTTGCAACACATAAAAGATGAAATCATGCAGTCACATTAATGAAAACCATAACACCAGATATTTTTATGTAGAAACCCTGTTAGGGGAAAAAACACGGTGGAGATTAATCTACAATGTTTACTCTATTAAAAGTAAAATAGAAAGAAGAGGAATGCACTTGCATTCAGGAACACTACCTAGAGCTCACTGCTCAATAAAAAAGTCTCACTACCTTACAAGCAAAATTAAGATTACAACAAAATTTTGAACTAAGAGAACAACATCTAAAAATGCCAGAATTCAGTTCCACTGAAGCTCATGATCAGATTCCAGATCTCTTAACCGGATCACACTTCTACTCTACTTTGCATACTAAAACTATTCTGCCCTCAAACAACTGATATGCTCTTTTTGCTCTCTTCTTGATATTCCTTTACTACTCCATTGTATCTACTACCATGACTTGCATATCACATCCAAAATGGTTTACCAATCTCCTTTATATACCCGCTAAACAAAAATTCAATGTATGTCAGCCTCACAATAAAATATAATCTTTTTTCTTATGCCAGCTCAAATCACTAATTAGAATCGATGCGTACCCACACAAGTCAGCTAGACTTTAGTAGGGACCCAAACCAAGATTTCAAACATAGGAAATATAAAAATACATATTCCACATATATCCAAGATACACCATATGAAACATGCTACCGAATCTCTTAATTCAAAATCTGACTTAATACTATACCACAAAACTCATCAGAGGATAGTGTAAATGCTAAGAAATATTTCCTAGAGATCCACACCACGAAATAATGATCCAGAAAAATGATCGGATCAACTTGCCAATCGGATGTCCTATTCTTCATTCTTTTTGTCGATAGATTGCAGGGTCTTAGTTTCCTTTCCAATATAAACAATGTTGATACTACAGATCATACTACTAACACTAGTTGCCATCAATGACAACACAAGTAGCCAAAAATTATCTCTAAGAGCCATATGCCAACAAGGGCATGGTTTTCGGAACCATGGCACAAATGGGTAAGCAAGCGAAAGGGTGGACCTACTACCACTACTACTTGTCCTTCACAAGTAAAATATTTGATAATCTAGGCTACGACTATGTGCTAGGGCTCTAGAATGGATGTTCTCTGGAAACCTTTATTTTGTCCTCTAGTACTCATAGTTATCATAGGATGAGGCTCTCCTTCTCTATGAAATAATTTTATCATCCTCTGATAAGTGATATTGGTAGTTTCTGATAGATTAATGCCTCTATTCTCAAGACTAGAAAGACAAGAAATAATTTTAAAACTCACCCAAAATCGCTTTCCATGCACCACTAACTAACCATCTGCAAAGTTCTCTAAAAATTCCTTCACTAATTGCTCGGTATGCCCTTCAAATTTCTTTATAAATTCTAGCCACCCAACTCTTTCAAACAAGCCCACAATACTACCCAATGCCAACAATGTATTTGCTAAAGCCAGCTAAAATTTCTTTTTAGCTCCTCTCATTTTGGACTCTTCTTTACTCAATTCTACCAAAATTTTGTGGTGCTCAAGAAACTTGTTTAAACAAACTAAACTACAGAATATAATTTTGATACAACTGATGGGAGAGGAATTAATTGTCTCATTTGAGCATTGTTGTATTCTCATGATGATTTTTCATGGGAAAGAGTGCAAATACTGTCGTACTTCAAGCAAATGCACAATGGCACGATTTACTAAATTTGGAAAGGAAGTGGCTCATTCCAATTAAATTATCTTTATTCAAAATAATTACCTACTTAAAGAAAAAATTGTACATACCTTACATCATGTCATCAATTTGAACATCACTTACCTTTTGCTAATGTAATGATATAATTGCATGATTTGGTGAAGGTGGTAGCAAATTTATTATGACGTGGATGGAATAGTTAATTAATGGAGGAATTACTATGATGAAAAGTAGTCATAATAATTATAATTTATTATGAAAGGAGATGGTAATGGAGGAAAAATGGTAATGTGGGCATGGATTCCAAGGTGATGGAAAATTTTAATTGATGGGCATGTGAATGATACTAGAAAAATTAAAGCATTCAGAAAGAAAAAGAATGTACAAAAGTCTGGAGCATCGCTAGAAGATGCAGCCGGTATGAAGAGAAAAAATTTCTTGAGCATGTTGAGAGATGCATCGGGTAAAAGCACAAAGTTGTGTCACACTTTATAAAGGAAATAGCCAACACTGATCCAACTTTTAAACTTGAATCACTAAAAAGGGGCATATATGTTTTGAATTTTCAAATGATGTAAACTAGTAGAATATGTATTTTTTAGTATATTTTATGTTTGTATTTTTAAAAAAAAATTAAAAATATATTTTAAACTAGTTTTTAATAAATTAACACTATAATTTAGTTGCTGATAAAATGCTGAAAAAATGAAGTTGCATGAGATGTCAAACTTTTTATAATAAATTTTATTTTTTTCTTTCAAATATTTTGTGTATTTATAACTTGAAACTTGAGTGCATGGTTATATTTTTTTCCAATTTTGATAAATATATATTTTTAAATAAATATTAAAATGTGCATGAATCAAAAAATAGTTGTTTCCATGGGACATCAACTTTCATACTAAATATTTATCTAAAATGGAAAAAAATTATACCATCTTGAAATAGATTCTTCTATCTACTACATCATATTTTTTTCAAATTTTTTAATACGTTTTAGTATTTTTCCTTGGCATGGTAATGAACATAATATTTTGTGTTGATAAACTACTTTTATTAAAAATAAAAAATAAAATATAAATAATAATTAAACTATTAAAATAAATATATTTTTGAAAACTACACTTATGGATCTACGAAAGGGTATTTTTATATTTTTTTTTAAATGTTATTTACATTAGTAGGCTTTGTTGAAACTTCAATTTTTTCAAATAATTTTATTTGTTTCATAAATTTGACTCAAAGTGGTGCTCAATATATTTTTAACCAACAATTTTAGTTGAAAAAGTTGTGCAAGTATCTAACTTAGCTAGAATGAATCATACTAAATCATATGTTTGACCAAAATTAATTTTTAGTTAGAAATACTTAAATTTAGTTGTTCTGATAAGTTGGCTGAAAGTATGACGCAACTTTGTGCTTTTACCCACCTGGAGTGAAAAAGTGAAGTCATAAAATTCTGGAGCATCGGTGAGAGATGTTGTCAAAATGCAACAACAAAATTTCTGGAGCATTGTCGAAAGATGCAGCTAGGACAGCAACCAAAAATCTTCAGAGCATCGTCAAAAGATGCAGCCAGAGCAGCAACCAAAAATTTCTGGAGCATTGTTGAAAGATGTAGTTAGAGCAGCAACCAAAAATTTTTGGAGCATCATCAAAAGATGTAGCTAGAGCAGCAACAAAATTTTTTTGGAGCATCACTAAAAAGAAGAAACGAGAAAATTCCAAAGCATCACTGAAAGATGTCGCCAGAAAGAAGAAACAAGAAAATTTCATAGCATCACCGAAAGATGCCGCTAGAAAGAAGAAACCATAATGAAGAACTTTGGACTTAGACTTTTCAAAGCAGTATTGTAAGGCATATCAGTCAGTAGGAATAAAATGAGGAATAACACCAATCAAACATGCAAGTTATGGAGTATCACAACAACCAAGCTAACAAGCTCTAGAGATCGCAACAACTTATTCAACAAATTCTAGAGCATCGTAGCAAGATGCGTCGAACTTTGTGTTTGATTAAAATGAATTCCTACAAAATGAAAACGAAATTTAGCCAAGTCCAAAGGATGAAAGATTGAAAATAAATGCCTTAAAGTAATTACAAACACATGCACATGCTCTTTTTTTTTAGATTAAGTGTTTACTATTATTCAGAGCATTCCTTTGGCTCTACCGTAGCAAAATTAATGCACTACACTTCTCCTTGCATTTCTACCATTTTTGTAAATTTCTCCCTATTAAGTGGCTTATGGTAGATACATAATCGATGACCATTGACTAAGAGAGTTCAGGTGTCACCATCAATGGGATTGAGTAGCACTAATCCATTTGAAAATACCTCAAAAAATTTATATGGGCCTAACCAATGGGGTTTTCCCTTGTCAAACCCCTAGGTAGGTAATTAAACCATGAATATAGAAAATTTTGCATAAACCCTAGCCTTAGATGTGTTAAAGACTAGGAAAGGTTGAATCTTGACAAAAACCCTATTCTATTGATCTAGAATAAGACATGCAAGAATGATTGAAAGGATGCAAAATATCTACCATAGAAACCTTACAACACATAAAACATGGATAAGAAATGAAATGCAAATGTTAAATACAACACAAACCTTAATCTGAAGATAGAGTAACAATGGAAGATGGAATCAATAGGAAACCAAGTCCTTAGGCATGATTTGGTGGCTAGTTGCGCCTCTTCACCCTAGATTTCTTCATGATTCACCATAGGCATCCATCATTAACCCTTTGCAATGTTGGATCTTGACAATATTAGTGAGCTTCAAGACCTGCAAAAATCATAGTTTGCTGCCCTAAAACTTCAACTTTTGCTAATGAAACTTGTAAAATGCTTTTGCTCTTGAGAGATGATAAAAAGATAATAAAAGATGATAGATAGATGTGTAAAATGACTTGAAATGTGTATTTATAAGCAACAATGCCTTATTTTCCTGTTAATTAGACCTAAGAGGCTGACATTCACCGGAACTAAAAGTTAAATTGATTAAATTCCCGCTTAATTTTGAATTTTCCCTCAAAGGGGACTTATTCACCACCCTTGGTGAATGGGTCCCACCAGAGGGGACTCATTCACCCAAGGTGGCAAATGGGTCCCACTATTGTTGTTTAAGAGTGGGTTGTCAGGGTATGATATTAAATGTTGTTTGTTGGGTTTTATGTGATTTCACATGTGAAACGGGCCTCTAAATCAAAATTAATAGGTCTAAGGGGCCTATAAATGTTGTTGTGAAGGGGAAATGATGTGAAGGGGACAAAAGTGGGTCTAATTATGCATGAAATTGTCTCTTTTCTCAAGAGGGTCCAATTTTCTACAGCGCATTTATCCCCCACTTTAGCACCCATATGACTCCATGCGCATATGAAAGCTAAAGGACTCTAAACAATGCACCTTACTACATAAAAGGATACTCATTCAAAAGATTGGAGAATGAAGCCCCCAATGTAGTTCTCTGCAAACCACAACATTAGGAACCACATCCTACAACAAACATTCATTAGTTGTCCAAAAATCCTTTTATCTAACTCTTACGAATCCAATTTAAGGGTAGATGTATGCCCCCCCTTGATTCGGCTTGCTCTACGGAGGTGGAATCAAGGTAGCAATCTAGCCACGTCAAAGAAGAAATACCATACCATAGGGAATTTCCAAGTACCATGAAACATAATGATAGGTGAATGATGATTTTAGGTGTGGAATTATGATTCCAATGCATCAAACGACATCAAAAATAGAATACCCTAGCACCTGTTATGTGAAGTTTAAGAAGTGTTATATTATAAGTTTCTCAAAAAAGATTGTAACATTAGGTCAAAATGTGAGAGTAAGAAGAGGTGACAAGGAAGTAAAAGGAATGGATGAAAGTAATTTGTCACTTACTATTCATTTTACATTCATTGTAGCTTGAGAGTGACAACTAGGAGAAGAAGATGTTAAGCAGGCGAGATTACACACCTTCACCATTGGATGATCTTCGTGAGCAGGTAGCACGCGGTGAGTGATATCATGAGGTGAGTTGATTTTTCAACTTTTTCCATGTGATTTGATGATATTGTAATTATTTTTATGCAAGGATAGGTTAATTTAGGGTTCTTGGAAAAAAGTTCGCAAAGTGTCACATTTCTTCGCGAAGTGTCCCTTTTGTTTGCAAAGTGTCTCGTTTCTTCACGAAGTGTCCCTGTTTCTTTGCAAAATTCCCAAAAAGGGTTCTAAAGTATCTAGGGCCATTAGAAAAGCACACTAGAGTAAATTTAGCACACTTGCATGATGAATAAAATGAAAATTGAAGATTGTCGATGAATTTTTAGAACATTTTATGATGATTTTGATAGGTTCCCACCAGGTTGTGGTCGCGGCTAGGGGGAAGACAACTATAATTTTTGAGAGATATATCACCAGTGCTATCAGTGGAAAATACAGAGCATTTACAGTTAGTGGGTATCTATTGGCCATATATGATGCCACCCATTAGATACCATGATGCCATGTTGATGGCTTTGTGCGAGCATTGAGACGTAGATACTTGTACCTTTCATCTTCCCACCAGGGAAATGACGATCACACTTGAGGATGTACATTGTATTCTCTAAGTTCCTATTTGGGGAGTGTGAGTGTATTTCTAGGGGGATCGATCATTCTATGAGAAGAAGAGAGATATGTAGTACTACCTAGGAGGATTGATACATGATGAGAGGGTTATAGCATGGATCGAGCTGCCTATGCTTCTATACTCACGAGGTCCTGTGGTGAGATGGATTATGATGCACACAATGGCACTAGTACTCAATCTAGATGGAAAAGCGACACACTTGGATGGTGGACTGGTACACTTGGTATGAGGGATGTATGAGCGGCAGATAGTCTATGCATGGGGTCGCTGCATTCTGGCACATTTGTACTATGATTTGGGGAGATTTATTTATCAAGAGATTGACAGTATGGTCCATTGTATGCCTCTACAGGTGTGGTTCCTTGAGCATATCACATGTACCAGGCCTGTCGGATATCCATGTACGATAGTGGTAGAGTACCCACGAGCATTCGACTATCCTTTGTGATGGTTATGGCAGTATGGAGATTTAGAGTTTTGGAGGGTGAGATTCGATCAGCTGGAGGAGGATGAGATCTTATGGAGACCTTATCTACTCACTCATCAGTGGCCAGATCCCACCGAGCAACTATGGAGGATGCAGATGGATAGATATCTAGTGGGGAGACATGACTACATCATACGACCATTCTATTATGGATGAGTCATGCGACAGTTTGGACAAGTTCAGACACCACCGAGGGCATGCCCCTTCATTAGATGATTAGTGTGGAGTGTCCAGAGGCTAGGGGATAATATTCGATTGACTATAGATCATGTTCGTGAGTGATTCTGATGATTCATATCACGACTAGCCACCAGTCTCCGATGTTGATGATGTTGGTAGCACAAATGAGTTTGAGGAGTGGTGGGCATATGCACAACTAGCTCCTATGTTTCCCATGGACTTCCCCCTAAGTGATGCAGAGGCAGCAGTAGAAGAGGGTGATGAGCCATAGGATAGGGTAGAGGAGGTACAATATAGGCCAGCAGATATTTTTATAGATGTAATCGATGAGGAGTACGAGTTTGATGTTGATCCTGACTATGAGGACCAAGATAGAGGAGAGGATGACGAGGAGGAGGATTATGAGGAGTATTATTATGAGGAGCCACCCCTTAGTGAGAGTCATGAGGTATCTATTGAGGATCGATACGAGTAAGGAGAATCTTCACATACTTACAGGACCAGATCATGAGTAGTAGTTACAACAGATATCAGCATGCAGAGTCGGAGGGAGGCTAGCACATCCTCCATGCCCCCTAGAGATGAGGAGGTTGACATTCCTCATGCATTTGGAGACATAGGCGATGACATTTGATTTTATGCATGTCTTTTGGTGATTTATGCTTAATTTGTGTATATATATCATGATGTTGTGTTACTGATTGTGTACATGATCTATCTTGCAAGAGAAATGAGAGACTGGCGAGAGTTCTATCATCAAGAAGCCACAGAGATAGTTCCAACATCCCTTGAGGAGAATGAGATGGATGCTAACTATCCACTGTTGAAGTAGAATACATTGATGTTGCCAATGATAGATAGCCTAGTTGAGCAAAAAGTAGAATTCCATCTCTCTATCCACTGTTGAAGCAGAATACATTCACTACTAAATTTGACACCATTTTCTGATAGACATTCGTCAGTTGTTCGACAAATCTTTGTCGGAAAAGCGACGAAATGACGAAAAAAATTTCGTCGCTATTTTTTCATCGCAAGTCTGACGACGAATTAAACGTCGAAATAACGGCACAGATTCGTCAGTCATCAGCATCATCAAATGAGTCGGATGTTCTTCAGAATATCGATGACAACTTCGTGTATCCACCGACGAATCACAACCAAAATGCAATTGCAATGGCTCTTCTGAAGTGATGAAAGAACACCAAAAGTTCATCGCAATTTTGATGAAATGGGAAAGTATTTACGACGAAGCCTTCGTCGTAGCTAAGCAACTTCATCAAACCTTTTATGTGATTCGTTGGTTGTGTTCGTCAAAATTGTGATGAAATAGGCAAGGAGTTATGACAAAGCCTTCTTCGTAGCTAAGCAACTTCATCAGACCTTTTCTATGATTCGTCGGTGGACTTCATCGAAATTGTGATGAAATGGACAAGGAGTTATGACGAAGCCTTCATCGCAGCTATAGCAACTTTGTCGGACCTTTTCAGTGATTTGTCAGTTGAGTTCGTCAAAATTTTGATGAAACAATGCATTTTTTTTAAAAAAAATATTCGTTGAAATGTACCATCGGTGTGAGATCATTCAAGTTGCATCCCTTCATATTCAAATCTCAGGAAATTATTTTATTCAGTCATTTTCCATGTTTATTAGACACCCGTTGAGACATCATGTAGTTTCGCTGATGCCTTGAGTCTCTTCGACAGTCAATATTACATATCACTTTGGTGTCACACAGTCTCATCGATGTTCTGAGTCTCACCGATAGCCAATAGATCATATGTCGCTATGGTGTCATGCAGTCATACCGACATTCTGAGTCTCCCCAAGAATTATTCCTTCGGTCTTAAGTGTATCACTATGATTCTCACCAATGATAACTTATCGCTATGACAAAATGAATGTAAGTAGAGAAACTTTTGCATACCTACAGATGGTAGTCAAAGCCTCCCATCAACAACAAGATCCAAATATCCATGTATCTATCTAAATCAAGCCTCTAAACCCTTCAGAGCTATCAATTTTTCCACTAACCTGTTATGCACAAAAGTCAAATTTTAGAGTTATGTCACCACTAAATACAGAAGAAACGGAGCTTTGAAACCAAATCCACACACAACACAATGTGGTATTCATACAAAGCCATACAAAAAAACTAAACTCAGAACATTGGAATGGAAACAACTTCAAATTATGATGCAGAGCATGGATTCAAGGTATAAAGAATCATTTTTCTGCCACCATAGTGAAAGCTAGCACTTTCTTTCATCTTTGCATATTGGTTTGATGCTTCAAATGATGCATTTCTTATATTGAAAAGTGCATTACCTTATTGAGCTTCTCTTTGTTTTAGAATAGTTTAATATTCTCTACTTAACAGGGCCAACCACGTGATGGTGGAAGCTCATTTGGCCCCTCCCCCCCCCTCACATCACTCTTAATTCCCCATACCCAATCATATAACATTAATCATTCATTCATCCATTAATAACATATACATTCATTCATTCATCCATTAATAGCATATAACATTCATTCATCCATTAATAACATATAACATTCATTCATTAACATATAACATTCATTAATTAACATATTCACATTCATTCATTAACATATAATATTCATTCTTTCAGTTTTTACATATTATCAAAAATATGGTTGTCATGATATGATTACAATCACTTTTTTTTTGTTTCTTTTTTAAAGCTACAAAAATCTGAAGTGGAGTATCGTTTTATAAATCAATATATGTCCTCCTTTAGTTATTATGCCCTCTGCTCGTGATCTTAATGTACACCTAGTTGTCTGCTCATGACGTGGATGCCGCTGTAAGGGGGGGTCTACTGCAATAAGAAAAAAATGTTAAACTGATATGTTTTATTATTATTTTTTTACAAGTATTTCATTAATTAAAAGAACATTAGAGTGGTTCTCTTTACCTGATGGGTCCACATCATGTTCCTGAACTTTTTTTATAGACTCATGCTCAACATGCCCAACACCCTCTAAATCCTTATCTACAGTTGAAACATGAAAGGTTACATTAATTAATACACCAATTGAAATTAAATATGTTTAAGAGAACATGAGAGTGGTCCTCTTTACCTGATGGGGCCACATCATTTTCCTGATCTTCTCTAACCTGATCATGCTCAACACGTTGATCACGCTCTACATGCTCTAAGATGAAACATGAAAGGTTACATTAACTAATACACCAATTGCAATTAAATATGTTTAAAAGAACTTTAGAGTGGTCCTCTTTACCTGATGGGGCCACATCATGTTCCTGATCTTCTCTAGCCTGATCATGCTCAACATGTTGATCA
>VDFB02058242.1:536428950-536464677 GCA_007258455.2 Sequoia sempervirens
GAGATTAATCCACAATGTTTACTCTATTAAAAGTAAAATAAAAAGAAGAGGAATGCACTTGCATTCAGGCACACTGCCTAGAGCTCACTGCTCAATAGGAAAGGCTCACTGCCTTACAAGAAAAATTAAGATTACAACAAAAATTTGAACTGAGAGAACAACATCTACAAATCCCAGAATTTAGTTCCATTGAAGCTCATGATCAGATTTTGGACTCTTAACTAGATCGCACTTTTTCTCTACTCTTCTCTGCTTTGCATACTAAAACTATTATGCCCTCAAACAACCGATCTGCTCTTTTTTCTCTCTTCTTGATATTCCTTCACTACTGTATTATATCTACTACCATGACTTGCATATCACATCCAAAATGGTTTACCAATCTCCTTTATATACCCGCTAAACAAAAATTCAATGTATGTTAGCCTCACAATAAAATATAATCTTTATGCTTATGTCAGCTCAAATCACTAATTAGAATCGATGTCTACCCACACAAGTCGGCTAGAATTTATTAGGGACCCACACCAAGATTTCAAACATAGGAAATAGAAAAATGCATATTCCACATATATCCACAATACACCATATGAAACATGTCAACCACAATGGAAAATAAACCATGAAACATGCTACCGAATCTCTTAATTCAAACTCCGACTTAATACTATACCAAAAAACTCATTAGAGGATAGTGTAAATGCTAAGAAATATTTCTTGGAGATCCGCACCATGAAATAATGATTCAGAAAAGTGATCGGATCAAATTGCCAATAGGATGTCATGTTCTTCATTCTTTCTGCCGGTAGATTACAGAGTCTTAGTTTCCTTGCCAATCTAAACAATGTTGATACTGTGGATCATACTGTTAACACTAGTTTCCATCAATGACAACACAAGTAGCCAAAAATGATCTCTCAGAGCCATATGCCAACAATCTCCCCCTTTGGAATTGATGGCAACACTTAGTGAAAAATTGACTAAATGTCAAAACCAAAAACTCGGCAAGACCAAAATTACTGCTCCCCCTATGGATGTCAAGGAAAATTTCACTGCATTCTCTCCCTTTAATATTTTACTGCACTTACTCTTACTCCATTCTCTCCCCAACTGATGATGCAAAAATTGATCAAAATTGGACAACTATTGTAAGAATTCAAAAAATCATTTTATACTTAGCTTTCATTTTTGGAAGGAATTTTTTCCAGGAGTTCACCACAATCCCAATAGCTATGATCAAGCTATTATTCTTTGAAGTTTTGTTGATTTGAATAAGAGACTCAGGAATGGTGATTGCATCTTCCAGCTTTTCTCCTGACTTAAGCACTTCAATCATCTGCTCTAATCTCCCTTCATTTATGTCTTTCACTTTCTAGGAGGCATCAATAAGAGTATTCCTAGAAAAGTGGACCTTTGCATGCTCAACCTATAGAGCATGAACCTTCTTCTTACCATCTCCATTCTTGTCCAAGTCATACTTTAATCTTGTCTAGTTCTAACAAGCTCTTTTTCAATTTCCTCCAACTTATCCTTGTACTTTCCTACCACATGTGGCCACTTAAGATATTAATTGAAAACTTTATTGGTTGAATCAATGCATTGTCTCAGCTCATTCATTTTCTTCTTCAACTTGGAAAGGGATAGCCTAAACTGCATCTTTAAATGGGAAATTATTTCCTCCTCTTTTCTGTCCAGAGGAATTGATTCCATGGCTTCCTTGACACACTCAATTAGTTCTTCTAGGAGAACATCCTGCAGATTCTCTAGCTCAATATTATTATCAGCAAAGTATCTTGCCAGAGTGTCAAACCTGAAGGGGTAGTCAATATCCTTCATTAATTGAACATTCTCCATCAGTTGATCCTTTAATAGACTACATAGGTCAAAGTCTTCATTTTCAATTATCATTTTATGAGTGATATATGCAACACCTGCTAAGGTTGATCCTTCTTGGTTTCTGAAGAATATTTTATATGTGATTCCATGTGCAACATACCTTGTCAACGGATCTTTAATCGTTGCAATTATCAGAGCCCTTTGATCTCCCCTTATTTTAGTTAGGGCTTCAACCTCAACATTACGAATTGACTTCTTCTTCGATAAATCACCAACATTGCATAAACCTGTTAGATTTCTAATCACATCCTTAGAAATTTGATAAGGTTTGTCTAGAGTGAGGATATCACTGTCCAATTTTCTTAGAACAAACCGAATTATCTCTGCATTTAAGAAATGAGGACATTCGCTCCATATATCCAATTTTTTATGCTTTGATCCTTCAAGCGTCTTGAGATCTGTGAGCGACAAAATTTTTATTTCATCCCTAATATTTTGACTACTATACTCATCTAGAGCTACAATTCCTTTGATTTGCTTCATGTTGCACCCCGAATAGAGTTCTACCAATCGCAAAAATAGATATGAAATCAATGATCAAGAGAAATACCTAGAAATTCCCTATTAGGATCACCTTTCGCACCTTTGAAATTTTGCAGAAAATGCTCTCGAATTGTTCTCCTTCAATGCATAATGATTAATTATGGTTTCAAATTCCCTCTTTATAACTTCACTTACTTTACTTTCTGCTGCATTAAATGTGTTTCCCTAGAAGTTCTGGTCACTTTGCAAACTCATACATCAAGCAAAGAATTCAACTGCGGAACTATACCATTACATCCAATTCAACATATGATTGCAAATACTTCCATTAATGAATAACACGATGATTGACGACATCCAATGATTCGGTGCCAATTATACACAGGGGGCAAGATATTTTCATGAACTCCCCCTAGGCCACTAGCCTGATATCAGTTACCATAAGAGTTACCGGAGGGAGCTTTCGGTACAACCTTGTTTCCTTCATCAGGTTCACTTTTCTTCACCTATGCTTTCTCCATCTGATCTCTTATCTCTTCCACAAATTCCTTTTCTTTTCCTTTGTTGTCTTTTTGTTAATTTCTTCCTTGATAAACCAGACGTCTATTCCTACAGAATTTTGCAAGGTTTCCAAGATTGTTACAATTGAAACATACCGGACCTTTCTATCTATACCAGCCATTCCACTGATTTCTTCCTAACCTGCATTGATTAGAAACATATCCAAATATTCCAAAGGTATAGCATTTAATGTTATTTGTATTGACATACATACTTCTGCATTCTAATGCCTTATGACCAAACTTCTTGCATTTAAAACATTGACCAGAAAATGGAGTACTAAGGTTTATCCTTCTTCTACACTGAGATTCCATATGTCCAAATTTATTACAAGTAAAACAATATCCATTAAATCTTTGAGCATTGGGTTGCCTTACCAGATGTTTTTTGCCTTTTTTCTTCTTTTCATAGTTCTTCTATTCAGATCCAGAGCTTTCACCCTTCTCATAGCCGAGACCTCACTTGTCATTTGTATCCTTCTAATTTTTGGTTATCTCATCAAGCTCAGCAAAAATTATCCTGAACTTTTCCTTGAATTCATTTGCAGTAGAAAGCTCATTTCCAAGAGTAACTATCTATCTCTCAATCTCGTGTTCATAGTTTCTAGCTTGTTGCAGTTCTACTTCCAGCTGAATGGTTCTACTGTTAATTCTGTTGCATTCTTTAGATTTTTCTTTCAAGGACTGGTCGAGATTCTCCTCATTCTTCTTCCTTTGTTCAATCTCTTTGGTAAATTTCATTGTCACAGATTCCATCTCAACTTTTAGAGTTACATTGTCCTTGGCTAGATTTTCACATTCTTTTGTTATTTCTTTTAGGGTTTTATTTAGATGGACATCATCCAGACCTTTGCTTTCTTTTTGCTTCAACTGATCACACAACTCCTTCCTCTTTTCCCTTGACTCATTTATCTTATCCTTCAATGATTGATTGAATTTTTCAACATCTGCAAGATTTTCCTTTAATTCCATGACCTCCACTTTAGATTGACCAAGATCATCAAGTGCCACCATAAGCTATTGTTGAAGACCACCAACATCCATTGTAATTCAAGATTCACCTCAAGTTGTTAAACTTATGAAGAGGAACCAACTCTGATACCAATTGTCGGACACTATGAACACTAAGAGGGGGGGTGAATCAGTGATCACTGATTTTAATTTCCAAAACAAATCCAAAACAATTAACAACAATAATTAAACTTAATATAGCATTTGCAACACATAAAAGATGAAATCATGCAGTCACATTAATGAAAACCATAACACCAGATATTTTTATGTAGAAACCCTGTTAGGGGAAAAAACACGGTGGAGATTAATCTACAATGTTTACTCTATTAAAAGTAAAATAGAAAGAAGAGGAATGCACTTGCATTCAGGAACACTACCTAGAGCTCACTGCTCAATAAAAAAGTCTCACTACCTTACAAGCAAAATTAAGATTACAACAAAATTTTGAACTAAGAGAACAACATCTAAAAATGCCAGAATTCAGTTCCACTGAAGCTCATGATCAGATTCCAGATCTCTTAACCGGATCACACTTCTACTCTACTTTGCATACTAAAACTATTCTGCCCTCAAACAACTGATATGCTCTTTTTGCTCTCTTCTTGATATTCCTTTACTACTCCATTGTATCTACTACCATGACTTGCATATCACATCCAAAATGGTTTACCAATCTCCTTTATATACCCGCTAAACAAAAATTCAATGTATGTCAGCCTCACAATAAAATATAATCTTTTTTCTTATGCCAGCTCAAATCACTAATTAGAATCGATGCGTACCCACACAAGTCAGCTAGACTTTAGTAGGGACCCAAACCAAGATTTCAAACATAGGAAATATAAAAATACATATTCCACATATATCCAAGATACACCATATGAAACATGCTACCGAATCTCTTAATTCAAAATCTGACTTAATACTATACCACAAAACTCATCAGAGGATAGTGTAAATGCTAAGAAATATTTCCTAGAGATCCACACCACGAAATAATGATCCAGAAAAATGATCGGATCAACTTGCCAATCGGATGTCCTATTCTTCATTCTTTTTGTCGATAGATTGCAGGGTCTTAGTTTCCTTTCCAATATAAACAATGTTGATACTACAGATCATACTACTAACACTAGTTGCCATCAATGACAACACAAGTAGCCAAAAATTATCTCTAAGAGCCATATGCCAACAAGGGCATGGTTTTCGGAACCATGGCACAAATGGGTAAGCAAGCGAAAGGGTGGACCTACTACCACTACTACTTGTCCTTCACAAGTAAAATATTTGATAATCTAGGCTACGACTATGTGCTAGGGCTCTAGAATGGATGTTCTCTGGAAACCTTTATTTTGTCCTCTAGTACTCATAGTTATCATAGGATGAGGCTCTCCTTCTCTATGAAATAATTTTATCATCCTCTGATAAGTGATATTGGTAGTTTCTGATAGATTAATGCCTCTATTCTCAAGACTAGAAAGACAAGAAATAATTTTAAAACTCACCCAAAATCGCTTTCCATGCACCACTAACTAACCATCTGCAAAGTTCTCTAAAAATTCCTTCACTAATTGCTCGGTATGCCCTTCAAATTTCTTTATAAATTCTAGCCACCCAACTCTTTCAAACAAGCCCACAATACTACCCAATGCCAACAATGTATTTGCTAAAGCCAGCTAAAATTTCTTTTTAGCTCCTCTCATTTTGGACTCTTCTTTACTCAATTCTACCAAAATTTTGTGGTGCTCAAGAAACTTGTTTAAACAAACTAAACTACAGAATATAATTTTGATACAACTGATGGGAGAGGAATTAATTGTCTCATTTGAGCATTGTTGTATTCTCATGATGATTTTTCATGGGAAAGAGTGCAAATACTGTCGTACTTCAAGCAAATGCACAATGGCACGATTTACTAAATTTGGAAAGGAAGTGGCTCATTCCAATTAAATTATCTTTATTCAAAATAATTACCTACTTAAAGAAAAAATTGTACATACCTTACATCATGTCATCAATTTGAACATCACTTACCTTTTGCTAATGTAATGATATAATTGCATGATTTGGTGAAGGTGGTAGCAAATTTATTATGACGTGGATGGAATAGTTAATTAATGGAGGAATTACTATGATGAAAAGTAGTCATAATAATTATAATTTATTATGAAAGGAGATGGTAATGGAGGAAAAATGGTAATGTGGGCATGGATTCCAAGGTGATGGAAAATTTTAATTGATGGGCATGTGAATGATACTAGAAAAATTAAAGCATTCAGAAAGAAAAAGAATGTACAAAAGTCTGGAGCATCGCTAGAAGATGCAGCCGGTATGAAGAGAAAAAATTTCTTGAGCATGTTGAGAGATGCATCGGGTAAAAGCACAAAGTTGTGTCACACTTTATAAAGGAAATAGCCAACACTGATCCAACTTTTAAACTTGAATCACTAAAAAGGGGCATATATGTTTTGAATTTTCAAATGATGTAAACTAGTAGAATATGTATTTTTTAGTATATTTTATGTTTGTATTTTTAAAAAAAAATTAAAAATATATTTTAAACTAGTTTTTAATAAATTAACACTATAATTTAGTTGCTGATAAAATGCTGAAAAAATGAAGTTGCATGAGATGTCAAACTTTTTATAATAAATTTTATTTTTTTCTTTCAAATATTTTGTGTATTTATAACTTGAAACTTGAGTGCATGGTTATATTTTTTTCCAATTTTGATAAATATATATTTTTAAATAAATATTAAAATGTGCATGAATCAAAAAATAGTTGTTTCCATGGGACATCAACTTTCATACTAAATATTTATCTAAAATGGAAAAAAATTATACCATCTTGAAATAGATTCTTCTATCTACTACATCATATTTTTTTCAAATTTTTTAATACGTTTTAGTATTTTTCCTTGGCATGGTAATGAACATAATATTTTGTGTTGATAAACTACTTTTATTAAAAATAAAAAATAAAATATAAATAATAATTAAACTATTAAAATAAATATATTTTTGAAAACTACACTTATGGATCTACGAAAGGGTATTTTTATATTTTTTTTTAAATGTTATTTACATTAGTAGGCTTTGTTGAAACTTCAATTTTTTCAAATAATTTTATTTGTTTCATAAATTTGACTCAAAGTGGTGCTCAATATATTTTTAACCAACAATTTTAGTTGAAAAAGTTGTGCAAGTATCTAACTTAGCTAGAATGAATCATACTAAATCATATGTTTGACCAAAATTAATTTTTAGTTAGAAATACTTAAATTTAGTTGTTCTGATAAGTTGGCTGAAAGTATGACGCAACTTTGTGCTTTTACCCACCTGGAGTGAAAAAGTGAAGTCATAAAATTCTGGAGCATCGGTGAGAGATGTTGTCAAAATGCAACAACAAAATTTCTGGAGCATTGTCGAAAGATGCAGCTAGGACAGCAACCAAAAATCTTCAGAGCATCGTCAAAAGATGCAGCCAGAGCAGCAACCAAAAATTTCTGGAGCATTGTTGAAAGATGTAGTTAGAGCAGCAACCAAAAATTTTTGGAGCATCATCAAAAGATGTAGCTAGAGCAGCAACAAAATTTTTTTGGAGCATCACTAAAAAGAAGAAACGAGAAAATTCCAAAGCATCACTGAAAGATGTCGCCAGAAAGAAGAAACAAGAAAATTTCATAGCATCACCGAAAGATGCCGCTAGAAAGAAGAAACCATAATGAAGAACTTTGGACTTAGACTTTTCAAAGCAGTATTGTAAGGCATATCAGTCAGTAGGAATAAAATGAGGAATAACACCAATCAAACATGCAAGTTATGGAGTATCACAACAACCAAGCTAACAAGCTCTAGAGATCGCAACAACTTATTCAACAAATTCTAGAGCATCGTAGCAAGATGCGTCGAACTTTGTGTTTGATTAAAATGAATTCCTACAAAATGAAAACGAAATTTAGCCAAGTCCAAAGGATGAAAGATTGAAAATAAATGCCTTAAAGTAATTACAAACACATGCACATGCTCTTTTTTTTTAGATTAAGTGTTTACTATTATTCAGAGCATTCCTTTGGCTCTACCGTAGCAAAATTAATGCACTACACTTCTCCTTGCATTTCTACCATTTTTGTAAATTTCTCCCTATTAAGTGGCTTATGGTAGATACATAATCGATGACCATTGACTAAGAGAGTTCAGGTGTCACCATCAATGGGATTGAGTAGCACTAATCCATTTGAAAATACCTCAAAAAATTTATATGGGCCTAACCAATGAGTTTCGAGTTTTCCCTGGTGATCCTTGTATTTGGAATCGAACAATAGTGCCCAATCCCCATTATGGAATTCTCTCTCATTTATATTTTCATGCCAAACTTTGTGTTGTTGTTGCACCAACTCAGTTTGATGGACAACATCTAGATGGAGTTCATCCAACTCACTAAGCTGTAAGACTCTTTCAACCTAGGCTCGCTTGAGATCTAGACCGAACTCTATTAATTTTCTCAGGTTTTGGACCTCAAATTTAGTGGGTAAGAGAGGTTTCTTCCCAAAGACTAACTCATATGGACTAAAGCCAGTGGTGGATTTCCAAGTTGTGTTGTAAGCCCAAACGGCTTCAGGTAATTTCCTAGCCCAGTCTTCCTTCCTGATGAAACTATTTTTGTTAAAATATTTTCTATCTCCATGTTAGTGACTTCAACTTGACCATTTTCCTGTGGATGATAGGGTGATGACTTCTTATGGATTACCTGGAAAAGATCAATGAAGGCTAAAAGAACCTTAGACATAAATTGGGGTCCCTGATCTGTGATAGTTATCCTAGGAGCTCCAAATCTGAGGAAAATTTTATTATATAGGAAATCAGCTACCTCTTCTTCTCTAGCAACTTTTAAAGCTTGAACTTCAGCCCACTTAGTCAAATAGTCAGTACAAACCAACCTTGTGAAGAAGGGTCTATAGGACCGATAAAATTCAATCCCCATTTTTAAAATGGTTCAAGGACTACTAAGGTTTTAGAGGCATTTCATTAGATGTTGTAGGTCTCCCTACCCTCTGGCACTCATCATAGCGGTGGACATATTTCTTGACATCTTTATGCATTGACGGCCAATAATATCTTGCACCTAAAATCTTATGGGACGTCCTCTTGGCAAAATAATGGCCTCCAGAAGGGTCATCATGGCAAGCTCTAAGGATGCTATAGGTTTCATCTTCCCTAGCACAATTTCATAAAATCATGTAAGGACCATACCAAAATAATATCCCAATAATCCATTTAAATGGAGAACTTTTTCAAATGAGGCGGTTCCTCTATTTTGATGTGAAATCAGGTGGCAATTCAGAGGCAGCTAAGTAGTTGGCGATATCAGCAAACCAAGGAGTTTTAATGGAGATGGAAAATAGATTTTCATCTGGGAATTCATCTTGTACATGAGCATAATCACCATCATCTTGTTTGATTTGAGATAGGAAATCTACAACTACATTGAACTTCCCAAGTTTGTCAATAATGGTTACATTGAATTCTTGTAGAAGCAATAACCATCTAATTAGCCTTCCATTTACTACTGGTTTGTTCATTAGGTATTTATTGGTTGAGTGATCTATATACATAGTGACTTTATACCCTATAATGTAGTGTCGAAACTTCTTAATTGCATGCACTACAACTAGAAATTCCTTCTATGTGGTAGTGTAATTTCATTCAGTGGGAGTCAAGTTTTTGCTTATGAAATAGATGGCATATTTTCCCCCATTCTCATCTTCCTATCCTAAAATTGTGCCAATAGCATCATCAAAATCATCAACATAAATATGGAATGGAAGGTTCCAATTAGGTCCACGTAGGATAGGAGCAGAGATGAGTTTCTCCTTAATGATTTCAAATGATGACTGACGCTCAAGTGTCCAAATGAACTCTACATTCTTCTGAAGGAGATAAAACATAAGGGTTGCAATCTTGCTAAATTTTTCTATGAATCTATGATAGTATCCAACATTCCCTAAGAAGCTTCTAATGTTAGTTTGGGTCTTTGGGGTCACAAGTTGTTGTATCACTTCAATTTTCTTAGGATTGACCTTTATCCCTTCAGCTAAAATGTGTTGTCCCAACATTATTCCTTGTTCCACCATTATCAAACATTTTTCATGGCTTAGGGATAAACGATGGTCCTCACATCACTTCAATACTTTATCTATAATTTGAAGGGCTTTGTCAAAATTTGATCCATAAACAGTGAAGTCATCCACACAAACTTTGAAGGTTGCAAGGGCATTACATATCCCAAAAGGAAGAACTCAATATACAAATTTTAACTAAGGACATATAAAAGTTGTATTATCCTAATCCTCTTCTACTGCCTATATCTAGTTGTATCCACTAAATCGATCCAAAAATGAGAAATACTTTCTCCCAGCCAGATTATCCAAGACTTGGTCTACAAATGGCAGGGGAAAGTAATCTCTATGGGTTGCTTTGTTAATTTCCCTATAGTCAATGTACACTCTCCACTTCCCATTTTTCTTTGGAACCACAACCAAGGGTGAAACCCATTTGCTGTTAGAAATGGGGTACATAAATCCCACTTGCAGGAGTTTCTCAATTTCAGTTTTAACAATGTCTTTCAAGGAAAGATTAAGTCTCCATTGTGGCTAGCGAATAGGTCAAACATCCTTTGTATAGATGTGATGAGTACAAACACTTGGGAGTATAAACCTCATGTCTGTATAGTCCCAAGTGAAAGCTTTAGATCTATTAATGAGGATATCAAACAATTTATGCTCTTCCAATTTTGTCAACCAACTATTAATATTCAAAATTCTCCCTGGCAACAACATGATGGTTTTGACACTTGGATGGTTGGAGGTGACAATATACATTGGTCTTGTTAAAGTGTTAAGAGGATAGCTATGTGGTATGTTTTTGTGGATTCTAGCAATATCTTTAAAGAAATGATCTCTTTTTGGAATGATATTAGCCAGAGGACAAGGTAATCCCATGAAGTTAGTGTTGTCAAATTCAACATGGTCTACTTGGATTGGTTGTCCTAGAATTTCTTCTACGTCCAACATATCTTCATCACTTAAATCCATTGTAAGATTTTCCATATTGTTTTCCAATTCGTCCTCCAGTTCTTCACCAAGTTGTTTGATGACTACCATGTCAAGTGAAGCTATATTTTCCTGTTCATTAGGACCTTCTCGTTCATCAACCCATACTTTATTATATTTAGCTGGCTTGGCAAGAGGATACAAGAATAGATGTTTTTTGTTAGGACCATGTGAAATGGTCATTCCTCCTTCTCTACAGTCAATCTTGGCTGCAACAGTGGCTAACCATGGTCTTCTGAGGATTATTGCATAACTATCTTTTCGTGTGAGAGACTGAATTATTTGAAATTCCACTGGATATTCCCAACCATCTACCTTAACCAAAACATTTTCTAAGACACCCTTTGGAATAGCTATGTATTGATTTACCATTTGTAACACTGTACTGGTGGGACGTAAGTTAGTGAGTCCCAATTTTTCCATCACATCAACAGTCATTACATTAATGGATACTCCTAATTCCACAAGTGTGTTAGGTATTGCTACCTCATTGATTGTTACTGCTATAAGTGGGCTGCCTGGGTCATCATATTTCAGAGTTGTGGTCTTTCCAACCAAAAATTCAGCTAGGTAACCATTTATGTGAACAATATTTATTCATTTTGGTTTTCTTCCTAGAGTTTTAATACACAACTGCTTGATCATTTGGTTCAATTCAGGAATCTCTTTAATGGCTTGTAACAAGGGGGCTTCAATTTGGAGTTGTTTGATCTCTTATATCAGCACAGTCTCAGTAGATGAGGACAATTCTAGAGTACTTTTTAAGGTGGTTGGTTTCAGATGCTCTAGAAAAGGTGATTGAGTTTTCTTAGCCAGAGTAGAGTCCTTCTTCAAAGAATCAGTTGGGGACTGACCACCCTCCTCTTGAGGTGTTACAGAAGTTCCACCTAGAGTTAGCGTAAAAGTCTTGTCTTGGGTACTAATTCAGTTTTTCTTTAAAGATGTGGAAGATGTTTTAGCTGTCTCAGCAGAGTCTTTAATGAGTTCATCTAGGATCTCAACTATGGTCAGTTGCAGAAGTGTTTTTCTCTACCTTAACTGTAGGATTCCACAATGAATAGCATTCAATCCAGTCACATTTTCTTGTTTCATAGAATACATCGGTGTGTTTTGACAGTTTTTCTCTAGATTAGGAACAGGTTGTGCTGGAACTTGGGCTTGGTTAACCTATTCATTTTGTTGATGATTTTGAGGGCCTAGTAAAAGATTCTATTTTTTATTAGGCATCCTTCTTGGGCCAGTGTAATACTGACTTTGAGATTGGTTCCACTGAGGAGCAAGGTTTTGGGGATACCATTGTTGTTGGGTCTGGTTTTACCATTGAGGATTTCCCCATGACTGATTTTCCCATTCAGGTTGTCCCTACGGGTAAGCTCCCTAGTTTAGTGGTGCTAGTGGAGGAGCTTGAGGCCAAGGTGCTGCCCATTGATTGTTATTCCAGTTGTTGTGAGGCCTCCAGGAGGGATTTGAGTTTTGGACATAAGCAAAATTTCCTCCAGTTCGTTGATTCACAAGATTAATTTATTTTTCAACTTGAGCTATCCTTTTCTTGGAATTCTTGATTACACTAAGGAGCTCACATTGATTAGTAGCATGATTCTTCTCACAAACTTGGAAAACATTAACCTTATCCAAGGGGCATTCTCTCAACAAATATTTATTTTGACACTTAGGAAAAGAGATGGATAAAGTCTCAAGATTATGTGTTTTGGATTGTATTCCATCTAGTGTGGTGTTTAGTTGAACGAGAATGTTAGTCTTAAGGTTGGTTATCTCCTCATGCAGTTGTCCTATTTTATTGGAACCTTTGAAAAGAGTGGACTTACGGATACCTCCTCGAGTATGTGAGAAGTTTCGACATAGTTCAGTGATATCATCAAGTCCAAGTTGGGAGACATCTCCTTTTCCCATCAAATCAAGGCTTCTCCTAGCATCATCATCAAGTCCTTTAAGAAATATGGTTTTTCATAGTTTCTAGACTGATGGCCTTTCCTCCACATCATTTAGATAAGAAGATAAACCTATCTAGGTAATCTTCTAGGCTTTCATCCTCATTATGCCTAAGTTTGAACAACTCCTCCTTCCTATCATTGACTCTACAGTAGCTCTGGTATTTATCCAAGAAGGCAGACTCCATTTCATCCCAAGAGGTTATTGATCTTGAAGCTAATCCCATAAACCAGCACATTTCAACGTCCTTCAAGGTAGAGGGAAAAAATTTCAATTTTTGGTTATCATTCTTGTATTCATAAGCCTAACATAGAACTTTAAACTCAAATAGGAACTGGTAAAGGTCTTCAGAGGATAAACCTCTGAAATTTGGCAGAAAGGCTAGTGAATTTTTTTTCATAGGTGTATCATCATCTGCATCGATACAGATAGGATAAGTGAATGTATGCGCTCTCCTTTTTGGGTTAGCACCATTCCTTTAGTCACCTGTAACATTGAAAGGGATGCGGTCCTCTTCAATAGTTGGTTCTTCATCAAATGTTTGTTGTAATTGTTGAGGCTCTAGAGTATGCAAAGGGATAATTTCCTCTACAAAGGTTTGTTCTGATGGGTGAATTTGTGGGGTCTACTGGAAGGTCTCAGGTTGATCCTGATTGATCAATTCTTCAATAAATTCTTCAATTGAGACTTCCTCGTTCCTACTCATGGTTGGAACATCTCTTGGGGGTTTTTGGTACGTATCTTTCGTGGGGGCCTTGTTTCCTGACCATGCAAAAAAGAAGCTTGGTGACTATTTTTGTTCCTAAAAGAGGTATTCAAGCAATCTCCTAATAGCACTAGAAAAGGAAGGGTCCCTAGCAACGACGCCAAAAAGTGATATGCTATAGTTAGTTCCTATCTCTTTAGCTGAAAAATGCATTAAATGTATTGACTGGGTAGTGTTCAAAGGTTGTATGCAATAGGAAACTTCTTGTCTAACTCTCTCAAGTTTTCTAAACATTTTGGAACAACCGTAAATGAAACTTAACTAAAGGCCATTAAACTAGAAAGCATGGAAATTGTCTAAACGGGAAAGCAGGAAATTATTAAGCTAGAAAACATAAAAACAACTTAACTAGAAAGCACTGAAATGTTTATACTAGAAAGCATAAATGATTAAGCTAGAAATCATGTAAATTTCTTGAAAAGAAATTCTTGTAATGAAACTAACATCTAACTATGAACGAATAACAAACTTAACCACCCACAACTAATGACCAAAGTGGATGTTCCAAAACTTCGCTTAACAAAACTAAAGACTATAAATTCAAACTACAACTTGCAAGACTATCTTAATAGAGCTCAACATACATAAACAAAATTCACTCACACTTATCATGTACATAATAGAAACAACATAATTAAAAATAAAATACTTATCTCTCTATCCTACAGTCCCTCAAGTGGCCAGCTCTCGGGTGCTACTTTGCTTAACTCAGATCACATAAACTCTGTATACTCAAAATTAATCCATCCAAGTTAACTCCATTACACAGTACTAACAAATCATAATGAGATGGGAAAATATTATTTTATTCATATTAAAGTATGACTCAAAAAACATAGTTCAAGAACATAGTATAGAAGCATAACAATATCTAATATCATTATTTCTAGTGGCTACATATTTATACAAAAGATGGTAACAAAATCCTATAATTCAGATGGTGAATATCACCACTTAAAAAGTCTTCAACAGATTTTTAACTAACTAATAGACTTAGGTCCATAGTACAAAGCATTAAAAAGACTCGGAATGAGTCATAAAGTCTTTGAATAAAAATAACAGAAAATATTTGAAAGACTCGGTCCACCATGCACTTCCACAAATTCCGGCACCTAAACTTCTAGTGCTTGTCTACAACTACTTTGAAGTCCGCTTCAAATCCTTTTGGCTAAGCATGATTTACCAACCATGCATATTAACATGTTCAATACTAAAAACTATATCATTATGTTAGTGTCAGTCAGCTTATTTCAATCAATTTCAAGAAATAAAGATTATACACTTTTTCACAAAAATTGAGCAATTACTAATCCTAAAGATAAATAATTGGCAGGGTGAAAATGACTTAGGAGAAACAAGGAAGGGTAATTGGATTAGTATTTCCATGAGGTTATTTTTACCTCATCAGATGGTAGCACATAGCATAGATGTCTGCACATCGTGCTTGTGTCCTCAACAAATATTCCCCCATTGACACACAGGACAAACACCATGTGGATGGAAGGAAAGTGGGTGATGTGAAATTTTTCCTTTAGGTTTGATTTTCTAAGGTGAGGGGATGCAAAAGGGAAATTTACACAAGGGGTGCAAATTCACTCCTATACAATTTTCCCCCACTTTAGCAAGCACGAGTATTGATGAGTGTTCGGTAAAGTAGATCGAAGAGTTAGAAATGTATACGTGAACCATCAAGGAAGCATACTAAAATTTGGAAAATTCGAAAGTGCATGGCAGGAAAATGACTCCATAGGTACTCTCTCCTAAGGAGGTTCGAACAAAGGACTCTGTAGCTCCTTGGAACTACAAAGTTGAACAAAGTACACCAAAGGCCCGCAGACCAATGATGGAAAAATATCGTAGGATGCAAGCACTTCATAGGCCCTCAGATCTATAAAGAAGGTGCCCCTAGGTAATCTCTCATGAAGGAAGCCCAGTGTAAGGGGACTCCGCAGAGTTGGACTAGAAAGCAGCTTCACAGGCGCACCTACAAAGCAACATTTTAATCTGCAAATAAAACATGTCAAAAAACAAAATGCAGCCATATAGGCAAACAAATAAACAACCATATAGAAAGTCAAAATGTTGAAGGAAGAGCTTTCAAAGGGGTCCCTCGAGAACCCTTCAAAAGAAAGAGGGGTCCACTCAAGGGATGCGCTATTTGAAAGTGCAAGAATATTTTTTCACAAATCAATTCAACATCAAGGAATCCTATTGAAAGATGTTCACTTCATAAAGGAATTCAAAAGGAAGAAAATCCCCCCTCATGAGGGGAAGGTTGAGGCTTTTCCTGCAGGAAAATTTTCTCCCTCCTCAGAGGAAATATTTTCAAGTTCTTTCTTTGTGAACCCATGACAAAGAAAACACATTCCACTAGGGGTCCAAGTTGAGAATGTGATTTTTTAAAATGTTTACAAATATTTTCAAGAAAAGATTCCTTCGCTACCAAATGCATTTTCTAAAAGTCAGGTTTGACATGATAGCCCCCCCTTAGGATGGTGTGTGTTGAGCACATAGGCATGTGGCATCCCAAGGAGATAAAAGCAAGAATGAAAAAGTGATGTGGCCCGCAGGACATAGTGAGATGTCACCATGGTGATGTTGTCACACACACAAGGGACAACACATAAGCACCACAACATCACAAATCAAGAAAAGAAGAGAGAAATATAATGACACTATAAAAAAAATAACATCACGAACAAGGGACACAGGGGAAATTTGATACTTCGAGATCAAAGTTGCTCATAAATATATATAAGTATAATATTAGTATATTTAATCAACTTTCATTAACCCCCTACTATATCAGACCATATGAAGAATGCAAAAGAAAAAAAAGTAAAAATAAAAGATTGGGTCAACATGGAAGGGAAGCCTCAATGCCCCCAACACTTTGCATCATCCCTAATTTTTTGAAAATCAATACACATAATAGAAGAAGAATGATACCACAAATAGAGGAAGTTTTACGACACATAATCACTCATGTATCCAACCATCTATGAGGGTGACAAGGGTCATCCAAGAAAACATAACACAAGCACAGGGGAACAAAAACACACACACACACTCTACACTATAGATAAAGAAGAGGTGCCCCCTAACACTCATGAACCAAGAGGTCATCAACCTCCCAATCTAGATCATTATATGAGGAAGGAAAAATAGCCTACAAGGATAGAATGTCAAGGGGGGAATCCTTCGGCCCTCCCACAACAAGAGCTAAGGAAGAAGGCCTCACGAGGTCTTCTCCACTCGATTCTTGTGGAGAAAAGGTTAGTGACTTCACGAAGATCACTAACAAGGTCGAGACCTCATCTAAAGAGTTAAACATTCATTTCACAGGTGTTCCATGTGTTACCTCAATGAATGAGGGAGATGGCGCGGGATTCACTAATAGGCTCCCTAAGTGACTCGAGAGCAGTGATGAACTCAAGAGATGCCAAAACTTCTTTCGTCACTAGGATGGAACATGCTAGCACAGTACCACCCTCTAAAGAAGGCGGACTCCTCTTTCAACCCCATTGTTGGAGGGTCCAACCTCCATCTTCTACTTCATGGGAGGATGTGAGTTCCCCACAGATGAGGTAGAAGGCATGGAGGAGGAGGATAAAACCATGACAGACACCACCGAGGTGTTCAACATGTCCACAAGTTTATAGAATAGTGAGATGTCTGGAAGGGACATCAAGAGAGGGAGCTTGACCAAAGGAGCAATAAACACCTGCACCTTTTTAGGTTTAGGGGTGTTTATGCTCGTATCAAAAGTCAGAAGAAGCACTGAAACTGATTGAACTGAAGTAGAGGGGACAAGAGAGGAGGACACAATAGCAAGCCCTAAAATAGGGGTGGTCGACTCTTGTTCCTTCCTCTGCAAAGTGGCTTGCTCAGTCGCCAGAGCCTTTCACCAATGCTTTTGCTCACGCATAAGGCATTCAACTCCAAGAACTAGAGACCGAAAGTTGAGATGGGAAAAAATGCTCCTACCTGGCCATTGGAGTGTCCATCATGGCTATTTCCAGTGGAGGGAGACTCTTGGATGAGAGTACGAGGAAGATATTGAGAAGAGGTTGGAGAAACAATGAGGGGAATCAACTCTAATGCCTTAGCAGCGGGCCTCTTCCCATCCACTACCTTGGGAGAAGGAGTGGTAGGAGGTTGTAGAGGTTAAAAAATAGAAGACTCCCTATGGGGACCCTTCCTTCTACCATACAGATAGGGCCAAGGTACATGAGGCATAGTAGGAAGGTAAAATATTTGAATCTTGGCTTTACGCCAAGTGCCCATACTATCAGACTTCTTATGTGAAATCCAAGAGTATTCATCCAAAGCTCCTCTTTAGAAAGGTGGGTAGAAGAAACACCTTGAAGATGGGAAAGCCTCTCCTTTCCCTTCTGAGAGGAGGAGGCATCTTTCTGCTGCACTACCAGAGGGGTCACTTTTATCTATCCTTTGCCCCCAGTTTTGTACTTTATGTAGTTTCAATAAAGCAGGTCCATCCTAGGAGGTAGCAAACCAAGCAAGGTGGGCCAAAAATGATCCAATGAATAACCCCCATGGGATACCAATGGTTGATATCCAGTGTCATGCACGACATGCACAACACCTTCATGGGAGAACTTTAAAAAAAATTAAATAATGGAAGCAATTCCATTCATGGAAGCTAGGCACGAGATGCCCAAATTCACCCTCAATAGATCAAATTCTAGAATAACATCAAAGGTTGTATCCACAACCCTAGGTCCAACTAGGACGTAAAGGGTTATGGAGCCATATGGCTTAAGAGACAGACCACCGTGTGTAAATGTGGTAGACTTTGTTTCTTCATATTCCTCCCTTTGTAATGAATTTAACCATAACGTCTCCTTTGTAATAGCATTCACCTGGTTTGCGGGGTCAACTAGGACTCTTGTCACAATGTTCCCATTGAGGTGAGCAAGAATGTATAGGAGAGAGGGCTTATTATTCAAGGGAAAGTCCTATGAGGTGAATGTCACATCTATAAAACCAGTCATAGGATGCGGGGGAGGAGTAACCGAAACTATGTTTACATATGTCGATGGTTGAGGAGCATCAGAGGGGTCAATAATCAAGTTCATAGAATGGGATAGAAATGGGTTCGCATAAATCTATAACTTGCTATTGGCCTTCACTGCCAATTTATTTGTGCTTTGTTTCTTCCCATCAAGATGGATGGTAGGTCATCGTCGATGCGGTCCTATGTATTGTGACGTAGGTGCACTCAATATCATGCCCATTGACATGATGGTACTAGCAAAAAGTATTTGCATCATACCAATCAGGATAAGGCTCCTTTACAGGTCAAGGGTTTTCCAAAGTTATGATCTTATCCTTCAATATTTTTTGCAAAATGGAAGAATAAGATTCTACTAAATTTGTAAACTTCTTGTTGCATCTAAGACTGTGATCATTAATCGTGGTGACTACATTCGCAACAGTTTTAGCTTTTCCTGAGATGGACACAATATAATTTCCTTCTAAACAGGAGCGTGAGGAAGGTCCCTTGAATTGAACTACAATTTGTTGATACTCTCGCAACGCAACACACATATGTGGAAAGGAAGGATATTTTATTAGGGAAGATTCTCTTGCCAATCTCACTGCAAGTTTCCTATGAGCACCTTCTGCACATTGGAGTTGGGAAACGGGTATGAGCTATGTGAAAAGAGCACTTGGTATCACGCTATAAAGTTAGTTATCTTCTTGATTTCCCCCTGCTTATATCAGACGAGATCTGAGAAGGTCATCTTCGGATCGATGTTAGCCTAGAACTGACGAAGAAACTGATTGACAAGCTGATCAAATGAAAATATGGAATTGTCAAGCAAGGAACAATACCACTTGAGTGTTATATCCTTGAGAGATTGAGGAAAGAATTTTTCCATCAAAGCATCATGATGAAAGAAATATGTACACATGGCATTGAAGGCTGACATATGTGTTTGTTGATCCCCTTTACCACCATAATTTCCAAACTTAGGAATCTTCATTCCCTGAGGGAAAGGAGTACTCAAAATCACCACTGACAATGGGCTATGTCAGAAGAAAGGTTAAAAAATAGGCTGGGTAGAAGCATGGGAAAGGCTCGCCAACTGGTTTTGTATTCATCCCATGTTATGAAGAAGATAATTCAGAATAGGGTCGAATGATGACAAAGGCCCAGTGGAACCTCCAAAACTACCACCACCAAAACCACCTCTGGAGCCACCTCGAGAGCCACTGTTGTGACCACCACCGAAGTTGCCACCTCTAGTGGGACCTCCACTGAAGCCACCTCCACTACCGAAGCCACCACCATGGCCTCCACCAAAGCCACCTTTGTCAGTGCCACCTCCGCTACCAAAGCCACCACCACTCATTCCATCAGAGCCCCCACCGCTAGGGGCATTAGGAGGGGTGAAACTAAAACCAAGGGGTATTCTACTTGCCTTGATAGTAGGGGGATTTTAAGAATCAAAGGGTTTTTTTTGGCCATGCATATGGATGTGGTAGGCATTGAGACGCATATTTGTCTCTAATAGGCATCGGGCACCTCTCCTCGGGTAGCACCCGATCTAGTCTTATACAAGGGGATATAAGCTTCGGTCAAATCAGTAAGGACACGTAAGAAATCTATACCTATCTAATCCTTTCCTAACAGATATCTCACCTTGCTAGCAAGCCTAGCGGCTCTTTCCATGCTCTGTGCTTTCTCCAAATGATTCACAAGATCTGACAATTTGTTATCCAATGCCAAAAGGTTTTCTACAGGGATATGCACACCATTGTCCTCGTCCATGCACGGAGCCATAGGGGATGCTAGAGGAATAGGATCATGACTAGTCTCATCTATGAAACCCCTCTCGTCGATGAAACCTATAAGAAAATGAGTGTTAAAGTTAGTAGCCAGACCAATGAAAAAATTGGAGGTGAAACTAGAAGCGACCTTTGTCTTTTCCATCAGTAAGTGTCACACACTTCTCCTAACAATGTACCCATAATTTTTAGACTGGGTTGTGATGCTCATAAAACTTCACAACACTTAGGTTTACAATAGACACTAGGAGTGAAGGAAAAAGTCTCAACACAAGCAAATGGATAGATGTTGTTCACATCAGATTCACCAAAAATGTAAGGTAGGGGGACCAACCACACCAAGACTCCAAGTCACAGAGAGCTAAGAGTGGAGGGCTGCCCTATCTTACCTCAAGCCAATGATTGCTTAGGACAAGAATCGAGAATGACAAGAACTCTCAAGTGATTTTGTCACTCTATAGATATGAAAACCTAAATGAGGCTAGATGAGCCAGTTTCTGGAATCCAAACTGCACCTGAGATAGATCTCTATTTGAGGACAATAGTGTGGGTTTGGAATGACAGCGTAGTGTGCTAGCATCCATATGGCCAAAAATGTGAAATACAATATGGAAAACAAGGAAACCTACTAACTGTCTAGTTGACTAATTTTTAAAAAATAAATAGAATAATGAAATACGAGAAATAGCTATGTAAATGATAAAGAAGGTAGATGAAGATAAGGATAATTAATATCAACTCACTAAGGCTCTAGTTCACCAGTGAGCTCCATGCACATGTTCACCTACACATAGTCGAGAGAGGGAAAATTTTGGGCTCTATGGGGGTTTACCTCAATAAAACTCTTGATTTGGTGTTTCCACCTCCACGGATAGCCAGGAAAGCCATGAAGTAGAAAATGTGATAGAGGAAAGAAGAAAGGAAAGTATTGAACACTACAAAAATACAATGCTACTCTATCAAACCACAACAAGAAAGGAAAGTGAAGCAATACCACCTCAACCCAAAGGCTCTTGTTAGAATTGGCTATTGCTTCCAAGACCTAGAGGCAAAATGGAAAGCACAAAAGAGAGAGAATAGAATGTGACAAGAATAAATTGTATTATTATCAATATGATTCAATGATGTGATTGTGATTTGTTCAATGTATTAGAGACCCCTTGGTTATATAGCCAAGGTGTGATACAAGATGCCATAGGATTATGAAAAGTGTCTTAATCATATGACATGAGACAACTAATCACACTTACCTAGGTTCACATGTGCTACAAGTCAAAAGATAAGATAACAACTAATGACAACTAACAACTTCTAGAAATATTCCTTCCTAGGACCTAAGTAAACTTAACATGTGTAAATAAGTCCCCCAGTAATGAATTAACTAGGTACAAGAATTTATTTACACCAACACCCCCCCTTAAGTGCAACTTAGGGAGTAGCAGATTATTATGCAAATGACATAAAGATGATGATGGGTCTTGGCTACTAGGCCATGTTAGGTACCCATGTACATATGCAAATGAAATGACAAAGAAATCTCTCACAAATGGAGAAAAGGAGAAAACCCAGTGGGACAAAACTCCTCTTGAAAGGAGAGATGAAATTAAAAAATGAAATGATCTCAATGATGCATGAGAAGGCCAAAACCCCATGTGAGGAAAAAGACCCCCCCATAAGAGAGAAGTAGAAGAGAGACAAGGCAGCCCCCACTCAATGTTGATTCTCCTTCAATGATGGTAGAAGCTCGATATTGAACGTTGAAGATGATCTAATCTTGTCAAACAACGTTCCTCCCTTAGGAGGAAACAAAACTATGGATGTATGCAAGATGTCAGGAATATGTATGATGTATGATATCTCTGAAGCATGCTCAAGTGTCTCCATGTCGATGTTGAAAGCTATCACACTCCAAATAGGCATTCTAGGCCACATTGTTGAAGAGGACAATCCAACATCTAGTAGAGATGAATGTAGAACATGATCCAAAGATAAAGATATCCCCTTTGAAGACAAAGAAGCCTCCTCCAAATGTTGTCCAAGAGTATCCACACTCATGCCAAACTATGAAGAATGATCATGTAGAGATTGAACAAGAGGGTCAAGGTGTTCCCTCACAACAATTGAAGAAGGATCTTCTCCATCAAAGAGAAGATGAATGTTATAAATGATGTCCCCTAAATCTGCAATATGAGACTCCATGAACAAGTTTGAAATACCTATCAAGAAGTCATCCAAAGTAGCCAAATCTGAAACACAACCAAGATCCCGCTGCACTAAATCACAAGGAACCAAAATTATGGAAACACAAGCATCATCAACTACAACAATAGATGGAGGAGATGAAATCCATGACTCAAGAACTGGATCTAATGTGATAAATCCCAAGTTCAAAAAGCCAAATTTCTCCTTTGAATCATGATTCATGTTAGAAGTTTGATCAATAGCCGAAGGAACAATTTCACCATTAGAAGAAAAATCTACAAAGGTATACAATTGAGATGAATGGTCAACCAACCCAGTAGCAATGATCTCTCTACTCTCCAAGTCTCGAATGATGACTGAATCAGGTGTGAACTCTACAGTCCTCCCATCTCCACCATGTGTAATATGATAAATGGAAAGAAGATTGTTCATCAAATGAGGAACACACAAAACATCTTGGAAAGTGTTGTCCCCAAAACTAATAGATCCCTTCCCAATTACACTCATGTATGTATTATTTCTCATCAAGATAGGAGACATAATACAAGGCTAAAAGGAAGTGAATATTGACTGCGAAGATGCCATATGATGAGATGCTCCTGAATCTAGAAGTCCTCTCCAAAATCCTAGACCTAAAAAAGAATAGAGAGCTTGACCTTTATTTCTTGATGTAGATGCTTGACCTTTGTCCTTTTTAGACTATTGTGAAGAAGGAGGAGGAGGAGATTCAAACATTCTAGAAGGAAAATCGATCTGATTCTTTTATAGAAGATTTTTCAACTCATCAATATCCTTCTTATAACAATAATGTTCTTCATGTCTATCCTTCTTACAATATGCACAAGTAGGCCTCTCCTTCTTAGATGATTCCCCTTTAGAAGAGGATTTTTTCTTTGTTTGATCTGAATGTGGATTATTCTTTGATTTATTTTGTTTCTTATTTGATTCTGATTCTTTCACCAACAATGCCTAAGATTTAGAAGTATTGATGAGACCCATTGAGATAATCTTTTGTTGCTCATGTATCAACATCTCAGAAAATTATACAAATGAAGGTGTAGTATATGCATACCCCATAGTCAATCTATGAGTATGAAAGCTAGAAATAAAAGAAGCATAATTAGGACCAAGTTTGTTCACTGTATTGTAGACCAACTAAACATCCTTCTTATCAATTCCACATGATTTACATTGCTCTCTCAGATCATTAACCTTAGTGATAAAGTCTTGGATGTTTTCAAAGTTCTTAGGATCAAGGCTTATCAATTCTTTATCAATTTGATAGCCTCTAACTTCATCTATAGTACCATGCAATATTTTCAATTTGTCCCAAACTTCAAGAGAATTTTTACATGATTCAATTTGGAACAACAAATCTTGAGAAACAAGTCTATATGAAGACACCCAAGAGCTTTGGTATGTTTAATCATCCATTTTAACTTTTTATCTATATCTTTAGGTTCAGGTACCTTATCTTCAACATATAGAGAGTGACCTTCAGTCATTAGAACACTCCATGCATTTTGATGCCATGTTGAATAATTATATGATGTGAGCAAAGGAACCTTAGAATGATCCATGAGAATGAGAGAGCACAAGCAAATAAATCAAAGCAATGCACCAAGAGACCCCCCCAAATCACTCAATCAAGAAATCCCCCAAGCAATATCTGCTTTGGCACTTTATATTTAGTGTGTCTACAATTGCTAGATGCCAAAAATAGCAAGTTAGACTTGATCTTAGTACTTAAAGATGCCAAAATAGGACATAGAATAAAGTACAATTTTTGGTTCAAAATGAGATCAATCTGATCATACCACTAAAAAGTACACAAAAAATTATGCACTTTCAAAAAAAACTTCACCCAAAAATGTTACCGTAGGAGCAAGATATGAGCTCCTAAAGTTCCCAAAGTGAGGACAAAGTGCAACACCTGTGAGAATCTACATTTTTTGGAAAAACTAGGCACCAAAATCAAAAACTGATTGCACCACCGTGTGAGCGCAAAAAAAAAAAAAACACTAAAAAAGGAACTCGTATGACTAAGATATTAGCCTTCAAAGTTTGACTATGAAATCCAAATATCCATCCATGAGGGGGTAGTAAAATCCAAACCAACCACTGATGTCACTACTGACGCAGGCTGATGTTAGTAGTAGAATGATTAAATTTGACGGTTTGGGAAGGCGTCAAAAAAGAATATTCCCTATAGTCGACGAAATATTCTCTTTTCCGGTCGACGACGGAATCTTGAGCAGACTTAACAGAATATTCCTTAATTTGTTGACAAAATATTTATGATTTGACATGCATGAAAAATGTCATCCGATTTTCAAACTCTTCATCGGTTTTTATGAAACTCAATGTTGGATTGTACACTTTTCACTGCTGGTTGGTGAAGATTTTGGAGAACACTAATTGATGGTTACCGTGGGGCCACATGTATATGGGGGCCCGCCAGAACCTATGAAGGCGAATACAATCTCGCCACATGGTCGTCTCCTTCGAGCGGTGATACCCTGTAGGTCTGTGAACTTTACAAGGTATGATCCTACTTTATATTTTTTTTATTTTGATTTTTTTTAATTTTTTAGAAATAATTTTATAAAATCCAAAAAAATTAATAGAAAAACATTATAAAAAGTTTTCATCGATGAAATTTTTGAATGATAAAAAAATATTTAATTTTATTTTCGTACCATTTGCAATTATGATGACCTGGGGGACCATACAACTCTCTGGGAATTTTTTTTTGCCTCATCGAACAACTACTCCAATTTGGATGAATTGATAGTTGGTCTTAGGTTTTCTGGCCCTTCTAGATGCAACTGCAGGGTCGGATTTGACCCAAAATGCTCCAAAAATGTAGCTACCTTTTGGATCTGGCAACCACTCTTCAACTTCAAACCCTCATAGATTTGGCGTTGTATGTCTAATTTAGACGAAACAAAAGGTAAAATCAACTTTCTCAAACCTTCCAGACACAATGGTGAGCTTATATTTTCACCATCTCTCTTCAAAATAATACTATCCAATTGCACCCAACCTTCTCTAATACCATATTAGAATTGGCTATGGCTACCAAGACCTAGAGGCCAAATGGAAAGCACTTTAAGAGAGAGAATAGAATGTGACAATAATAAACTGTATTCTTATCAATATGATTCAATGATGTGATTGTGATGTGTTCAATGTAGTAGAGACCCCTTGGTTATATAGCCAAGGTGTGATACAAGATGTTATAGGAAATTATGACAAGTGTCTTAATCATATGACATGAGACAACTAATCACACTTACCTAGGTTCACATGTGTTACAAGTCAAAAGATAAGATAACAACTAATGACAACTAACACCTTCTAGAAAGATTCCTTCCTAGGACCTAAGTAAACTTAACATGTGTAAATAAGTCCCCCAATAATGAATTAACTAGGTACAATACTTTATTTACACCAACAACTCTCAAGGCCAATGAAGGGAGAATGCAAGACAACGAGCTTGGAAAAGTCAACACAACTGCAACAATGATGAAGGGAGGTCTCGCAAGACTCCAAACTCATAGCTTCTATGGTAGCACAACACATACAAAGATGAAATTGATGGAGTAACAAGTTGTTTTAATGCTTAATGGATTGTAGAAGATCACAAGAATTGCCAAGAAGATGAGATAGATTGCTAAAGAGATTGTAGAAGATGGAATGAATCAACAAGATAGGCATTTCAGGATCAAAATGAGAGGGAAAGAGTTATTTTCGGGTTGGCTAGTCAACATAGAGGCATTACACTTCATGCCCAATGGAGAGTGTAATGTCCTTCCGGACACCAAAGGTAGGAATTTGTAAGAGACAACAACACACCGCGTAGATGTCCACATGCCACACTCATGTCCTCGATGAATATTCCCCCATCGACACACAAGACAAACACCAAGTGGATGGAAGGCAGGTGGGTGATGTGGAATTTCACCTTTGGGTTTGATTTTCTAAGGTGAGAGGATGCAAAAGTGGAATTTACACAAGGGGTGCAAATTCTCTCCTATACATCACATCGTCATGATGTTTCTTCTATAAGTTACCAAAGGAGTGAATATAAATTGCAACATTCAATTGTACAAATGTCTCCATGAATGTTCATATGATTTTGATATTTTGGAAAGTTGTCTTAATCACATTTTCTAATTTGGCTATTGTATATGATTGGTTTGTTTTTGAAAAGACTCTAGAATCCCATTGTAAACATTTTTATGAGGTATCATTTCAAATTAATGCATGAATTACATGGATATATTGATAGATATGTAAGATGCAATCTTTCGATTGAAATCTATTGTCATTTTTTTGTCTTTGCACATAGATCCTAGCTTATGTGTGGATTTGTTAGAAATAGTTCTTTGTTTCATTTTATTTAAGGTGTCACATAGTGATTTACTAACTATTGATGTGTTTTCTAGTCACAATCAACTTCGATAAAATTCAACACCCAAAATGAAGAATCTCTTTGGAGAATAATAAATGTAGCTCCTCATGAGCTATGAATAAAAAAACTCCATGTCAATTGTAGATGGCATATTTGATTTGTGACTCCTCCATAATGGTCCATACATCAGGTAGGTATCCAAAATCATTACTCAACTCATATGGAACCCACCAACAACATACAAGATGCTCCACTACTCATTTCTCATTCCTAAACTTAGAAATTTGCTAAAAATATCTTTGTAATTGTTATCACCTAAAATTGCACCCTTGTTGAATCTGATGTTCAACACCTCAGTGTAACATGGGAAGACCTCTAAAGATGCGGGTTTCTTATAAACAGAGGTCAACCTCTGAAGAAGGCCGGCTTCCTTTGTGCAATCACCTAAAACTACTGATTCTGTAAAGGGAAAGGGGGAAGGAGTGCATAAAAATAAAAATAAATACTATGGTGATACACCGAACGTTACTTGGATTTGAAACAAGACTTCATACACTTGCTTGCAATGACTGAATATAAATTTGCACAACTCACTTCTGTATATATTTTTGCAAAAGTGTTTCACAAACAGGTCTTGGTGCTAAGATTCTTAAAAGGAAAGTTAATTTCACATCTAAAATTCATTACATCTTTTGACACAATTTGTAACCTGCAAAAACATGCTTTTTTGCATAAAGGTTCTAAAATATGAGACAAAGCTTGAAGGAAATAAACATTACCTCACTAAAATCTTGATCAATCAGCTGACTGAACACAAAAAATGCAAAGAGAAAGTAGGCAAGAGCTTTAAATCAATAGTAATCAAGGTCTTTACTGGATTTCATCTCCAAAATTGAGTTACAAAAGTTTGCTAATCTAAGAAAGGATTGCAAAAAGTCACAAACTTTTGAAAAGCATCAGGAGAACACCTTTACAAGAAGGAAAAAATGCCTTATATACAAAAAGATGTCGGCCCCTCTGGGCTTACAAAATATCAACCTTAGAAAGACCCGTCCTTAGATCTTTTTCATGTAGTTAATGTTGTGTTCAATTGCATCCCTGTTGTCTATGTCAGTGAAGAGTTGCTCCAGGAATGGCCTCCTTGATCTTTTGCAACCACAGCATTAACTTCTGGTCATCATGTCCACTCTCAAACTTCCCTCAGAGCTGCTTTGAATGCTTCTGAGCGTTACCATAAATGTCAATCAACTCTTGCTAGTTGAAATCCCAGCTGTCCTTGTGGTCTCCGTCTTTCTGTTGCTCGATGACACCTTCTGGATATCAATCTAATTCATCGCTTTATTCTCATAGAAGATACACGTTGCTTATGCTCTGTCGATCTCGTCCACAGGGGGGAGTCAGGCAGTCAAACAACTCATGGTGCGTCCTTAGCTCCCATCTTATTGGTCGAACTTGTGCCCCATAGATTCTAGATGGTCAAAGGGTCCCTCAAACAACATCGCATGTCAGTGAGACACTAATTGTGTCTCCTTGATGTGAGTATACTTCATAGGATGGTCGACATAGCTTGGGACTGTCGGCAGAACTTCATATCGAGTTGCAGGAGTTATATCGATATGCACATTTCATCGCCCAGACACCTGCATTTAGCAAGAGTCATAGCAAGCGCCAAGAGTCCTATCGCTATCATATACACCATCGGCAAGACAAACATTCATCGGAAAGAGGTCATAGTGGGTTCCATTTATCATACCGATATCCTTTTCCATCGCTGAGACCTCACTTGTCGGCAGGACATCACTGCGAGCTCCTCCGTTCTCTCTGAGCTCATTTCATTTCGACAAGACCCCTTCTTGGTGTGCGAGACCTTTCTCCGAGATCTCCATTTCACTGGGATATTATTAGGTCGGCAGGACCTCATGGAAAAGGCAAAAAGTCATATCGATATCCACAGTGGTTGCTGAGACAATTGCTATCGGGAAAACCTTTTTCTGAAGGCAATATCCTTTGGTGAACTCATCTCATTGTCAGGGAGACTTTTACAAGTCTGGGAGACATCATAGCGATGGCACAACTTTCGCCGAGACCTCTATTAGTCGCCCAAACACCATCGGGTCGGGGAGACTTCCCTCTGAACTTATTTCATTTCATCGAGACCACCCTGCTATCGGCAGGACTTCATTCCGACGGCCAGACATTATGGTGATGTCATCTATGTCAGCATGATCTTTCGCATCGGTGAGACCTCTGGTGAACACAAACCACCTCTCTGGGCTCAACAATTTTTTTGGGTGAGACACTGGCAAGTCGAGAAGACCTCACACCGAACCCCTATCATTATACCGCTGTGCCTTCCGTTGGTGAGACACCCATGTGTCGGCAGGACCTCATAGCGAGGTCTTCATTTCTTGGCGAAGGAACTCTTTTTCACTGAGACCTCTGTTAGTCGCCAAGACATCTCCCCGATCTCCTATTTCTTTCGGCGAGAAATTACACCGAAGGCAACTCTCTCAGCGAGCTCACTTTATTTCAGGGAGACATCCCTGTGTCGGTGAGACATCATAGCGAGCTCCCTCATTCTCCCTGAGCTCCTTCAATTGTCGAGGAGACATTGCTATGTCAGCAAGACTTTGTGCTGAAGGAAAAATATTCGGCGAGACCATCAGTAGTCGGCCAGACATCATTCTAAGCTCCTTTCTTTCGCCCCAAGCTCACTTTACTTCGGCAAGACCCTATCGGGTCGAAAAGACTTCTCAATGAGGCCTCCTTGTCCCGGTGAGAGCTTATTTCATTTCGCCCAGACTGCGGTTGATCGGCAACACCTCACAGTGATGATGTCTCCTTTCGTCGAGACATCCTTTCCTATCGATGAGACATTACCCTATTGGTGAGACTTCTCCCCCTTGCTAGCCCCTGTCGCCAATACTTCAGCCTTTTGGCAAGACGTTATACTGAAGCCCCTAGATTGCACCGAAGGCATCCCATTTCGGCGAGACTTCATTCAGTCGCCGAGACGTTATAGCGAGGCCCTTTCTTTCTTCGCGATGACACTTCTTTTTGCCGAGACCTCTCAGTGAATGTGAACCCCTCTCCCCAATGCCAGCCCTGGTGAACAATTTTTGGTGTGACTTTCGTTGGTTGGGAAGACCTCACGCTGAAGCCTCTATCTATTGGCGAGCCCAAACCCTTTCTATTCGATGAGACCCCACCCCTGTCGGCAGGACCTTATGCCAAAGGCAAAACTTTCAGCAAGCCTAGCCTTATGTGCAGCAGTCGGCGAGAGGTATAGCAACCCATGGTGATTAAATTGTCTGGCTGATCAGTATATTCCTAATGAACATAATGCACTGCTAGTCGACAAGACAACAAGAGGGTCTTGCTGACTTTCCTCACAAAACTATTTTTATGCCAAATCTGACTGAGGCGAAGCTCTCCAATAGACCTCCTTGTGAAATAGAATTAGATGAAAACCTTCCCAATGAAATCCGAAGACCTGCACACTAGGCTCAACCATTGTGGGAGCCTCATTTAATCCACGTGCCAAATTTAAAACATAATTTCCTCTGATTGAGCCCGTAGGTGAAAATTGGGTAACATTTCTAGCAACCTTTGCTGGATGTTTGCCTATTGAACATGGAAACCAGTGGCCTAGGCCTATCCATTAGGCACAGAGTCATTGGGAAAACTGAGGAACAGACTTGGAGCAGCTTTGTACATGACCATAACACATTTGTGACTCAAGAAATAGATCACTCAAACATTTATTGAAAACAGGAAACTACAGAAGGGAGAACTATCTAACTGTGCTGAAACAACACTTAGGGAATTGAAAACTTGTAGCTAAACCTATCCTACACTAACCAGTAAGAAACTAGTCAAACAAAACCATTTACAGGATGACTAAAATAGTTGCCCTTTCTTCTCAATATGCAGTGACTGGCATGCTTAAGGACAACTAAGTAAAAGTAAAAAATAGAAATTTTTTTACCAAGGTGATGCATTGCCTCTTGAAAGAGGTGAATGAGTTCACTTACCTTACTAGATAGACCATACGTATTTTCAACCAAAGGAGGACAAGTGAGCTGAACATAATCTTGTTTGACTGTCAGTGCATGTTGGATATCTTCTTTCGTTGTACTTTCATATATGGGTGCCTCATTGGACTCCATCTAGGCTAAGTACCTGATTGGATAGCCTCTGGTAAGGGAAAAGCTTGAACTTTCCTTGCTGGCCTCTTGTTGATCTCTAAAGACTTCATCTTTTCCTTGAAAAGTTGTTGATTGGAGGTAATATGCAGGTTGTTCATTGGTGACTACAGTTTGATCTTCTTGAAAGATTCGACCATTATTGTCTATAGGAGGATCAGTTCTTTCTTTCAGCTCTGCAATGAAAAAGGAGTCATGCTTCTTTTCATCATGTATAATAGTCTCTGAAAAGAAACCATTAATGTTTTTGATGGTTGGATCTTCTTCACTAAGGATCTGATATCCCTATTGGATAATTGAAAACAAATCGTCAAACTGTTGCTCCTTATGCTCTTCGTTCATGATAGAATACACCTCCTCCTCAACAAAGTGGGGCAGCTCATCAAATAAGTTCATAGGCTGCAAGGCATTATCTTTTATAGCTTTTTCAATAGTCTCACTGACTTGAATGGGTTGATCACATGCTTCCCTTTCATATGATACTAGCTCATTAGAACACAAAGCTTCTATGATATCATCTAACTCATAATATTGCATTAAATCTAGATGAGTTTTATCATTTAGTTGCTCCATACCAAGCATAGATGCTATCATGCATGTGAGATCTTCATCTTCATCAACAAATTGAGGAAGTTCATCGAACAAGTCAACAATATTTTCTGGTTGTTCCAAATAAACCGGTAAATTAGGAACCTGCATGCTCTCTTGAAGAAAAGTATCCGGTTTAGTTTTAGGCTTTTCTTCCAAGTCTAATGCTCCATTGTCTTGCTAACTGTCATCAATCGACAACTGCCCAAATAGGTTGATGTCTTCTACCTGTTCTAAAACTGCAACCTCGCAAGTGCTTTCCACTTGAGGAAGATCCTCAGTCAGCTTTGAGCTTTGAGAAGAAGCAATCTGCTTGAAGCTTGGAACTGAAAACACGTGCTCCTCTAACTTAACAATTTCATCATAGTTGTCCATGCTAGATTCACCCTGTTTGAAACTTGGAATTTTGTACTTTAAGCCCCCCTCCTTCACAGGTAGTTGGGGTTCTACCCTATGAGCTTGTGCAAGCAAGTGTTTCATCTGCTCATCCTTAGCTACAACACTCTGCTCTTTGAAACTCCCCTCAAGCTGCCTCTTTTGAAACTCCTCCATCTGTTGTTCTGATCGATCATGTTCGTTCACCTCCTGCTGCAAGTTTTGCTTAAAACTTGGAAATTTAAAGTTACAAACCTCCTCTTGAACAGGCTGATGTGGAATATAAGGAGCTACTTGGACCTCATGCCTCTGTGTTTGAGCAAGAAAAAGCTTCATTTTCTCCTCTTTTGCAGCTAACTCTCTCTCGAGCCTATTCTCAAACTGTCTCCTTTGCGTCAGTAATTCTTGCTCATGAAGGTAGGCCTGATAGGCCATCTCTTCTTGTTGTTGATCGTACTCCTGCTATCTCCTAAACTCTTCTATCTGTCTTGCAATGTCCGACAGTATGTCCTTCATGTTATTCATGTTATTCTTTATATAATCAACCTCTTGGAGCTGATTCTAGACATCTAAATGTGGATCTGAAGACTGGGCAGGGGTGGGTGGCAGGTAAGCATGTTGAGCATGCTGATAGGCTACTATTGCATGGCTATTTGGGATTAAACCAACAACATGATTGGCCTGATATGGCGGATAGGGTGATTGGTTGACAAGATTTTCATGAAACCTAAGTGGGTATACATGGTGACCATGAAAATTCGTCATCTCTACTCATATGAATGCTGAAAATCAAAATATTAAGCTTGTAATTGAAACATACTAGCACTGAACTTGTAGAAACTAGAAGATTTGCTCGGAGTCGCCAAGTGTTGTCCAAACTGCCTCCTAAACTTTGACTGATACTGAGGTAGACACCAAATTTCTTAGTATGCTAAATTTCTTATGAATGCACTGGCTTTTCTGCTACTTCCCAAACTCAGAGTCGCCATGATATGCTAATATCATCAGTCTGAAAGACTCAAAAATTATTGGCTACATATCAAAACTAGCACTAATATGTACTCTTTAAAATGTTCTAATTCGAACTATCCCACCGGGCGTGCCAAAATTGTTATCACCTGAAATTGCACCCTTGTTGAACCTAATGTTCAACACCTCAGTGTAACATGGGAAGACCTCTAAAGATGTGGGTTTCTTATAAACAGAGGTCAACCTCTGGAGTCCTTTGTGCAATCACCTAAAACTGCTGATTCTGTAAAGGGAAAGGGGGGAGGAGTGCATAAAAATAAAACTAAATACTATGCACCTGATACACCGAACGCTACTTGGATTTGAAACCAGACTTCATACACTTTCTTGCAATGACTGAAGATAAATTTGCACAACTCACTTTTATATATATTTTTGCAAAAGTGTTTCACAAACAGGTCCTTGTGCTAAGATTCCTAGAAGGAAAGTTAATTTCACATCTAAAATTCATTACATCTTTTGACACAATTTGTAACCTACAAAAACATGCTTTTTGCATAAAGGTTCTAAAATATGAGACAAAGCTCGAAGGAAATAAACATTACCTCACTAAAATCTTGATCAATCAGCTGACTGAACACAAAAAATGCAAAGAGAAAGTAGGCAAGAGCTTCAAATCGATAGTAATCAAGGTCTTTACTGGATTTCATCTCCAAAATTGAGTTACAAAAGTTTGCTAATCTGAGAAAGGACTGCAAAAAGTCACAAACTTTTGAAAAGCATCGGGAGAACACCTTTACAAGAAGGAAAAAATGCCTTATATACAAAAAGATGTCGGCCCCTCTGGGCTTACAAAATATCATCCTTAGAAAGACCTGTCCTTAGATCTTTTTCATGTAGTTAATGTTGTGTTTGATTGCATCTCTACTGTCTATGTCAGTGAAGAGTTGCTCCAGGAATGGCCTCCTTGATCTTTTGCAACCACAACATTAACTTCTGGTCATTGTGTCCACTCTCAAACTTCCCTCAGAGCTGCTTTGAATGCTTTTGAGCGTTACCATAAATGTCAATCAACTCTTGCTAGTTGACATCCAAGTTGTCCTTGTGGTCTCCGCCTTTCTGCTGCTCGATGACACCTTCTGGATATCAATATGATTCATCACTTTATTCTCAGAGCAGATACACGTTGCTTATGCTCTGTCAATCTCATCCACAGGGGGGAGTCAAGTAGTCAAATGGCTCATGGTGCATCCTTAGCTCCCATCTGATTGGTCGAACTTGTGCCCCATAGATTCCAAATGGTCAAAAAGTCCCTCAAACAACATCACATGTTGGTGAGACACTAATCGTGTCTCCCTGATGCGAGTATACTTCACAGGATGGTCGGCATAGCTTGGGACTGTCGACAAGACTTCATATTGAGCTGCAGGAGTTATACCAATATGCACATTTCATCACCTAGACACCAGCATTTAGCAAGAGTCATAGCGAGCGCCAAGAGTCCTATCTCTATCATATACACCATCGACAAGACAAACATTCATCAGCAAGAGGTCATAGTGGGTTCCATTAATCATACCGATATCCTTTTCCATCGCTGAGACCTCACTTGTCGGCAGGACATCACTGCGAGCTCCTCCGTTCTCTCTAAGCTCATTTCATTTCAGAAAGAGCCCTTTTTGGTTGGCGAGACCTTTCACCGAGATCTCCATTTCACCGGGATATTATCGGGTCAACAGGACCTCATGGCAAAGTCAAAAATTCATACCGATATCCACAGTGGTCACCGAGACAATCGCTATCGGGAAGACCTTTTGCCGAAGGCAATATCCTTCGGCGAACTCATCTCATTGTTGGGGAGACTTTTACAAGTCAGGGAGACATCATAGCGACGACGCAATTTTTGCCGAGACCTCTTTTAGTCGCCCAGACACCATCGGGTCGAGGAGACTTCCCTTCGAACTCATTTCATTTCACCGAGACCACCCTGCTATCGGCAGGACTTCATTCTGATGGCCAGACATTATGGCGATGTCATCTATGTCAGCGTGATCTTTCGCATCGGTGAGACCTCTGGCGAACACAAACCACCTCTCCGGGCTCAAAGATTTCTTTCGGTGAGACACTAGAAAGTTGGGAAGACCTCATGCCGAACCTCTATCATTATATTGTTGTGCCTTCTGTCAGTGAGACACGCATTTGTCGGCGAGACCTCATAGCGAGGTCTTCATTTCTTGGCGAAGGCACTCTTTTTCGCTAAGATCTCCGTTAGTCACCGAGACATCTCCCCGATCTCCTATTTCTTTCGGTGAGACCTCTTCTTTTCAGCGAGAGATTACACTGAAGGCAACTCTCTCAGCAAGCTCACTTTA
>VDFB02058242.1:536464777-536479724 GCA_007258455.2 Sequoia sempervirens
AAAACCATCTTCAAGAACATCTTTGAAGAAAAAACAAGATTGGAGAGTAAGATGAAAATCTAAACCATGAGATAATCACACAAGGAATGACAAATGTGGAATTCTTGGATGAAAAAAGATTGTTGGTTGAGCATGCTAAAGTCCTTCCTAGGGAAGATATTTTTTGGAAGAGAAAATAAAGGGAGCTATGGTTGATGGAGGGAGACATGAACACAAGATATTTCTATATTATAGAAAAATCAAAACAAATTAGGAATTGAATCGAAGGAATATAAAATAGTAATGGGATTATATTGGAAGTTGTAAAAGACATACCAGATGAAGGAATATATTTTTTTAAATAGTTATTGGCTCCTAAGGAAGAGGTGATTCCAATAAACATGAGTAAAATATTAAGGGTAATTCCAAAGATAATCACACCAAAGGAAAATGAAATGTTGATGGCGTAGTGACAGAAAAAGTATATGTTTTCCTCACTTAAATTAGAAATATTTAATATTAAAATGAACCTAATGTTGCCTTGACTTAGTGTTGCAATGTGTTTTACACATTCACATTAAGTTTAGGGCCCTTTTAAACTAAATGGAATTAATTGTGTCTTATTTGAGGTGTTGTAAAGTGTATCTTTACACTTTCACACTAATCTAGGACTTTATTAATTAATTGGGCTTCTTTATGCCTTATTTGGTCCTATTTTGCATCCACAAGCCTAATTTAATGCATTTCTTTGAGGATAATCCCGATATTTATGAAATGACCAATCATAATTCATGTTTTTGGGTTGTGTGTTCTAGATCTAGTGATCTGGGACTCATATGCCACCTTGGGTGTATGGGTCCCACCTAGGTTTTGGGGCTTGATTTTAAACATTGCTTTAATCAAGACACTTCTTGGAGTTTGTGTCTCATGTTTAAGACACTGGGACTCATATGCCCAAGGTAGTGTATGAGTCCCACTTTAACCATGACCTATATCAAATCAAATTCTCAAAAATATTTTATTCTCCTAGATCTGATGTTAGCTTGTAGTGTTATAATTTTGGGAAATTTAGCATAAACATGTATAAATACAAGGTTATTTCACATAATTTCTTCTAGCAATTCAAGTATTCAAGTATCCTAGAAAACTTATGATCAAAAGAGCATTCAAGAGCAATCAAGAGATGATTATCAAGTATTTGGAGCATCAATTCAAGGTTCAGGCACCATATCAAAGTCTTCATGCATCATGTGTGTTTTTTAGCTAACATTTGTAATGTAGGTTTTCATGATTCAAGCAAGCATTCAAATCAAGTTTTAAGTATTCAATCAAGAGTCAAGATCCACATCCATTAGAGTCATTTCACACAAGATTATAGCCTCTATTACAAGGTTTTGGTGAGTTGCAACATTGCATATTGTTCATTCACCATTCTTTCATTGTATTTCATTTCATTTCAAGGTTTGATTACCAAAATAGGGTTTGATCTTGAGACAAACCCCTATTCCCTAACACAAAAAAAAATTTCCCTCTTCATGTGTGATTGCAAATCTAGATGATTTCAAGCTTGAAGATCCTTTGAAGAAAAAGTTGCAAGATTGGAGAAAGTTTTCAAAGTTTTCAAGAATTTTTCAAATCTTCATGAAAACTCACCTACAGGCCAGAATTCAGACTTTCAGACTTGGAAATCAGACAAGACAAAAGCTACAAAAGATAATTCAAGGCTACACAAGTTTCAATCAAACCCTAATACTGGGACTAAATTGCCACCTTGTGCATATGAGTCCCAATATACCTGTTATCACCTGAAATTGCACCCTGTTGAAACTGATGTTCAACACCTCAGTGTAACATGGGAAGACCTCAAAGATGTGGGTCACTTGTAGACAAAGTTCAACCTCTGGAGTAGGCCGGCTTCCTTTGGTGTCACATGACTACTAATCTTGTAAGGAAAAGGGGTAGAAGGAGAATACATTAACACTAACGAAAAACACTAACTCTATGGTGATGCACCAAATTTAGTAAGAAGGCATATAACACAGTTTAAACACACAATTTCAATCAATGACAAAAGCTTTGTCATACACAACTCAATCACATATGTTTTTTGCATAAACATTTCATGAAAAGGTTCATATAGCTACACTCCTAGAAGGAAGGAATAACTCCACAACTAGAGAATACTGCATTTTGAACACATCTCACAACCTACAAAAATACATATTGCTCTACAGAAAGGTGCTAAGATAAGACATAACTACAAGGAATCATACAGTTTCACAAGTAGTTACATCAATTATACGAATGCACACGATTTAATAGAGAGATTGAAAAGGTAAAGTATTTATACTCATTGATTTCAATGGTGAACACTGATATACATGTCTGTCATGAGCTACAAAACATAGCCTCTCTTCTACAAAGACTCTACAAGTTACAAAAGAAGAAAAGTACCAAGTCCGAACTAACTACAAAAAAGGAAAAAAATGCCATATATACAAAAGATGTGTCAGCCCCCTAGGGCTTACAAAATATCAGTCTTCAGAAATATCTGCCCCTTAGATCTTTTCAAATGAAGTTAATGTTGCATTCAAGTGTATCCCCTATGTCCCTGTCGGTGTGAAAGATCATCCTTAGCAGAAGTCATCAGATCCTTCCGCAACCATAGCATTTACTTTTTCCCCCCGTGTCCACCTTCGAACCTCCTTGTTGAGCTGCTTTGAATGCTTTTGAGGCTTCTTATAAATATCGATCAACCCTTGCCAGTTGATATCCCAGCTATCCCTGTGGTCTCAGCCTTTCTGTTGCTCGATGACACCTTCTGGATATCAATCTGATTCATCACTTGATCCTCAGAGTAGGTCCACATTGCTTATGTTCCACTGATCTTCTTCATAGGAGTAGTCATGATAGTCAAATTGTCAATGGTTCATCTTTGGATCCCTCTGATTGGTCGAACAGATGCCACATGGGGGCGCCAGATGGTCAAAGGTCACTCAGATTGAATCGCATGTCGGTGAGACACTAATCGTGTCTCCTTGATGCGATTATGCCCTTCAGCAGTTATCGGCATAGCTCTTAACCATCGGCAAGAACTCATATCGAGCTTCAAAAGTCATACCGATATCCCTGAAACCATTGACAAGACCATCGCTTCGGCTAGACATCATGGCGAACCCTCAGGAGTCATACCGATATCCATTTCCATCACTGAGACTTCCATCCTTCGGTGAGACCTTTCACTGAGGGCATTCCACTCTCCCCGAGCTCTGATCATTCTTCTCGATGAGACTCCCACGGGTTGGCAAGACCTCTCGCCGAGCTCCTTTTGTTGACGCTGCTTTACTTCGACAAGACACCCATGTGTCGGTGAGACCTCTTACCGAAGGAAAAACACTATACCAAGACCCTTCATTCTTCAGTAGGACCTCATGCTTTCACCAAGACATCATAGCAAGACTACCTTCCTTTGCGTTGATCTCACATCTTTTCATTTCGGCAAGACTCCCCTCCAATCGGGAAGACCTTACAGCGAATTTCCTCTGCTTCGGCGAGACCACCATTTGTCGGCGAGATATTACATCGACCGAACCCTCTGTCAGCAAGTGCAGCCTCCTCAGCAAGACATCACCTTGTCGGCCAGACAATATACCAATGGAAAGATGTCACAGCAAACTCATCTCATTGTCCCCGAGCTCGTATTTGTTTGGCAAGATATTCGGCTTTCGGAAAAACCTTTTGTTGAAGCTATCTTGTTTCGGCGAGAGCTTACCCTCTATGTGCACCATGGTTGGTGAGACTATCGAGTCGGGGATATATCTCCCCGAACTCAAAATATTATATCGAAGGCCCCCTTTCGTTGGCAGGACCCTCCTCATTCCGCCATACCTCATGGAAAATGTAAAACTTTCTCTCCGACGACGGCCTGGTGAACAACTGTCGGGGAGACTTTCCTCTGTCGGCAGGACCCTATGTCGAAGGCAAAAAACTTTTGGCGAGCCTAGCCATATGTACAGCGGTCGGCAAGAGTATAGCAACCCACGGCAATTAAATTGTCTAGCTGACCAGTATATTTCAAAAATGAAAAGAACCCCTTCTAGTCGGTGAGACATCTGGAAGGTCTTGGCGACTCTCTCCTTAGAGGATTTTCATGCCGAACTTGACTGAGGCAGGCCTTCCAACTGAGCTCCTTGTGACTTAGAACCAGATGTATGATTTAACCCTTGATGCAAATGTCCCATTTGGCCTTCTTGAACGTCTAGAACATAATTTATCTTGCTTGATTGAGCCCGTAGGTGAAAATTGGGAAACATTTATGGCGACCTCAGCTGGATGTTTGCCTACTAAACATGAGAACCAGTAGCCTAGGACTATCCATTGGGCATGGAGTCATTTAGTAAAACTAAGGAATGGACTTGGAGCAGCTTTGTACATGACCATAACACATTTGTGACTCAAGAAACAGATCACTCAAACATTTATTGAAAACAAGAAACTATAGAAGGGAAAACTATCTAACTGTGCTGAAACAACACTTAGGGAATTGAAAACTTGTAGGTAAACCTATCCTACACTAACCAGTAAGAAACTGGTCAAACAAAACCATTTACAAGATGACTAAAATAGCTTCCCTTTCTTCTCAATATGCAGTGATTGGCATGCTTAAGGACAATTGAGTAAAAGTAAAAAATAGAAAAAATATTACCAAGGTGATGCACTGCCTCTTGAAAGAGGTGAATGAGTTCACTTACCTCACTAGATAGACCATACATATTTTCAACCAAAGGAGGACAAGTGAGCTGAACATACTCTTGTTTGGCTGTCAGTGCATCTTGGATATCTTCTTTTGTTGTACCTTCATGTGTAGGTACAGGGTTAGTCCTTGGTGTTGTATTGGACTCCGTCTGAGCTAGGTATCCGATTGGACAACCTCTGGTAAGGGTAAAGCTTGGACCTTCCTTGCTAATCTCTTGCTTGTGGGTGGCCTCTTCATCACCTTGCTGGCTAGAAAGGTATAACCCCTACGGTTGACTTGATGGAAGAGTAGTAGCCTCCCCAGTATACTCATGCTTTCCAAAATGAACACTCACTCCTTCAATGGAGAACAATGAGATGGCTTCCTCTGACACACTTTCAATCAATTCATGAACCTCGGGATCTTTTATAAACCAGAATGGAAGATGCTCATAGTTCTCATCATTGCTGGAAGAGTTACATTCTGATTCAGGCTTGTCTTTCTCAATAAAGGAAGATGACAATTCTAGTGATGATGAAATCTCAAGTTCTTCTGCACAATGGAATGGAAGCTCCTCCAACCAGTTATGATTTTTCAAATCAGGTTCATGAGGTTTTTCCTGATGTTTCATCACTTTTTCAATCTTGTGAACCTGTTGTTCCAACTTACCATGAGTGACAACTTCTTCTGATTCTCTTGATTCTTTTCCATCCAATGTTGAACAAAACTATTCAATAATACATGTGGACAACTCTTCAAAAAACTCAACATTGGCTCCCTCATCCAAAACACGCTCAAGAACATCAAAATTCTCACCTTGGAGGATAGAATCAGGTTCAATTCTAGGCTTTTCTTCTTGAATCAAGCCTCCATTTCCTTGTTGATTATCATCTATCAACAAATCTCCAATGTCTTCTTGTTGTTCAATCATTTGTTGTTGTTTCTTTCTATATTCCTCCATAGCTAGATGTAACAGATTTGGAGTTCTAATCTCCTCCATGGTGAGTGAGCCTGAGTTAGTTTGATCAAGGGTCTATTCCTCTTTAGCTACAACATTCTACTCTTTGAAACTCCCCTCAAGTTGCCTCTTTTGAAACTCCTCCATTAGTTGGTGCTGATAATCTGAGTAAGCTTGAGTATTCTGCACCTGAGCAGAGAGTAGCTTCATTTGTTCTTCTTTAGCATCTATTTCCTGTTCAAGGCCTTCTTCGAACTAGATTCTTTTTACCACTCTCTCTTGATCATAAAAGTAAACTTGTTCATCCATTTCTTGTTGCTGCATAATGATACCTTTATGCACCTTGATATCAACCAATATCTTAGATAGGTGCACAAGCACCTTACTAATATCATTAATTGTCATATTGTGAAGACCTTGACTTAGATCCCACAACGTATGGTCAATCTATTGGAGCAGGTCCAATATGCTCTGATATGGATGTCTTTGAGGCTGATTAGATAAATAATCATACTAGTTAACCTTAGAAACCTCCTCTTGGGGTTGATTTTGATCAAGTATTGATTGAGACATAGGCTAAGTCGGAGTGGAAGGCTAGAAAACATGATGAAAAATGTTGATTAGTTGTTACTGCAAGGGGAATTGGGCTGAAACCAGCACTATGGTCGATTGAATGTGACTGATAAGGTATATGAGCAACACTCTCATGATATGGAGGGTAATAGTAATCACTTCCATGAATATTGGACATCTTTTCATACAAATAGCTGGAAATTTAGAACTAACAGATTATTTTGAGACATACCAACACTTGTGCCCATGAAACTAGAAGATTTGAGCTCGGAGTCACTAGGTATGTGAAGAAAATGCCTCCAAAAGGCTGAAACTACTGCTGCACACACCAAATAGCAGCAATAAAATGCATAAACATGAACTGAGAAGCAGATCACAGTCCCACCGGGTATGCCAAAACTGTTATCACCTGAAATTGCACCCTGTTGAACCTGATGTTCAACACCTTAGTATAACATGGGAAGACCTCTAAAGCTATGGGTCACTTGTAGATAGAGGTCAACCTCCAGAGTAGGCCGGCTTCCTTTGGTGTCACCTGACTACTAATCTTGTAAGGAAAAGGGGTAGAAGGAGAATACATTAACACTAACGAAAAACACTAACTCTATGGTGATGCACAAAATTTAATTAGAAGGCATATAACACAGTTTAAACACACAATTTCAATCAATGACAAAAGCTTTGTCATACACAACTCAATCACATATGTTTTCTGCATAAACATTTCATGAAAAGGTTCATAGAGCTACACTCCTAGAAGGAAGGAATAACTCCACAACTAGAGAATACTACATTTTGAACACATCTCACAACCTGCAAAAATACATATTTCTCTACAGAAAGGTGTTGAGATAAGACATAACTACAAGGAATCATACAGTTTCACAAGTAGTTTCATCAATTATACGAATGCACATGATTTAATAGAGAGATTGAAAAGGTAAAGTACTTATACTCATTGATTTAAATGGTGAACACTGATATACATGTCTTGTCATGAGCTACAAAACATAGCCTCTCTTCTGCAAAGAACTCTACAAGTTACAGAAGCAGAAAAGTACCAAGTCCGAACTAACTACAAAAAAGGAAAAAAAATGCCATATATACAAAAGATGTCGGCCCCCTAGGGCTTACAAAATATCAGTCTTCAGAAAGATCTGCCCCTTAGATCTTTTCGAATGAAGTTAATGCTGTATTAAAGTGTATCCCCCGTGTCCATATCGTGTGAAAGGTCCTCATCAGATCTTTTGCAACCATAGCATTTACTTCTGCCCCCCCATGTCCACCTTTGAACCTCCTTGTTGAGCTGCTTTGAATGCTCCTGAGGCTTCCTATAAATGTTGATCAACCCTTGCCAGGTTATATCCCAACTATCCTTGTGGTCTTCGCCTTTCTGTTGCTCGATGACACCTTCTGGATATCAATCTGATTCATTGCTTGATCCTTAGAGTAGGTCCACGTTGCTTATGTTCTGCTGATCTTCTTCATAGGAGTAGTCACGACAGTCAAATTGTCAATGGTTCATCTTTGGCTCCCTCTGATTGGTCGAATAGATGCCACATGGGGCGCCAGATGATCAAAGGTCACTTAGATTGAATTGTATGTCGATGAGACACTAATCATGTCTCCCCGATGTGATTATGCCCTTCAGCGAAACCTCATTGTCCCTGAGCTCCTACTTGTTCAACAAAACATTCGGCTTTCAGCGAAACCTTTTGTCAAAGCTATCCTATTTCGGTGAGAGCTTACCCTCTATGTGCACCACAGTTGGTGAGACTATCAGGTCGGGGAGATATCTCCCCGAACTCAAAATATTATACCGAAGGCCCCCCTTCATCGACAGGACCCTCCTCATTCGGCCATACCTCATGGCGAATGTAAAACTTTCTCTCCAATGACGGCCTGGTGAACAACTGTTGGGGAGACTTTCCTCTATTGACAGGACCCTATGCCGAAGGAAAAAAACATTCGGCAAGCCTAGCCATATGTGCAGCGGTTGGCGAGAGTATAGCAACCCATGGCGATTAAATTGTCTGGCCGACCGATATATTTCAAAAATGAAAAGAACCCCTTCTAGTCGGTGAGACATCTAGAATGTCTTGGCGACTCTCTCCTTAGAGGATTTTCATGCCGAACTTGACTGAGGCAGGCCTTCCAACTAAGCTCCTTGTGACTTAGAATCAGATGTATGATTTAACCCTTGATGAAAATGTCCCATTTGGCCTTCTTGAACGTCTGAAACATAATTTATCCTGCCTAATTGAGCCCGTAGATGAAAATTGGGCAACAATACCTATTTTCACCAGTTTTCTATAGATCTTGGTTTGTCAATAGCAGATTCCAGATTCAACCCAAATACCCTAACTGGGACTAAATCCACCAGTTTGGCGTATGAACCTAGTTCACATCAAAAGTCATAATTTTAGAGTTGTAGGCCTTGTTTTAGACATCTCCAGTCTTCCAGGTGCTTCTTTGTTTATCCTCAGTTTATTATTCTAAATTTAATTTTTGTTTTCTACGTCATATAGTTAGATTTGCATATTACTTTCATTTCTTTCTTTCTAAGAAATTTCTTAGTGGTGAACCCCCTTTTAATCACACCTAAGGAAACCATCTAGTATAAAGGCCCTTCCCCTCAATTGAGTCTCTTGGTTTAGGGATCTTGATTTTCTAATGAACTAAAATGTGAAGTAGGTCCCCAAAGTTGTATGTCACCTAAAAGGTGGACACACCTATTTTCCTTGTGTTCAAATTGTACCCTTCACAAAAGAGGAGGTAAGATAGGCCACATTTGAACTACATCTGGATAAATCACTTTGAATAGATGGATTCCTCACTCTATTTTTCCAAAAAAGCTAGGAATTCATAGGAAATGAAGTATGGGAAATTGTGGAGGACTATAGGAAGAATCAAAGATTTGTGAAGAAACTTGAAACATAGATTTTGGGAACCTAAATGTTGGCTCTTGCACTTTTAGTATTTTTCACCTAAAAGGAGAGAGATTTAGGTCCAAAATGCTTATGTAACACTCAAATTAGGATGTGTGCAATGTGGTATGATGTAAATAAACTTAACTAAATGCAATTGATTGATTAAAATGAACTAAAACAAATGCAAAACTAAGATTTATTCCTTGTTTGAAAACACAGTGTGATATACAAAAAGATTCAATATGATGAATGAAATGCAATTTTTCACTAAATAGAAGGCTATTCCTCAGAATATGTGCACCTAAAAATTTGTAGACAATTGAATGACAATCTGGAAAGCTAATGAAATTTGAACTTGGGTTGACTGGGACTCATTCGCCACTTTGGGCGAATCAATCCCAGATCAGGACTTTTCTGCATAGAACCTGTCTTTTGACAGTCAGGGATCTGAAACAACATTTGACTCAATTCTACACCTTAGGTGGGACTCATTCACCAAGCATGATGAATTAGTCCTATTTTTTATTTCTGCAAACTCAAAAGTCAGATCTATACCTTGACACCTGCACAGTAAATTTTGATGGAAACCCGATTCCAAATCTTAGAAAATTCTTGCAAAATAGCCTAAAGGAGTTGATCTAATGGGGGGTTTTCCCTTGTCAAACCCCTAGGTAGGTAATTAAACCATGAATATAGAAAATTTTGCATAAACCCTAGCCTTAGATGTGTTAAAGACTAGGAAAGGTTGAATCTTGACAAAAACCCTATTCTATTGATCTAGAATAAGACATGCAAGAATGATTGAAAGGATGCAAAATATCTACCATAGAAACCTTACAACACATAAAACATGGATAAGAAATGAAATGCAAATGTTAAATACAACACAAACCTTAATCTGAAGATAGAGTAACAATGGAAGATGGAATCAATAGGAAACCAAGTCCTTAGGCATGATTTGGTGGCTAGTTGCGCCTCTTCACCCTAGATTTCTTCATGATTCACCATAGGCATCCATCATTAACCCTTTGCAATGTTGGATCTTGACAATATTAGTGAGCTTCAAGACCTGCAAAAATCATAGTTTGCTGCCCTAAAACTTCAACTTTTGCTAATGAAACTTGTAAAATGCTTTTGCTCTTGAGAGATGATAAAAAGATAATAAAAGATGATAGATAGATGTGTAAAATGACTTGAAATGTGTATTTATAAGCAACAATGCCTTATTTTCCTGTTAATTAGACCTAAGAGGCTGACATTCACCGGAACTAAAAGTTAAATTGATTAAATTCCCGCTTAATTTTGAATTTTCCCTCAAAGGGGACTTATTCACCACCCTTGGTGAATGGGTCCCACCAGAGGGGACTCATTCACCCAAGGTGGCAAATGGGTCCCACTATTGTTGTTTAAGAGTGGGTTGTCAGGGTATGATATTAAATGTTGTTTGTTGGGTTTTATGTGATTTCACATGTGAAACGGGCCTCTAAATCAAAATTAATAGGTCTAAGGGGCCTATAAATGTTGTTGTGAAGGGGAAATGATGTGAAGGGGACAAAAGTGGGTCTAATTATGCATGAAATTGTCTCTTTTCTCAAGAGGGTCCAATTTTCTACAGCGCATTTATCCCCCACTTTAGCACCCATATGACTCCATGCGCATATGAAAGCTAAAGGACTCTAAACAATGCACCTTACTACATAAAAGGATACTCATTCAAAAGATTGGAGAATGAAGCCCCCAATGTAGTTCTCTGCAAACCACAACATTAGGAACCACATCCTACAACAAACATTCATTAGTTGTCCAAAAATCCTTTTATCTAACTCTTACGAATCCAATTTAAGGGTAGATGTATGCCCCCCCTTGATTCGGCTTGCTCTACGGAGGTGGAATCAAGGTAGCAATCTAGCCACGTCAAAGAAGAAATACCATACCATAGGGAATTTCCAAGTACCATGAAACATAATGATAGGTGAATGATGATTTTAGGTGTGGAATTATGATTCCAATGCATCAAACGACATCAAAAATAGAATACCCTAGCACCTGTTATGTGAAGTTTAAGAAGTGTTATATTATAAGTTTCTCAAAAAAGATTGTAACATTAGGTCAAAATGTGAGAGTAAGAAGAGGTGACAAGGAAGTAAAAGGAATGGATGAAAGTAATTTGTCACTTACTATTCATTTTACATTCATTGTAGCTTGAGAGTGACAACTAGGAGAAGAAGATGTTAAGCAGGCGAGATTACACACCTTCACCATTGGATGATCTTCGTGAGCAGGTAGCACGCGGTGAGTGATATCATGAGGTGAGTTGATTTTTCAACTTTTTCCATGTGATTTGATGATATTGTAATTATTTTTATGCAAGGATAGGTTAATTTAGGGTTCTTGGAAAAAAGTTCGCAAAGTGTCACATTTCTTCGCGAAGTGTCCCTTTTGTTTGCAAAGTGTCTCGTTTCTTCACGAAGTGTCCCTGTTTCTTTGCAAAATTCCCAAAAAGGGTTCTAAAGTATCTAGGGCCATTAGAAAAGCACACTAGAGTAAATTTAGCACACTTGCATGATGAATAAAATGAAAATTGAAGATTGTCGATGAATTTTTAGAACATTTTATGATGATTTTGATAGGTTCCCACCAGGTTGTGGTCGCGGCTAGGGGGAAGACAACTATAATTTTTGAGAGATATATCACCAGTGCTATCAGTGGAAAATACAGAGCATTTACAGTTAGTGGGTATCTATTGGCCATATATGATGCCACCCATTAGATACCATGATGCCATGTTGATGGCTTTGTGCGAGCATTGAGACGTAGATACTTGTACCTTTCATCTTCCCACCAGGGAAATGACGATCACACTTGAGGATGTACATTGTATTCTCTAAGTTCCTATTTGGGGAGTGTGAGTGTATTTCTAGGGGGATCGATCATTCTATGAGAAGAAGAGAGATATGTAGTACTACCTAGGAGGATTGATACATGATGAGAGGGTTATAGCATGGATCGAGCTGCCTATGCTTCTATACTCACGAGGTCCTGTGGTGAGATGGATTATGATGCACACAATGGCACTAGTACTCAATCTAGATGGAAAAGCGACACACTTGGATGGTGGACTGGTACACTTGGTATGAGGGATGTATGAGCGGCAGATAGTCTATGCATGGGGTCGCTGCATTCTGGCACATTTGTACTATGATTTGGGGAGATTTATTTATCAAGAGATTGACAGTATGGTCCATTGTATGCCTCTACAGGTGTGGTTCCTTGAGCATATCACATGTACCAGGCCTGTCGGATATCCATGTACGATAGTGGTAGAGTACCCACGAGCATTCGACTATCCTTTGTGATGGTTATGGCAGTATGGAGATTTAGAGTTTTGGAGGGTGAGATTCGATCAGCTGGAGGAGGATGAGATCTTATGGAGACCTTATCTACTCACTCATCAGTGGCCAGATCCCACCGAGCAACTATGGAGGATGCAGATGGATAGATATCTAGTGGGGAGACATGACTACATCATACGACCATTCTATTATGGATGAGTCATGCGACAGTTTGGACAAGTTCAGACACCACCGAGGGCATGCCCCTTCATTAGATGATTAGTGTGGAGTGTCCAGAGGCTAGGGGATAATATTCGATTGACTATAGATCATGTTCGTGAGTGATTCTGATGATTCATATCACGACTAGCCACCAGTCTCCGATGTTGATGATGTTGGTAGCACAAATGAGTTTGAGGAGTGGTGGGCATATGCACAACTAGCTCCTATGTTTCCCATGGACTTCCCCCTAAGTGATGCAGAGGCAGCAGTAGAAGAGGGTGATGAGCCATAGGATAGGGTAGAGGAGGTACAATATAGGCCAGCAGATATTTTTATAGATGTAATCGATGAGGAGTACGAGTTTGATGTTGATCCTGACTATGAGGACCAAGATAGAGGAGAGGATGACGAGGAGGAGGATTATGAGGAGTATTATTATGAGGAGCCACCCCTTAGTGAGAGTCATGAGGTATCTATTGAGGATCGATACGAGTAAGGAGAATCTTCACATACTTACAGGACCAGATCATGAGTAGTAGTTACAACAGATATCAGCATGCAGAGTCGGAGGGAGGCTAGCACATCCTCCATGCCCCCTAGAGATGAGGAGGTTGACATTCCTCATGCATTTGGAGACATAGGCGATGACATTTGATTTTATGCATGTCTTTTGGTGATTTATGCTTAATTTGTGTATATATATCATGATGTTGTGTTACTGATTGTGTACATGATCTATCTTGCAAGAGAAATGAGAGACTGGCGAGAGTTCTATCATCAAGAAGCCACAGAGATAGTTCCAACATCCCTTGAGGAGAATGAGATGGATGCTAACTATCCACTGTTGAAGTAGAATACATTGATGTTGCCAATGATAGATAGCCTAGTTGAGCAAAAAGTAGAATTCCATCTCTCTATCCACTGTTGAAGCAGAATACATTCACTACTAAATTTGACACCATTTTCTGATAGACATTCGTCAGTTGTTCGACAAATCTTTGTCGGAAAAGCGACGAAATGACGAAAAAAATTTCGTCGCTATTTTTTCATCGCAAGTCTGACGACGAATTAAACGTCGAAATAACGGCACAGATTCGTCAGTCATCAGCATCATCAAATGAGTCGGATGTTCTTCAGAATATCGATGACAACTTCGTGTATCCACCGACGAATCACAACCAAAATGCAATTGCAATGGCTCTTCTGAAGTGATGAAAGAACACCAAAAGTTCATCGCAATTTTGATGAAATGGGAAAGTATTTACGACGAAGCCTTCGTCGTAGCTAAGCAACTTCATCAAACCTTTTATGTGATTCGTTGGTTGTGTTCGTCAAAATTGTGATGAAATAGGCAAGGAGTTATGACAAAGCCTTCTTCGTAGCTAAGCAACTTCATCAGACCTTTTCTATGATTCGTCGGTGGACTTCATCGAAATTGTGATGAAATGGACAAGGAGTTATGACGAAGCCTTCATCGCAGCTATAGCAACTTTGTCGGACCTTTTCAGTGATTTGTCAGTTGAGTTCGTCAAAATTTTGATGAAACAATGCATTTTTTTTAAAAAAAATATTCGTTGAAATGTACCATCGGTGTGAGATCATTCAAGTTGCATCCCTTCATATTCAAATCTCAGGAAATTATTTTATTCAGTCATTTTCCATGTTTATTAGACACCCGTTGAGACATCATGTAGTTTCGCTGATGCCTTGAGTCTCTTCGACAGTCAATATTACATATCACTTTGGTGTCACACAGTCTCATCGATGTTCTGAGTCTCACCGATAGCCAATAGATCATATGTCGCTATGGTGTCATGCAGTCATACCGACATTCTGAGTCTCCCCAAGAATTATTCCTTCGGTCTTAAGTGTATCACTATGATTCTCACCAATGATAACTTATCGCTATGACAAAATGAATGTAAGTAGAGAAACTTTTGCATACCTACAGATGGTAGTCAAAGCCTCCCATCAACAACAAGATCCAAATATCCATGTATCTATCTAAATCAAGCCTCTAAACCCTTCAGAGCTATCAATTTTTCCACTAACCTGTTATGCACAAAAGTCAAATTTTAGAGTTATGTCACCACTAAATACAGAAGAAACGGAGCTTTGAAACCAAATCCACACACAACACAATGTGGTATTCATACAAAGCCATACAAAAAAACTAAACTCAGAACATTGGAATGGAAACAACTTCAAATTATGATGC
>VDFB02058242.1:536479824-536502391 GCA_007258455.2 Sequoia sempervirens
TAATACCGACAAAAGCATTGGTAAGAGCATGATTAGGGTACAAACCCCAGGCCTTCATAGAAACTATTATCACCTGAAGTTGCACCCTATTGAACTTGATGTTCAACACCTTAGTGTAACATGGGAAGACCTCTAAAGATGTGGGTTTCTTGTAAACAGAGGTCAACCTCTGGAGAAGGCCGACTTCCTTTGGTGTCACCTAAACTACTGATTCCTTAAAGGGAAAGGGAGAAGGAGTGCATAAAAATAAATCTAATGCCATGGTGATACACCGAACTGAGAAGAACAATGAGATACTCAAGTTACACTTGAATACTGATGATGGATATGGGACTGCACAACAAGATTTTGTAGATTATGCATACAAATAGGTTTGACATGCACACACTTTCAAGAAGGAAAAGCAGACTTTTTACAAATTAAAAGCTTATGTGCAATTGAGTAAACACAGTTTATAACCTACATGATACTACTTTTGCAAAGAAAGGCATGCGAACATGAAACAAAGCTATAAGGAAAAGAAATATTTCACTAAGTAGCTTGATGAATCACTTAAAAATGCACAATACTTCACAAGAACTAGAAGGCAAAAAATGAACCATGAATGGTAACCAAGGTAAATTTTGTATATCATGCTCCGAAATGAGTTACAAAAGTTTTCTAATTTGAGAAAGGAATGTAAAAGTCACAGAAATTTAGAAAAAGCATAAAAAGAACTCCTTTACAAAGAGGAAAAAATGCCTTATATACAAAAAGATGTCGGCCCCTCTGGGCTTACAAAAATATCCGTTCATAAAGATCTACCCTTAGATCTTTTAAATGAAATTAATTCTGCATCCGATTGCATCCTTGTGTCCATCTTGGTGATAGATCACCCTCAGGGGAAGCCTTAAGATCTTTTGCAGCATTAACTTTGGGTCCTCGTGTCCCTCTTTGAATCTCTCTTAGATCCGCTTTGAATGCTTTTGAGCGTTACCATAAATGTCGATCAACTCTTGCCAGTTGACATCCCAACCGTCCCTATGGTCTTCGCCTTTCTGTTGCTCGATGACACCTTTTGGATATCAATCTGATTCATCACTTTATTCTTAGAGCAGATACATGTTGCTTATGCTCTATCAATCTCATCCACAGGGGGGAGTCAGGAAGTCAAACGGCTCATGGTGCATCCTTAGCTCCCATCTAATTGGTCGAACTCGTGCCCCATAGATTCCAGATGGTCAAAGGGTCCCTCAAAAAACATCACATATCAGTGAGACACTAATCGTGTCTCCCTGATGCGAATATACTTCACAGGACGATCGACATAGCTTGGGACTGTCGGCAGGACTTCATATTGAGCTGCAGGAGTTATACCGATAATGCACATTTCATCGCCAAGACACCCACATTCAGCAAGAGTCATAGCGAGTGCCAAGAGTCCTATCGCTATCATATACACCATCGACAAGAAATTTCACTTTCGGGAAGACCTCATGGCAAGCCTTCCTATTTTGGTGAGAGCCCATCCAGTCGAGAAGACACTGCCTGGTCGGCGAGACCTTTCACCAAACTCTCATCTTGTCACTGAGACCTTCATTTGTCAACCAGACCTCATGTCGAAGTCAACTCTCTCAGCCAAGATTCTTACCGATTCCAAATGTCCATTCAGCGAGACCCTATTGGGTCGGCAAGACCTCACGCCGAAGGCATTCCGCTTTCCCCGAGCTCTGATCATCTTTCGATGAGACTACCATGTTTCGGAAAGACCTTTCACTGAGCACCTTTCATCTCGGCGAGACCACCTTTAGTCGGCAAGACCTTTTGCTGAACTCAAACATTATACCGAGGGGATTCCTCTGTTGGCAAGACCCTCCCCATTCGGCCAGACCTTTTGGCGAAGCTATCATCTCTCGGCGAGACCTTTGTTGTTGGTGAGACCTCTTGCCAAAGGAAAAACACATATCGAGACCCCTCCATTAGGTGAGCTCATTTCATTGTCGAGGAGGCTACACCTGGTCGGCCAGACGTCACGGATAGCTCAAATTATTTCGCCGATGCCACTTTACTTTGGCAAAAATCCACCTTGTCGGTGAGACTTTTCCCCTTTGGTCAGACCTCTTGCCGAAGGAAATATTTTTCCTCCCCGCCGACGGCCTTGTGAACAATCTTTCACTGAGACCCTCATCTGTCGGCAGGACCTTATGGTGAATAAAGTTCCCTTCCTCGATAATAATCTCTTTTCGGTAAGATCTCCCGCAGGTTAGCAAGACATTATGCCGATGGTAAACCCTCTTGGCGAGCTCACTTTCCTTTGCCAAGAGCTCACCTCATTTCGGGGAGACATCCCTATGTTGGCGAGACATCAGTGTGAGCTCCCTCATTCTCCCCGAGCTCCTTCATTTTTCGGGGAGACATCGCTATGTCAGCATACTTTATGCCGAAGGAAAAACCTTCGGTGAGACCATCAGTAGTTGGCCAGACATCATGTCAAAAATGCTTCCTTTCTTTCGCCGAGACCTCCTTGTGTCAGTAGGACATTCCCCCGAGACCATCATCCTACGTCGAAGGAATTCTGTGTCGGTGAGACATCATTCGGTCACCGAGACATCTTAGCGAGCTCTACCATTTTTCCCTGATGACATATTTCTTCGCTGAGACCTTCGTTAGTCACCGAGACATCTCCCCGAGCTCCTATTTCTTCTGCGAGATCCCCGGCCTTCGGCGAAACATTACGCCGATATCAATCCCTTTCGGCGAGACCTTTCGCTATCGGTGAAACCTCATGGCAAATGTAAAACTTTATCTCTGGTGATGGCCTGGTGAAAAACTATTGGCGTGACTCCCACCGGTCGGGAAGACTTTATAGTGAAGGCACAAGCTTTCGCCGAGACCTCCATCCGTCGACCGGACCTTATGCCAAAGGAAAAATCCTTTGGCGAGACTCCAATGGTGCAGTCGGTCGGTGAGACTTCAGCATGTTGGGGAGACATATGAAAACCCACGGTGATTAAAATGTTTGGCTGACTGAGACATTTCAAAAATGAATAGAACCCCTACTAGTTGGTCGGCGAGACTTCTGGAAGGTCTTGCCGACTTTCTCCTTAGAGGAATTTTATGCCCAACTTGACTAAGGCAAGATTTCCAACTAAGCTGCTTGATAAATCATCAAATGGAGACCTTCCCAATGAAAACCAAAAACCTGCACGTTGGGCTCAACCCTTATGGGAGCCACATTTAATCCATGTGCCAAATTTAAAACATAATTTCCCCTGATTGAGCCCATATGTGAAAATTGGGTAACAAAAACATAAACAATAACTATAGCGGATTAGTGAGGTTGCAATACCAAAAATATTGAGACATTGTAGGTAATAAAAAAATCTTGCAATCTAAAGATTGTAGCCAATAACAAGCACACTATGTAGCTTAGTGACATTTTTAAATGCAATCCACGGTAAGAAGAATGACAGTCACTTGAGATGTGACAGTCAAAAAGAGGCTGAGCAGTGACAAGATAATAAAGCTCAAACCTTGCATAGTAAAGTGGAGATTTTAACAGTGAGTTTCCTTACCCCCTTGCTGACTTTAAGGGTTTTTCAAATGCTTTTGGTAGTGTTAGACAAGGAAAATGCAATTAGGGAATGACTGTCCAAATGAAGTAACAGTGGTAATCATAGATTCAATGTTTCTCCTTAGCCATTAATGTATAATGGAGGTAGTGGATTAAATATTTGAGCAGTGTTTTGAGACTCATCAAAGATGGGAGAATAGTGAATAATACCTTGTGGACTGTGAAGTAGTGTCAATAAGGTTGAAGGATCTTAAGAACTACAATACCATGAAACAATGAGTCACTTGTAGTAAGTAGGCAGTCTATAGGGCATAGTTTGATTTATAGAAGGATGCTCATGAAAAGGAATCTTGAGTGATAGTGAGTGGGATTGTTTGAGATTGCAGTTGAGTGCAATGCAATCTTAAAGAAGTTAAGCGATAAATGTGCAAAGCTCAAATCATACAAAACAAACAATTCACAATGTTATCATGCATAATGCCTTGAGTTTTAAGACAAAAATCTCATTGTATCTTGATGAAAGTAGTGACCTTAATGGTCAATCACTGGCAACCATGATTTTAAAACATGTTATTGTGCTTATGGAGGCAACATTTTAAGCAAGGCAGTGAGTGGTGGTTTGGAACAATGGCAGGTATGAAGGACTTGCTTTATATGCATACTATGCAGTCTAGCTTAAGACAACATTCTTAGAAGAGATTGAAAGTGGATTATGGAACTCAAGGGTTACCATGAAAAGGATTAAAGCAAAGACTGAGATCTATTTAAAAGCCATGGTCATGAAGATATTAAAGATGTCACATGCAAAACCCTAGTAGCTGGAGTAATGAATATAGTGCCAAAGGGATAGTGTCTTTGAGGATAGATTTAGGAGATACCCACATTATCTAATTCTGAGGAAATGCATCATTTATTTATTTTTTAATTAAAAATCATTCTAAACCCTATATAGGATGCATTGACGCTAAAAGCCTACGAAGGAATTTGAGATTATGCAAATATATGTCAAAGTAAATACCAAGATTACAAATAGAAGCGGGAACAATGTAAGACTTGTTGAGAAAAGTAGGAATGAGATAAGCAACAATGAATCCTATGCCTCCTTTCATGCACATCTCCTCATTGTTCTCTATCATTCTTTAATGAAACACTTGTCCATTTTGGTAGTCTATGCTTGAAAATAATGTTTTGACGAAGGTTTTAGGTGTATTTCCGTCCATTCCTTCAGGCTCCGTTGTTCCATTTATGTTTATTCAGAGTATTTTGGTGGGCCCCTATTCTTGATTCCTTAAATGATTTATTCAAATGGATTATTCAAATAAATGACTAACTATTTAGTCATTTTATTGTCAATGACTAAATAGTTTTTTTTAATCCAACTTGACCAAACTAGTAATTTATTTGCATTTATAGCTGAGTTGCAAAAAATGAGCAGAATTTAGTCATTTTTAGTTGTTGTGACTAAAATTTTTAGTCACCTAGTCATTTATTTTCCAAATTCTACTAGTGTGTGCTTCCTTGTGTGATTAGGGCTCTCTCAATGTTGAGGGCCCTATCTAGGGATAAGCTTGTCATAAGAAGTGACATATTGCATCTTTAACTAAAATGATAAATCTGTATTGACATTAGCAATGATGATTCCGACTTGTTGCTCCTTAGGAATAGGTCACTTTCTCTTACTATATCGCTACCTCCATCATTGTAGGAAGTTTGTGATCAAGTTCAATATTCTGATTTTAGGAGTCTTAACGGTTGGAAATCATAGTAAAATTAAAATTTAATAAGTTTTGGAATTAGCATTTTAAAGTGTTTTTTTGGGTCATTAACTTCAAACTATCTTCTCTTTTTCAGGGGTGGTTGCATGCCAAATTTTTTTGGTGTAAAATATCAGAATTATTAGATTTTGTTACCTATCTATGAATAAAAATTATTGGAGTGTGAGTTTGATATTTTTTGAAGATCTAAGTAGTCAAGCTTGGTAAATAAAAATCATGTCAGATAATATTATTCCAGAACAAAATGAAGAGACACTTAATAGATTGTGGGCTAGATTGAAAAGAAAGGGTGATGGGAAATGTTATTGTCCTTGCAATAATTGCAAGGGCTTAAAGACGAGACAACTTTTAATCACAATAGCTGAGAAACATTGTAGGCAACATGGTCACGTTGAAGGGTGGCATGATTATCATCCATTGGTAAGTTGTTCATTATATGTGTTTATATTGATTGAATTTGTAAATGTTTATATCGTTTTAACATTATATATATATAATCACTTGATCATGATCATGGTTTATTTGTGTCTATCATTATTATAAAGGTGGGGTGCCCTAGGGTAGATGATATGGATTATCCGGCCCAAAAGGGATAATGGTTTGCAAGTGGATGAGCGTGGAGCTATGAATATAGAAGATAAATTTAATGATCCTATGGAAGAAGATGATCATCTTGAGAAAACCACCGATTGAGATGATGGTACGAATACATTGATCCATGACATATTTAGTGGTAGAGCTGATCATGATGATCAAAATGATTTTGATGATGTTCATGATTTACCTATACTTGAGAAGGCATACGAGCCCCTTTATGAAGGCTCCCAAACAACTCTTCTCTCTGTTGTATTGTTGTTGTTGAACTTGAAGGTTATGAATGGTTTATCAAACATAGCAATCTCATAGATGTTAAGGTATGTCATATATGTCATCTTTTTTCATCTATTTTAATTGTTGTTAGTTCATCACTAGTAAATAAATGATGAAATATGTACCATTAATATTCTTTATATTAACAAATTATTTTTTGTTGTAGATTGATTGGTGAATTTTTTTACCACCATCAAATATTTTACCTCACTCATACCGAGATTTATCTGGCATTATGAAAGATATCAGAATGGAGTATCAACAATAGATGCATGTCCCAATGATCATATTATATATCATAAACAACATGAATTTATGTGAGTGCCCCGAATGTCATGATAGATATCAAATAGATCAGCTAACAAAAGGTGCCTCAAAAGGTTCTTAGTTATATTCCCATCATTACACGTATGCAACGATTATTTAGTTGTGAAAGCTTAGCGCAATTTATGGATTACCATGCACGAAATAGAAGTGGAGATGAAATTCTTTGAATGCCTGCGGATGGTTCTGCATTTAGGGACATGGAAGAAAAATGGCCACACTTTAAAGAAGAACCTCAAGTAATCTCAGGCTTTCATTGGGCGTAGACGGTGTCAATCCATTTGGAGATCTGAGATCTATTTACTTGGTGTGGACTATTTTTGTTATCAACAATAACATTCCTCCATGGATGACAATAAAGAGGGAGCACATAATGTTGTCGATGATTGTTCGGTATTTGTTTACATCAATTTTTCTTTAACATAAGTAGCATCTCATTTGTCTTATTTGTTATAATGACTTATATTTTTTCATTCAATAGTGATGTACATTAATTTATATATATTGCAGTAAAATGGTTATAATAATTATTTAATGTTTATGTTCATTCAACTAGGTAAGTACCAGGTGAAAGATATGAATGTATATATCGAGCCTCTTATCGACGAGTTACTAAAGTTATGGAATGGCGTCACTATGTATGACGTCTCCGGACCAATAGGACAAAGACAATTTCAATTCCATGCAATGCTTGTATGGACAATTCATGATGCCCCAGGGCTAACACATTTTGTGGTATGTTATAACGTTCGACTACACTTTAACAATATTTAATTTGATGAAGTAGATATCATGCATGTTTTTAAAATAATCTATTCATTATATATAATTATAAAAATTGACATATTTAATCCAATTATATATGATCTTGCAGGTCTTCAAACAAAGGGAAAATTTGCATGTCCAATTTGTGGTCCCAAGATGAAATCTCGTCATTCAACAAGTTTAGGAAAGAAGGTGTTTGATGAGTATAGGCACTTCCTCCATAGAAATAATAAGTATCGAACTACTGAAAAACATCTTTTCAATGGGAAAGAGGAGACTACATCAAAACCGAAGAATATTGCTACCTGCGTCTCACTAAGGATTGGAATATAATAAGATGTCGTCAGGTTATACATCCCGGATCAAATTGTTTATCTATCATATATGATATGTTTGAATTATATTTTATATTGTGTTGTATGTTTACTCATGTTGTAATTATTAATTATTGTCATTATTAATTTGTTTAACCTTATGCTTCATGAAGATTAAGTAGAGACATTAGCCGACTTCCACAGGGGACTAAAAATTATCTAGACAATTTAGTAGGTTGCCCTACTATGAGCAGCTACAAATTGTGCATTTGTTTGATACAATGCATATAAGAAAGAATATAATAGAAACGTTATGGAAAATATTGGATGGAAGGCATGACAAAGAAAAAATTGTCAAAATTTGTAGTGACATTCAGGAAGCCAATCATGCAATGAAAAATGTCATTCAATTTAATAAAAATGGAGACCAAATTAATATAAGTGCCCTTTTTTGGTTATTAACAGAGTAGCAAAGCAATTCTATAAAAGAAGTCATATGAAAAATTAGATTTCCCACAGGATTTGTTGCGAACATAAACAATATAATAACAAAAACAGGTGGATTTGGGTCAGGGATGAAAACAAACGATTAGCATACCTTCATTAAGGTAATTATTCTGGTATATTATATACACTTGTATAATGCATGTACTTTTCAGTGTATTGTGTTTACTACTTTTAGAAAAATAATGAAAAGATCATTTTATAATTGTTGCAGTACGTTCTACCTCTATCTCTCCTGGAACAGCGACCCAGCAATGTCAAGCAAGTTATATATGATCTTGGAAAATACATGAGTAAGTAGCGATATTTTTTAAATTCGTTGTATACATCTTATAATTCCTATTTTTTTACTTGTTATGTAATATACTATATATTTTTGTTAAATCTCGTTAATTTATTTGTGCCTTGAATCACTTGTAGATGGCTGTCATCTAAGGAAATCCATAAAGAAGATCTCTAAATTATTGGGAAGAGAAAAATTCCTCGTCTAATGTGTGGGAAATGAAAAAGTGTCTACCTTTGACATTTTATTGATGCCACAAGAACACTACCTCATACACCAAGTTGAGGGAGATTGAATTGTGTGGACTTGTACACACAAGATTGTATAATGGATGGTTGAGAGGCACTTAAAATTTTTGAAGGCTTTTAGTTGAACAAAGAGCACATCTAAAGGGTTCTATGGTGGAGGATATATTGTATGGAGACCATGGTATACATTAGTGAATATCTTCTAAGTTTACAAAGATCTATATGAATCACATTTGGGATCCCAACTCTATTAAAAAAATTCGAAGAGGAGTACCTGATGGGAAAGGTAGATTGAGGAAAGTGAGAGGTAATTATAAGATGGTCATGGAGATTAATTGGAATACATTTTACATATGGTTTTTATGTATATTGTACTTATTTAATTTTTAATCTTCAATATACATCGATTATAAATTAAGGTCGTATACCATGGTAATTAATTAATTATACGTCGTTTGTGAATTTCAAATTTTTTTCCTTACAATTGGTGGAAGTGTGATGCACTACATTTGTACATCACCAGCAATCTTGATTGGATGATGGTATGGATTGAATGATGTCAAAAGAAATTTGGTTAGCATTAACATCGGAAGGTGTGGCTTCATTGGTTAAAGAATATCATTGTAATGGAGATTCAAATGTTACACTAAGGGAAATTGATTTAGCATATGGTTTAAGAGATAAACAAGTACATATAAATATATTAATCACCCATATTATTTAATTATTTCCAATTATATTGATGTATATATATATTGAGATTGTTTTCTTTGCATACATTCGGCCAATAATAAATATGTTTATCAATTGACGATATTGTAATAATTTTTACATGTTTGACATATTGCGGTGAAACACCACAAGAGATATGTGGTGCAATGGTTGTAAATTTTGAATCAAAAAGTTGGATGACATGAAGAAAACTTGTTATTTTGGTATAACTACAGTCTTTCAGGTGACTAATGTGTCATCTAGAAGCGACATACATCCAAAAGTCTCAAAAAATTGATACTATGGGATTTTGGATGATATACTTGAGTGTGACTTTAAGTCCTTGAGATTAATTATGTTCGTCATCCTATGGTATAGGCTACAATTGAATGAAAATAATCCTGAGAAGCTGATATTAGCAGATATATGATAAATAGTTACCATGGATTGTCTAAGGATTGATCAGTGGTGGAAATGAAGCCTATATGTTCTTCCAAGAAATAATGTGGTAGAGGTATTTTACTCGGGAAGGTTCGGAGTAAGCGAGTTGGTCATTTTTGTTAGACATGATCCAAGAGAGAAGGCGATAAAAGAAATTGTGTGGTGGAAAGAAGAAGATATCAAGAACTAGAAGATGATGTAGATGATGATCAAGATCAGCGATTAGTTGATGATGTCCTTGGCGAAGATGTCGAGAAGAGGAGGAACTAGATCATGATGATGTAGAGTTAATGTTCATGAAGATGATATGCGTGTGGATGATGACATTATTGAAACTGGTATCAATGATGATGATGATATGACCAATCCGTACAATGTCAAATTTGGATTGGATGATACAAACAAAGAGCTGGATGAAGAAGATCAATGACATTGGAATGTATGAATTATGTGATTATATTATCTGTTGATGTGGTGATGATAGAATTATATTTGACTTATGTGGTTACATAAAAATTAATTCATGATGTTTTAATTTTTATGCCATTACATAAATAATTTAATGATGCACTTTTAATGTTTGAGAAAGGTCAAAAAATTCAAACATTTCAATAGTGATGTTAACAGCAAAATTAATATGTTTATATTTCGTGATCATAAAAGATTAAAATTAGTTGTAGAATTGGTTGTTCAGTGGTTGGCTTATGTAAAGGCGTTTTAAAAGGCATAAAGAAGTGATCATTGTAATAGTTTTTGATGGTTGAGGATTTAAAATACAAGCTCTTGACATTCAAAAATCTATGTTTTTCTTCAAAAAATTTATATTTTTCTTGTTATGCAGCATTGTACAGTCACATGCAGCCATATTTTGATGTGAAATAAATTCTAGGTCATGAAGATATGTGTTAGCTTTGATTTGAATCTGATTTGAGGGCTTAAGGCGTTGATTTGAGTTAGAAAACTTCATTTATTTGCATACAGCCCGGTTTACCCTGTTTTTGAGGGTTTTGTAGTTCAAACATGATATAAAGGGACTCTTACACTTTTTGTGATTACTGTAGCTTGTGTAAGAGGCCCCATGGATATTGTTGTAATTGTAGAATGCATGAATAGGGCGTAGAATGAAATAAAGAAGGTATAGCTATTGTCCTCAAAGGATTTTGTGAAGAAAAGCATGTGAAATAGAGAGGTTCAAGCCTAGGTTTCAACAAAACATGTCACGGAGATCTGATTTTTATGAATTTTTATCCATGTGCAGACCTAATGGGTTGTTTCTAAAACACTGAATATAAATGACACACACACACACACATATGTATTTTTAAATGTAAATGTTTAAATGCAATTACTGGATGCTCTCCTAGAACAATAAATGCAACATATCATTAAAGAAATCTATATCTATGTATATAAATGTGTATTTTTAAATGCAAGTGTAAATGCAAAGAGCATATGGTTTTGTAGTGTTATAGATACAACATATCCATAAATTAATGTAATTGAAATTCTAAAGTCTTCAACACATATAATATGAATCGATCAAACTATTAAACTACATGAGAAATAAATGAAAATAGTGTATTTGTAAATGTAAGTGTAAAATAAATAAGAATAATGAAAATTATAAAAGAATATTGTTATCACCTGAAGTTGCACCTTTGTTGATCCTGATTTTCAACACCTCAGTGTAACATGGGAAGACCTCCAAAGCTGTGGGTCACTTAAAGATAGAGGTCAACCTCCAGAGAAGGCCAGCTTCCTTTGGTGTCACCTAACTACTGATCTTAGAAGGAAAACGGAGAAGGATAATGCATAAAAATAAAAATTAAATCCTATGGTGATGCACCAAAATGACAGGAACAAAGAGATACTTTGATTACACTTGAATAATGATGATGAACATAAGATTACACATCAAATTTGTATAATCTATGCATTAATATGTCACAACAGGTTTGATTCACACACTTTTTCCAGAGAGGAAAATAATTTTCATAGACTAGAATCCATATGTGATTGTGTAAACACAGTTTGTGATTTGTATAATGATGCTTTTGCAAAGGAAGGCATGGAAACACAAGATAAAGTCATGAAGGAATCTAAGAAATTCACAAAATAACTTGATTATGAACTTGAAATGCACAACACTCTGCAAGAACAAGATGGAAATCCGAACATCAATAGTCACCTAGGAAAAATTTATATATCATGCTCCAAAATGAGTTACAAAATCTTTCTAATCTGAGAGAGGACTGTAGAAGTCATAGAATTTCAAAAAGCATCCAGGAGAACTTTTTTTACAAAGAGGCAAAAATTCCATATATACAAAAGTGTGTCGGCCCCTAGGGCTTACAAAATATCTGTCTTCAGAAAAAATTGCCTCTAGATCTTTTCATGTAGTTAATGCTATGTTTGATTGAATCCTTGTTGTCCATGTCGGTGTGAAAGATCACCCCTAGGAGAAGCTTTTAGATCTTTTCAGCATTAACCTCTGGTCCTTGTGTCCCTCTCGAACCTCCTTGCTGAGCTGCCTTGAAAGCCTCTGAGCCCAGAGCTGACTCCACATCGCTTTCACTCTGTTGATCTTGTTCACGGGGGTCAAACTTCCACGGCTCTCCTGTAGCCTCCCCTGATTGGTTGAACTTGTGCCATATGAGATCACTAGAAGGTCAAAGGTTGTTCAAACTAGATCACATTTTGGTGAGACACTAATCATGTCTCCCCGATGTGATTAGACCTTGCAGCAGCATTCAGCAAGACACACGATGGTCAGAAAGAGCTCATATCAAGCTTCAAAAGTCATACCAATATCCTTTTTCCATTGGTGGGTCTATTGCTATCAGAAGGACTAACATCAGTCAGGGAGAAGTCACAGCGAGCCACGCCGAGTTCATTTTGTATTGGAAAGACCCTATCGGGTTGACAAGATGTCACAGCGAGGCTCAGAATCCTTTGGCGAGCTCATTCTTTATGTCGGGGAGACCTTCGTCAGTTGGGAAGACCTTGTGGTGATATCACTCTATTCTCCTCGGGCTTATTTCCTTTCGGTGAGACCTCCTCGTTTTGGGGAGACCTTACCCCGAACTCACCCCCTATCGCCGAGACATTGCTGGGTCAGTGAGACCTTTCATCAAAGACTCCCTCTTTCGCCAGGACATTTCGGAGTCACCTAGACATTGCGCTGAATGTATTCATTCTCCCCAAAGGCACATCCTATCGATGAGACATCTCCTAATCGCCGAGACCTCATGGCAATGAAAACTTGCTTTGCCGATTCCGTTTATTTTGGCAAGAGTTTTACCTTGTCGATGAGACCTTTGCTGAAGCCATCCTTCTCTCGGTGAGATCCTTCCGTTGACGCCTCCACTTCCCTGAGACTCTGATGGATCGACGAGACCTTACGCCGATATTACCTCATGTCGGCGAGACATCTTCCCTTCGCTGAGACATTTCGCCGAAGTCTCTTCTTTTCACTGAGAGCTCATTTTACTTCACAATATTCATTGGGTCGGTAGGACATCACTCCGATGACAAGATGTTATGGGGATGTCATCTATATCGGGGAGACCCTTCATTATCGGTGAGACCTCTTGCTGAAGGAAAAACACATATCAGGACCCCTCCATTATCGACAGGACCTTCTGCTTTTGCTGAGACATCATGGCGACTTTACTTTCCCTTTCCCCGAGCTCTCATACTACATCGAAGGCATTTATTTCAGTGAGACTGCTTGCGGTCGGTTAGACCTCATGCCAATGATACCTCCTTTATATCGCTGTGCTCCTCCGTCGGCGAGACACCAATGGTCACAAAGACTTCATGACGAAGCATTCCTTTCTTGGTGAGCTCAGATCTTCTTTCGGGGAGACCACATGTTGTCGGCCAGAGGTTATACCGATGAGACTCCATGTCGATGAAACATTATGCAGTCGACAAGACCTCTAGCCGAATTCAAAATCTATCGCCGAGAGCTCCATTCGCTTTAGAGAGACTCCCCCTATCAGCGAGACATTACACCGAAACCACCTAGTTTTAGCGAAACCTCACTTGATGACATCCTTCTTCGGTGTGACCTCCTGGCGGTTGCCAAGACTTCTCAACAAGATGACAAAATTTTGGTGAGCTGAGACCATATCGGGGAGACTCTCGTGTGTCAGCTAGAGGTTATGGCGAATACAAATCCTTCTCCCTACCAATGACCGCTTTACTTCGGTGAGACCTCTATCCCTTCGGCGAGACGTTACCCTGAAGGCAAACCATTTCACCGAGACTTCCGCCATTCGACTAGACCTCTCCTCGAAGTGAAGCCTTCTCCCCGACGCTGGCCCTGTGAACAACCTTGGTGTGACTTCAGCAGTCGGGGAGACATATAGAAACCCACGGTGAATAAAAATGTCTGGGCAACCTGAGGATTTTTGAATGAATATAGCACAACAGCTAGTCGATAAGAGATCCAACTGGTCTCAGCGACTTTCATCCTCAGGAGTTTTATGCCAAATTTGAAGGAGGGAGGATTTTCCAATAGACTTCCCTATAAAAAAGCATCAGATAAAGACCTTCCCAATGAAATCCAAACACCTGCATGCTGGGCTCAACCCTTATGGGAGCCACATTTAACCCACGTGCCAAATTTAAACATGATTTCCCCTGATAGAGCCTGTAGGTGAAAATTGGGTAACAAATACAAGGAAAGGTTTAGAGTTTAGAGTGGGAGAGAGATAGAGGGTAGAGGGTTTAGAGTTTAAGGGCTAATGGTTTAGGGTTTAGAGTTAAAGGTAGAGGGTGTTGGTTTGTTTTTTACACTGTAACTAGGTTGGTCTTCTAATCTACCTATGGGATTTCCAATTCCAATCAAGGGAAACTCGAAGGACTTGGACCAAATGATGAGGAATTTAAAAATCCTCCTACACTTTGGGCTCTACAAGACCCGGGAGGGTGATCCCTTAATGTGTTTACAACCTCTACACCAATATCATAAACAACATTAACACATAATAGATAATCTCATTGAATAGCTCAACACAATAGGATAATATTGAATAAAATTGGTTGTTCACCGATAATATCAACTATGTGGAGCATGAGATAACTACAACATAATCCATAGTAAAATATAGTCATTAATTTGCAATTTGTAGCAAGCTCTAGGCAAAGACAAACAATTATTGAACTACACAAATAAGTACAACTTAGATCAGTGCCATATATCCATTGTAGGAGTCAAATTCATAAGCATCTAAAGGTTTATGATAGATTTAATACATAACATATAAGATCCCTGACAATATTGCATTACAATTTCATCAGTATGCATTCTCACCCAATACTACTTATCAAATCCTTATATAGAACATATCTGCCTATAATCTCATTCAAGAATTTTAATTAATTACTTGAATTAAAGCTAAAATAAGGATTATACACACCACAACAATGAGATGAATGAAACAACCCTTAGTCATCTTATTCAAAATTCGGATATGCATGTACAGTGGAGAGACATGAGTTTGAATTTATCATTTCAACTCAAATGCTAGTACTATTATACAACATTAAATCCCCATGAATTCAAAACCGATTACAAAATAACTCAGAACCTAAATTGTATTTCTCTCTAAAACCATCATACTTTAAATTTTTCTCTACAACTTCACCTAGAATCGACCAAAAATTATCTAACTTGCTAATCCGTACTTCTGGCCTTGAAATCCTTCTTATAGAAAATGAAGGAGCAAACAAGCATCAGGCCAGAAAGTACACATGTCACCAGCCAAATGAAGCATCTGGTGATATTCCAAAAATCGTTACAACATCCATCACCCTAGAGAATATTCATGTTCATCACGTTAGCTGAGGAAAATTGAGGCAACAACAAAAAACCACAAGAAACCCACGCCGAGACCGCCATCAAAGCAAAACCAGAGGCTGTTGTAATTGCAACATCTGATTTACCACCTGTTAGTAATTCATTCTTTTATTCCTCCTCAGTCAAATATTTATTTACCCACCTTTGATATTCTTCAGTAGTCGGCTAGTCAAAATTAATTACCTCATTCACCTTGGCATTATAAGGTGTGTATTTTACTGCTACCTGATTTGCATCTCTTTCAAAAGATTCCAAAAATGAGCTGGTACTAATGATTTTATCCATACAACTCACCATAAAGTCATAATTTGAGTCATCACAAATTAATTTAATTTGATCATTGATGACCTCACCTGCCTGACCCTACCACTGCTGGAGTGACCTGATTTTCCCTTACTCATCAATTATATCAGGTAACAATGTGTTACCCCAATCATTGAAATTATTCACCAACTCCCTAATCTTCCTACTCAAGTCATCTGCTAAGGTCTGAAAACCTTGCAATGATTTTAATAACACATGAGTAGGCTTTAATGATTGGGGCCTATTGTTTGTATTAAACCTTGAGGCCTTATACATGACATCCAGATCACTGGCCCTAGGGATCCAATTTTCAATCATTGGTATCACTACCTCCTGATCCCTATCAATATTCTTTATTGCATCTACTATCAAAGAATATAAAGAATGTATATATAGCAATTTATTATCAACCTTTTCATTCAAATGCCTTAAAATAGTAGTAATAATCTCTTTTTGTTTTGAAAGAGATCCCTCCTCACTTACCCTCGAAGATGCCTATAACTCATCAATTCTTCGCAAGAGCTTCTTCTTTGTAGGATCAACAAAGCACTCTGTTTCTTCATCAATTTCCTCTAAAGAAGGGGTGAAGGAAAGATTCTGACTAGGAAACCCTAGTGTGGAAACAATTGGAGAAGCAAGAGGCACTGACCCTGCTATGAAAGGTAATGTACTGGTCCCTGGAGCACTTGATGTCTCCCCAATATTTCTATACCTGAACCTTTCCACCTTAGTTTGCAACTCAACATTCCTCTATTGCATCTTGTTGTATTCTTCAATCAAAAGGTTATACTTCTCCATTAGGCTTTTCTTTTCAGCCTCCTCCCTTTTAGCAATATTTTGGGCCAATTTGGCCACATTCACAGTTAAACTAGTGGCCTCGGTGGTTGAGGTATTTGAAGCTCTCTTTATTATTAATCCCCCTCTGAAATTTGGATTAATGTTTGTAATATTTGGCTTTCTCCCTTGTGGGGCCAATGCCAAAATTGCCAAGGTTTCATACTCTTCATTGAAAGAAAAATCTTGAAGTGTTACCTTGACTTCTTTAGATTCTTGCAAGGGATGCTTGGAATTCATAATAGCATTAAAGGCCACTGCATCTACAATTTCCCATTCAGGCAGGATCAATACAGCAGCCTGACTCACCAATTTTCTGCCTTCCTCAGGAGTGATGTTCTTAAATTCTTCCATTAATTCAACTTTCACTTCCTCATCATTCTCTTGGTCTGACCTGTCAGGTCTTAGTTCTATTCTCTCCTTACATTTATTTTGATATTCTTCAAACTTCATCCTCCATACCAATTGCAAGAATACAAGAGTCTTTACAAATGCATTGTCATCTAGAAACTCCTTACATGCTTCCATTCTTGCATCTTTTACACTTTTTCCTTTCATATCTAAATCAGATAAAACCAATTCAGCTGGCCTAGGAGGGGAAGGCATACCAACCTGCATGTCCTAATCAGTAACAATAATTTCATCCATCAAACTCTCCTGTGGTTGATCAACTCTTTTCCTTTTAGGGCTTGGCTCAGATGGTGGTGATGGGGGACTATCTTCTGGTGATGACTCTAAATCAATGATCTTAATTTCCCTAGGCACTTTGAATTTTGGACCTAGTTGTGAAGGAAACTTCATAATTTTCTTCCCCTTTCTGTCCACTTCTTCCTCATCATTGTTGCTATCCTTTTTTCTCCTGTAAATGGGCCACTTTTCTGTAGGCTGGTATGTTGGCCTTATTTCAAATGGTTTGGCACCTTGTTCTTGTACACCCAGACTCAGCTCTAAGTTTACTTTTTTGGTTCTCAAAATGCTCATAATCTCTTTGAAGTTCTCCATTAGAAAATCAATTTTCTTATGGTGGGTACTGAACTCCAATAGTGGATCATATTTCAGATCCATGTTGTGCACAATATATAATAGATTATCATAATCTATCCATTTCTCCTTGTTCAACTCCTACTTATTTAGGTCAAACTCATTTATGATCAGGTCCTCAGGAAAGTTGAACTCATGCATAAACTTTCTAGCCTTTATTCTTTGTCTAAAAAGGGTAAAGAAACCCCCAGGATCATGCTGCCACTTTGGACCACATCTCAAATGATAATCCTCAAATAATTTCTCAAAGTGCACCCAACCTCCTTTTGAAAAGGAAAAATTAGATACCATTGTATAATTAGGGAAAAATGTTCCCTTACCCCTCCCTGTTAGGTTGTCCTCATGGATGCAACCTATCTTCCATATAGCTTCTGCAAACCCCACTCTTGGTGGCACATTGTATGGAGTATATGAGGGGCTCCTTGAAAACCATATACCCTCAAAACAGTGTTGACTAGGTATGGGATAATGTCACCCCAGTTATGGCTGACTTTTAATTCTGGCTTCCTCCCCTTTGTCCTGAGGAAATCATGTAATTCCTCAGGAATCCTAGGTACATTCACCATCAATCTAGCCCTTAATCTGGAAGCAAAACAATTATCAAATTGCACATAACTAGTTCTTTCCTTATTACAAGATAAATCTGCAACCCATATCTATATTGGCAATCTTTCTCCATCAACCTATCGCCTTAATTTCATCTTCTCAGATAAGAAGTCAACATTCTTGAATAAAAACATATGCATCAGCATAGAATACCAAAAGAATTGAGTGCCGGTATCATTTTTTTGTAATTTTGATAGCCCCTCATGTATCCTCTCAGCCAAGAAAGAAGCAAAGTCATATGTGACAGAGAAGTTAGGGTGTTGTATTTGCACTCCCATGAACATGTATGCAATGGGAATCGCCGCACCAGGACTTAAACCAAAAATTTGACACAATCAATAAAAAGTGGCCAGGAAATGATTTGCAAAACAATTTAATCTGAAAGGTTCTTGGTCACTGGGGTTGATATGAAATCTTGAACATCCTGCCCTAGCCAAATGAGGTGGAAGCAATTTAGCTCTGTAAAGGGACTTCAACTTTGCATATTCCTGCTTCATTTCCTCAAGGTTGATAGGCACCAAAGTCCTCACTCGGTTCACTCAAGTCAAAAATCTATTGAATATCATCTCTATTAATGCTTAACAAAACCTTTCCATCATTATCCCTAATTACCCGTGTGACAGGGTCATATCTTGCAGCTACTGCCCTAAGTAGGTCTACATTAGAGAAAAAATTCAGTACCACTAGCTTCCCCATATCATACATCCATCCATTTGAAAAAGGGTGAGGAAAATTCCTCTATCCATACCACAATCTGAACATTTCCAAACCCATGAGAGGATCCCTAGCATCAACTATGTTGGAACAATTGTATACTAACCCCTCCCCCAGGATTTTCCCTCGCATCAGAACCAATCCCTTCTTTCTATCATTCGTTGACAAGGGAAATTGATCCAGGAAATCATCATACAAATTTATTTTTAAATAGTCAATCTTCCTAGAATGTTGCTTGGGTGGTGCCATCTCAGACAAACTAGGGCTTCTTATAACTTCACACTTCAAATAGCTAGGACTAACCAGAGATATGAAATTACAGAACAAAATATTGCAATTTCTCACAATTTAAATAAACTATAGCCCTAAAACATTTATCAAAAAGCCCTATGATAAGTACAACAAATATTTTCCTTAATTCAAGCACAGAGTGACTGAGAAACACATAAATTAACTCATGGCTCTTTTCGCAGAAATCCCAAATTCCAGCTGTCAGGGTTCACAACCTTGCTCTCGGCTCTGAAACTGCTTTGCAAAATATTTGAATGCTTTGTGACACACATAAAGTAGGAGAATTTATTTTATTTTGATCAAATTGTGCCAGTAAATGTCTCATCCACCATTAAAGCTCACTCGTGCATTGCAGGAACAACTCCAACCAAATTTGATGCAGATTTAAATTCGAGCCATCAATCCTTCATTTTGATCAAATCATCAACGACTCCCTTCAAAACAGGCTAACACAATCACTAACATGGCCATAAGGGGCCCACCATACCATACGCTATGAAGGAAGTCCACGTGGCAGTTGCCCACGATATCGCAGTCGGTAAAAATCCTGCTACTTCGGATCACGCAATGGTGGGCAACCGTAGATCTTGAGCATCAATGATCTCATTCCTTCAACATAGTCATCAGCCCTATCATTAACCCTTGAGCATATTTTCCATCAAGATTATAACACATCCGTCAATTTGAATCACGTGCATCTTAAGAGCACTTTAGTAACCCGCCTTTTAATGTATTTAAGGCCAGATTAATGTTCCACGGTATTTCCTTTATTCTTTCGGCTTCATTAGATGAGACACGTGGCGACTGCCCATGATATTGCGATTGACCAAAGCACTGTGGTGGGGCCATCACGGGATGGCGAGGAATGGCTAAGATCAAATGGTAGTTGATCAATGGTCGCACAATTTCATCCCCCAGAAGGACACATGGCGACCGCTCGCAATATTGCAATCGGTAAAAATCATGGAGCTTCCGATCACGTGATGGCGGGCAACCATTGATATCTGAAGACAATTTGATCAACTGTTGCACGAATTCGATCCCTTCTACAAAATAAAACATTCATTAAAAAGGACTAGGGGACATCACTAGGCCAACGATAAAATATGACATAAGTTGTTTTTTAAAAGATGAAACACGGGGCCAACCGAGACTTAGGAAATAAAAACCTATGGAGGAAATAAAGTATTAAAATCAAAGGGACTCGGCCTAGACGAACCGATATGACATAAGTTGTTTTCAAACCCCATAAAAAGTAATAGCGAAATAAAATCCAACCAAAGCATGAAATAAACATTAGGGTTTTACATGAAAACAAAGCTAAAACCCCAACCCTTAGAAAACTCGAACACCATGAAAGACTAGAGACATAAGGCAAAGCATGAGTGAAAAACAAGGAGCAAAATACTGAAGTTCCATCGGTGGCTCCAGTTGGGGACATTCATTCCACTGGAATGAAGCGAGAATCTAGAATCTCAGGTAGAGCAGATCAAGATGCAGAGATGACCAAAAAGGGATTGTTCAGACAAAACAACCCCAACTATGTACAAAATATATACAATATATACAAACCTAAACTACTATTCATGGAAAAGAATACTTCAAGTGAAGTATAACTTCAAGAACTATCCATGAACTAGCAGTTCCAGAAGATCTCATGTCATATCTTGGAGGAAGTTCTCAAGGATCTTATATGTTATGTGTTAAATCTGTCATAAACCCTTAGATGTTTATGAATTTGACTCCCTCAATGGATATATAGCACTGATGTAAGTTGTACTAATTTTTATGGTTCAGTATTTTGTTTGTCTTTACCTAGCGCTTGCTACAGATTCCAACTCAATGATTATTTTACACTGTGGAATGAGTTGTAGTTATCTCATGCTCCAAATAGTTGATATTACTGATGAAAAACCAATTCTATTCAATATTATGCTATTATGTTGAGCTATTAAATGAGATTATCTATTGTTGTTAATGTTGTTTATGATAATTCTGTAGAGGTTGTAAATGCATTAAGGGATCACCCTCCAGGGTCTTGGACAGCCCAAAGTGTAGGAGGTCCTTAAATTCCTCTTCATTTGGTCCAGGTCCTTTGAGCTACCCTTGATTGGAATTGGAAATTCCATAGGTAAATTAGAAGACCAACCTGGTTACAGTAAAAACAACCAACAGGTAGAGGAGAGAGAGATACATGGATTCAGTGAGAGAGAGACAGAGGGAGTGGGAGAGAGATAGAGGGTAGAGGGTTAAGGGTAGAGGGGAGGGAGATAAGAGTGAGAGAGAGAGAGAGACTTGAGAGAGGGAGAGGGGTTAGGAGGGTGAGACTTGACAGAGAGAGGGAGGGAGGGAGGGAAGGAGGGAGAGAGATAGGAGGGCAGAGGGTTAAGTGTAGAGGCAGAGGGTTTAAGGGTTTAGGAGTTTAAGGGTTAAGGGTTTAGGTTAAAGGTAGAGGGAGAGATAGAGGAGGAGGAGGAGAGGACCCCAGAGAGGGAGAGGGGCAGGATATCAAGATAATTTGAGAGAGAGAGAGAGGGAGGGAGTGGGAGAGAGATAGAGGGAGGGAGGGTTAAGGGTAGAGGGTAGATGGTTTAAGGGTTTAAGGTTAAGGGTGGAGGGGATAAAGATAGAGGGAGTGAGTGAGTGAGAGAAAGACCTAAGAGAAAGAGAAGGGGTAGGAGGGAGAGACTCGAGATAGAGTGAGTGAGTGAGAGAGAGACCTCAAAGATGGAGTGGCAGAGAGGTAGAGAGAGAGAGAGTTAGGAGGGGGAAGGGAGAGGGGACGAGTGTTGAGGGTAGAGGATAGAAGGTTTAAGGGTTTATGGTTGAGGGTTTAGGGAAGAGGGGGTAGGAGGGAGATACTTGAGAGAGAGAGAGAGGGATGGAGTGGAAGAGAGATAAAGGAAGGGAGGGTTAAAGGTTAAGGGGAGAGAGATAGAGGGAGTGAGTGAGTGAGAGAGAGAACTAAGAGAGGGAGAGGGGGTAGGATATTGAAGATACTTGAGATAGAGAGAGAGGGAGGGAGTGGGAGAGAGATAGAGGGATGGAGGGTTAAGGGTAGAGGGTAGATGGTTTAAGGGCGAAGGTTAAGGGTGGAGGAGCAGAGATATGGAGTAGTGAGTGA
>VDFB02058242.1:536502491-536611203 GCA_007258455.2 Sequoia sempervirens
ATAAGGGTTGAGCCCAGCATGCAGGTGTTTGGATTTCATTGGGAAGGTCTTTATCTGATGCTTTTTTATAGGGAAGTCTATTGGAAAATCCTCCCTCCTTCAAATTTGGCATAAAACTCCTGAGGATGAAAGTCGCTGAGACCAGTTGGATCTCTTATCGACTAGCTGTTGTGCTATATTCATTCAAAAATCCTCAGGTTGCCCAGACATTTTTATTCACCGTGGGTTTCTATATGTCTCCCCGACTGCTGAAGTCACACCAAGGTTGTTCACAGGGCCAGCGTCGGGGAGAAGGCTTCACTTCGAGGAGAGGTCTAGTCGAATGGCGGAAGTCTCGGTGAAATGGTTTGCCTTCAGGGTAACGTCTCGCCGAAGGGATAGAGGTCTCACCGAAGTAAAGCGGTCATTGGTAGGGAGAAGGATTTGTATTCGCCATAACCTCTAGCTGACACACGAGAGTCTCCCCGATATGGTCTCAGCTCACCAAAATTTTGTCATCTTGTTGAGAAGTCTTGGCAACCGCCAGGAGGTCACACCGAAGAAGGATGTCATCAAGTGAGGTTTCGCTAAAACTAGGTGGTTTCGGTGTAATGTCTCGCTGATAGGGGGAGTCTCTCTAAAGCGAATGGAGCTCTCGGCGATAGATTTTGAATTCGGCTAGAGGTCTTGTCGACTGCATAATGTTTCATCGACATGGAGTCTCATCGGTATAACCTCTGGCCGACAACATGTGGTCTCCCCGAAAGAAGATCTGAGCTCACCAAGAAAGGAATGCTTCGTCATGAAGTCTTTGTGACCATTGGTGTCTCGCCGACGGAGGAGCACAGCGATATAAAGGAGGTATCATTGGCATGAGGTCTAACCGACCGCAAGCAGTCTCACTGAAATAAATGCCTTCGATGTAGTATGAGAGCTCGGGGAAAGGGAAAGTAAAGTCGCCATGATGTCTCAGCAAAAGCAGAAGGTCCTGTCGATAATGGAGGGGTCCTGATATGTGTTTTTCCTTCAGCAAGAGGTCTCACCGATAATGAAGGGTCTCCCCGATATAGATGACATCCCCATAACATCTTGTCATCGGAGTGATGTCCTACCGACCCAATGAATATTGTGAAGTAAAATGAGCTCTCAGTGAAAAGAAGAGACTTCGGCGAAATGTCTCAGCGAAGGGAAGATGTCTCGCCGACATGAGGTAATATCGGCGTAAGGTCTCGTCGATCCATCAGAGTCTCAGGGAAGTGGAGGCGTCAACGGAAGGATCTCACCGAGAGAAGGATGGCTTCAGCAAAGGTCTCATCGACAAGGTAAAACTCTTGCCAAAATAAACGGAATCGGCAAAGCAAGTTTTCATTGCCATGAGGTCTCGGCGATTAGGAGATGTCTCATCGATAGGATGTGCCTTTGGGGAGAATGAATACATTCAGCGCAATGTCTAGGTGACTCCGAAATGTCCTGGCGAAAGAGGGAGTCTTTGATGAAAGGTCTCACTGACCCAGCAATGTCTCGGCGATAGGGGGTGAGTTCGGGGTAAGGTCTCCCCAAAACGAGGAGGTCTCACCGAAAGGAAATAAGCCCGAGGAGAATAGAGTGATATCACCACAAGGTCTTCCCAACTGACGAAGGTCTCCCCGACATAAAGAATGAGCTCGCCAAAGGATTCTGAGCCTCGCTGTGACATCTTGTCAACCCGATAGGGTCTTTCCAATACAAAATGAACTCGGCGTGGCTCGCTGTGACTTCTCCCTGACTGATGTTAGTCCTTCTGATAGCAATAGACCCACCAATGGAAAAAGGATATTGGTATGACTTTTGAAGCTTGATATGAGCTCTTTCTGACCATCGTGTGTCTTGCTGAATGCTGCTGCAAGGTCTAATCACATCGGGGAGACATGATTAGTGTCTCACCAAAATGTGATCTAGTTTGAACAACCTTTGACCTTCTAGTGATCTCATATGGCACAAGTTCAACCAATCAGGGGAGGCTACAGGAGAGCCGTGGAAGTTTGACCCCCGTGAACAAGATCAACAGAGTGAAAGCGATGTGGAGTCAGCTCTGGGCTCAGAGGCTTTCAAGGCAGCTCAGCAAGGAGGTTCGAGAGGGACACAAGGACCAGAGGTTAATGCTGAAAAGATCTAAAAGCTTCTCCTAGGGGTGATCTTTCACACCGACATGGACAACAAGGATTCAATCAAACATAGCATTAACTACATGAAAAGATCTAGAGGCAATTTTTTCTGAAGACAGATATTTTGTAAGCCCTAGGGGCCGACACACTTTTGTATATATGGAATTTTTGCCTCTTTGTAAAAAAAGTTCTCCTGGATGCTTTTTGAAATTCTATGACTTCTACAGTCCTCTCTCAGATTAGAAAGATTTTGTAACTCATTTTGGAGCATGATATATAAATTTTTCCTAGGTGACTATTGATGTTCGGATTTCCATCTTGTTCTTGCAGAGTGTTGTGCATTTCAAGTTCATAATCAAGTTATTTTGTGAATTTCTTAGATTCCTTCATGACTTTATCTTGTGTTTCCATGCCTTCCTTTGCAAAAGCATCATTATACAAATCACAAACTGTGTTTACACAATCACATATGGATTCTAGTCTATGAAAATTATTTTCCTCTCTGGAAAAAGTGTGTGAATCAAACCTGTTGTGACATATTAATGCATAGATTATACAAATTTGATGTGTAATCTTATGTTCATCATCATTATTCAAGTGTAATCAAAGTATCTCTTTGTTCCTGTCATTTTGGTGCATCACCATAGGATTTAATTTTTATTTTTATGCATTATCCTTCTCCGTTTTCCTTCTAAGATCAGTAGTTAGGTGACACCAAAGGAAGCTGGCCTTCTCTGGAGGTTGACCTCTATCTTTAAGTGACCCACAGCTTTGGAGGTCTTCCCATGTTACACTGAGGTGTTGAAAATCAGGATCAACAAAGGTGCAACTTCAGGTGATAACAATATTCTTTTATAATTTTCATTATTCTTATTTATTTTACACTTACATTTACAAATACACTATTTTCATTTATTTCTCATGTAGTTTAATAGTTTGATCGATTCATATTATATGTGTTGAAGACTTTAGAATTTCAATTACATTAATTTATGGATATGTTGTATCTATAACACTACAAAACCATATGCTCTTTGCATTTACACTTGCATTTAAAAATACACATTTATATACATAGATATAGATTTCTTTAATGATATGTTGCATTTATTGTTCTAAGAGCATCCAGTAATTGCATTTACATTTACATTTAAAAATACATATGTGTGTGTGTGTGTGTGTGTCATTTATATTCAGTGTTCAAAACAACCCATTAGGTCTGCACATGGATAAAAATTTATAAAATCAGATCTCCCCATATGTTTTGTTGAAACCTAGGCTTGAACCTCTTATTTTCACATGATTTTCTTCACAAAACTCTTTGAGGACAGCAGCTATACCTTCTTTTTATTTCTCATCCTACACCCTATTCATGCATCCTACAATTACAACAGTATCCATGGGGCCTCTTATGCAAGATACAGTAATCACAAAAAGTGTAAGAGCCCCTTTATATCATGTTTGAACTACAAAACCCTCAAAAAAAGGGTAACCAGGCTGTATGCAAAGAAATGAATCTTTCCAACTCAAATCAATGCCTTAAGCCCTCAAATCAGATTCAAATCAAAGCTAACACATATCTTCATGACCTAGAATTGATTTCACATCAAAATATGGCTGCATGTGACCGTACAGTGCTGCATAACAAGAAAAATATAAAAAAATTGAAGAAAAACACAGATTTTTGAATGTCAAGAGCTTGTATTTTAAATCCTCAACCATCAACAACCATTACAATGATCACTTTATGCCTTTTAAATGCCTTTACATGTCAACCACTGAACAACCACCTCTACAACTGATTTTTTAATCTTTTATGATCACATGAAATATAAAACACATTAATTTCAAGGTTGTTAACATCACTATTGAAATGTTTTAATTTTTTGACCTTTCAAACATTAAAAAGTGCATCATTAAATTATTTATGTAATGGCATAAAAATTAAAAACATCATGAATTAATTATGTAACCACATAAGTCAAATATAATTCTATCAATAAATTAATATCAAATAGATAATATGATCCCATAACTCATACATTTCAATGTCATTGATCTTCTTTTTCATCCAACTCTTTGTCTGTCTCATCCGATCCAGATTCGACATTGTAAGGATTGGTCATATCATCATCATCATCATTGATATTAGTTTTGATAATGTCATCATCCACACAGATATCATCTTCATGAACATTAACTCCTACATCATCATGATCTAGTTCCTCCTCTTCGACATCTTCGTCAAGGACATCATCAACTAACTGTTGATCTTGATCATCATCTACATCATCTTCTAGTTCTTCGATATCTTCTTCTTCCACCACATTGTACTTTACTGGCCTTCCTCTTGGATCATTTCTAACAACAAATGACCAACTCGGTTTACCTGGAACCTCTGAGTAAAATACCTGCTCACATTGGCTTGGAAGAACATAGGGCTCATTTCCAGCTCGCTCGATCAACCTTGTATTAACCATGGTAAATCCATTATCACATTCAATAACAGTTCTCTCAGGATCATTTTCATTCAATCATTGCTTGTACCATAGGATGACAAACATAATTAATCTGAAGGACTTAAAGTCGCACTCAAGTATATCATCCAAAATCCCATAGTATCAATTTTCTGAAACTTCTGGATGTATGTCGCTTCTAGATGACACATTAGTCACTTGAAAGACTGCAATTATATCAGAATCACAAGTTTTCTTCATGTCATCCAACATTTTGATTCAAATTTTATGGCCATTTCACCACATAGCCTTGTGGTGTTTCACCTGCAATATGTCAAACATGTAAAAATTATTGCAATATCATTAGTTGATAAACATATTTATTCTTGGTCGAATGTATGCAAAGAAAACAATCTCAACATATATATACATCAATATAATTGAAAATAATTAAATAATATGGGTGATTAATATATTTATATGTACTTGTTTATCTCTTAAACCATATGCTAAAACAATTTCCCTTTGTGTAACATTGGAATCTCCATTACGATGAGCTTCTTTAACCAATGAAGCCACACCTTCCCATGTTAATGCGCAACCAAATTTTTGACATCATTCAATCCATACCATCATCCAATCAAGATTGTTGGTGATGTACAAATGTAGTGCATCACACTCTCGACCAATTGTATGAAAAAAATTTGAAATTCACAAACGACGTATAATTAGTTAAATACCACAGTATACGACCTTAATTTATAATTGATGTATATTGAAGATTAAAAATTAAATAAGTACAATATACATAAAAACCATATGTAAATGTATTCCAATTAATCTCCATGACCATCTTATAATTACCTCTCACTTTCCCTCAATCTACCTTCCCCATCGTACTCCCCTTCAAATTTGTTAATGGAGTTGGGATCCCAAAATGTGATCTTACATAGATCTTGTTGTAAACTTAGGAAGATATTCACTAATGTATACCTCATGGTCCGTATACAATATATCCCTCCACCATAGAACCTTTCAGGATGTGCCTGTCTAACCAAAGCCTTCAAAATTTTAAGTGCTCTCAACCATCCACATTGACCTTTGTATGTGTCCACACAACACCCTCCCTAACTTGGTGTATGAGGTAGTGTTCTCAGGCATTGACAAATGTCGCTGTAGACACTTTTGCATTTCACACATTAGACTATGAATTTTTCTCCAATAATTTATATTCTTATGGATTTCTTTTACTACCATCTACAAGTGATTCAAGGTGCAAATATATTAACGAGATTTAACAAAAATATACAATTATTACATAACAAGTAAAACAAATGGAAATTATAAGATGTATACAATGAATTGAACAAATATCGCTACTTAACTCATGTATTTTCCAAGATCATATATAACTTGCTTGACATTGTTGTCAGTTGTCTAGGAGAGATAGAGGTAGAACGATCGCAAACAATTATAAAATGATCTTTTCATTATTTTTCTAAAAGTAGGTAAACACAATACACCTAAAAGTACATGCATTATACAAGTGTATATAATATACCAGAATAATTACCTTAATGAAGGTATGCTAATCATGTGTTTTCATCCCTGACCCAAATTCACCTTTCTTTGTTATTATATTGTTTATGTTCGCAACAAATCCTGTGGGAAATCTAATTTTTCATATGACTTCTTTTATAGAATTGTTACTCTAATAACCAAAAGGGCACTTATATTAATTTGGTCTCCATTTCTATTTAATTGAATGACATTTTTCATTGCATGATTGGCTTCCTGAATGTCACTACAAATTTTGACAATTTTTTCTTTGTCATGCCTTCCATCCAATATTTTCCATAACGTTTCTATTATATTCTTTCTTATATGCATTGTATCAAACAAATGCACAATTTGTAGCTGCTCATAGTAGGGCAACCTACTAAATTGTCTAGGATAATTTTTTAGTCCCTGTGGAAGTCGGCCATTAATGTCTTGACGACCTTCATGAAGCATATAAGTTAAACAAATTAACAATGACAATAATTGTCAATTACAACATGAGTAAACACAACACAATATAAAAATATAAATTCAAAACATATCATATATGATAGATAAACAATTTGATCTGATGTATAACCTTGACGATTAATTCTATTATATTCCAACTTCCATAGACGAGGTGTCATTCTTCGTGGTTTTGATGTAGTCTCCTCTTTCCCATTGAAAATATTTTTTTCAGTAGTTCAATACTTATGATTTCTATTGAGGAAGTTCCTATACTCATCAAACACCTGCTTTCCTAAACTTGTTGAACGACGAGATTTCATCTTGGGACCACAAATTGGACATGCAAATTTTCCCTTTGTGTGAAGACCTACAAGATCATATATAATTGGATAAAATATGTCAATTTTTATAATTATATATAATGAATAGATTATTTTAAAAACATGCATGATATCTACTTCATCAAATTAAATATTGTTAAATTGTAATCGAACGTTATAACATACCACAAAAATGTGTTAGCCCTGGGGCATCATGAATTGTCCATACAAGCATTGCATGGAATTGAAATGTCTTTGTCCTATTGGTCTAGAGACGTCATACATAGTGACGCCATTCCATAACTTTATTAACTCATCGATAAGAGGTTCGATATATACATTCATATCTTTAACTTGGTACTTACCTAGTTGAATCAACATAAACATTACATAATTATTATAACCATTTTACTGTAATATATATAAATTAATGTACATCACTATTGAATGAAAAAAATATAAGTCATTATGCAACAAATAAGACAAATGAGATGCTACTATGTTAAAGAAAATTGATGTAAATAAATACCTGGAACAATCATTGACAACATTATGTGCTCCTTCTTTATTGACATCCATGGAGGAATGTTATTATTGATAAAAAAAATAGGCCACACCGAGTAAATAGATATCAGATCTCCAAATGGATTGACACCATCTGCTCCCAATGAAAGCCTGAGATTACGAGGTTCTTCTTTAAAGTGTGGCCATTTTTCCTCCATGTCCCTAAATGCAGAACCATCTGCAGGCATTCAAAGAATTTAATCTCCACTTCTATTTTGTGCATGGTAATCCATAAATTGTGCTTAGCTTTCACACCTAAATAATCGTTGCATACATGGAATAATGGGGATATAATGAAGAACCTTTTGAGGCACCTTTTTTGTTAGTTGATCTATTTGATATCTACTGATATGACATTCTGGGCATTCTGTTACAAATTCATGTTGTTTATGATATATAATATGATCATTGGGACATGCATCTATTGCTTGATACTCCATTCTGATATCTTTCATAATGGTAGATAAATCTCGGTATGAGTGAGGTAAAATATTTGATGGTGGTAAAAAAAATTCACCAATCAATCTACAACAAAAAATAATTTGTTAATATAAAGAATATTAATGGTACATATTTCATCCTTTATTTACTAGTGATGAACTAACAACAATTAAAATAGATGAAAAAAGATGACATATATGACATACCTTAACATCTATGAGATTGCCATGTTTGATAAACCATTCATAACCTTCAAGTTCAACAACAAAAATACAACAGAGAGAAGAGTTGTTTGGGAGCCTTCATAAAGGGGCTCATATGCCTTCTCAAGTACAGGTAAATCATGAACATAATCAAAGTCATATTGATCATCATGATCAGCTCTACCACTAAATATGTCATGGATCAATGTATTCGTACCATCATCTTCAACTGTGTTTTCTGGCGCATGATCATCTTCTTCCATAGGATCATTAACTTTATCTTCGATATTCACAGCTCCACGTTCATCCACTTGCAAAACCACATTCTTTGGGCCGTGATAATCCATATCATCTACCCTAGGGCACCCCACCTTTATAATAATGATAGACACAAATAAACCATGATCATGATCAAGTGATTATATATATATAATGTTAAAACGATATAAACATTTACAAATTCAATCAATATAAACACATATAATGAACAACTTACCAATGGATGATAATCATGCCACCCTTCAACGTGACCATGTTGCCTACAATGTTTCTCAGCTATTGTGATTAAAAGTTGTCTCGTCTTTAAGCCCTTGCAATTATTGCAAGGACAATAACATTTCCCATCACCCTTTCTTTTCAATCTAGCCCACAATCTATTAAGTGTCTCTTCATTTTGTTCTGGACTAATATTATCTGACATGATTTTTCTTTACCAAGCTTGACTATTTAGATCTTCAAAAAATATCAAACTCACACTCCAATAATTTTTATTCATAGATAGGTAACATAAATCTAATAATTCTGATATTTTACACCAAAAAAATTTGGCATGCAACCACCCCTCAAAAGAGAAGATAGTTTGAAGTTAATGACCCAAAAAAACACTTTAAAATGCTAATTCCAAAACTTATTAAATTTTAATTTTACTATGATTTCCAACCGTTAAGACTCCTAAAATCAGAATATTGAACTTGATCACAAACTTCCTACAATGATGGAGGTAGCGATAGTAAGAGAAGTGACCTATTCTAAGGAGCAACAAGTCGGAATCATCATTGCTAATGTCAATACGATTTATCATTTTTAGTTAAAGATGCAATATGTCACTTCTTATGACAGCTTATCCCTAGATAGAGACCCTCAACATTGAGAGAGAGCCCTAATCACACAAGGAAGCACACACTAGTAGAATTTGGAAAATAAATGACTAGGTGACTAAAAATTTTAGTCACAACAACTAAAAATGACTAAATTCTGCTCATTTTTTGCAACTCACTATAAATGAGTAAATAAATTACTAGTTTGGTCATTGATTAAAAATTATTTAGTCACACAAATAAAAATGACTAAATAGTTAGTCATTTATTTAGTCACAATCCATTTGAATAAATCATTTAAGGAATCAAGAATATAGCCCACCAAAATACTCTAAAACTTTAATAAACATACCCTAAAACTTTTGTCAAAATCTTATTTCCAGGCGTAGCCCACCAGAATGGAGTTTTCATTTTAATAAACATACTCTAAAACCTTCGTCAAAACTTTATTTTCAAGCATAGACTACCAAAATGGAAAAGTGTTTCTGTAAAGAATAACAGAGAACGGCGAGGAGATGTGCATGAAAGGAGGCATAAGATTCATTGCTGCTTATCTCATTCCTGCTCTACTCAAAAAATCTTACATTGTTCCCGCTACTATTTGTAATCTAGGTATTTACTTGACATATATTTGCATAATCTCAAATTCCTTCAGAGGCTTTTGAAGTGTCAATGTATCCTATATAGGGTTTAGAATGATTTCTTTTAATTAAAAAAATAAATAAATGATGCATTTCCCTGTAATTAGATAATGTGGAGATCTCCTAAATCTGTCTCAGCACACTATCCTCTTTGGCACTATATTCATTACTCCAGCTACTAGGGTTTTGCATGTGACATCTTTAATATCTTCATGACTGTGGCTTTAAATAGATCTCAGTCTTTGCTTTAATCCTTTTTATGGTAACCCTTGAGTTCCATAATCCACTTTCAATCTCTTCTAAGAATGGTGTCTTAAGCTAGACTACATAGTATGCATATAAAGCAAGTCCTTCATACCTGCTATTGTTCCAAACCACCACTCACTGCCTTGCTTAAAATGTTGCTTCCATAAGCACAATAGCATGTTTTAAAATCATGGTTGCCAGTGATTGACCATTAAGGTCACCACTTTCATCATGAAGATACAATGAGATTTTTGTCTTCAAACTCAAGGCATTATGCATGATAACATTGTGAATTGTTTGTTTTGTATGATTTGATTTTCTTGCACATTTACTGCTTTGCTAACTTCCTTTAAGATTGGGTATTGCACCCTCAACTGCAATCTCAAACAACTCACTCACTATCACTGAAGATTCCTTTCATGAGCATCCTTCTATAAAATCAAACTATGCCCTATAGACTGCCTACTTACTACAAGTGACTCATTGTTTCATGGTATTGTAGTTCTTAAGATCCTTCAACCTTATTGACACTACTTCACAGTCCACAAGGTATTATTCACTATTCTCCCATCTTTGATGAGTCTCAAAACACTGCTCAAATATTTAATCCACTACCTCCATTATACATTAATGGCTAAGGAGAAACATTGAATCTATGATTACCACTGTTACTTCATTTGGACAGTCATTCCCTAATTGCATTTTCCTTGTCTAACACTACCAAAAGCATTTGAAAAACCCTTAAAGTCAGCAAGGGGGTAAGGAAACTCACTGTTAAAATCTCCACTTTACTATGCAAGGTTTGAGCTTTATTATCTTGTCACTGCTCAGCCTCTTTTTGACTGTCACATCTCAAGTGACTGTCATTCTTCTTACCGTGGATTGCATTTAAAAATGTCACTAAGCTACATAGTGTGCTTGTTATTGGCTACAATCTTTAGATTGCAAGATTTTTTTATTACCTACAATGTCTCAATATTTTTGGTATTGCAACCTCACTAATCCGCTATAGTTATTGTTTATGTTTTTGTTACCCAATTTTCACATATGGGCTCAATCAGGGGAAATTATGTTTTAAATTTGGCACATGGATTAAATGTGGCTCCCATAAGGGTTGAGCCCAACGTGCAGGTTTTTGGTTTTCATTGGGAAGGTCTCCATTTGATGATTTATCAAGCAGCTTAGTTGGAAATCTTGCCTTAGTCAAGTTGGGCATAAAATTCCTCTAAGGAGAAAGTCGGCAAGACCTTCCAGAAGTCTCGCCGACCAACTAGTAGGGGTTCTATTCATTTTTGAAATGTCTCAGTCAGCCAAACATTTTAATCACCGTGGGTTTTCATATGTCTCCCCAACATGCTGAAGTCTCACCGACCGACTGCACCATTGGAGTCTCGCCAAAGGATTTTTCCTTTGGCATAAGGTCCGGTCGACGGATGGAGGTCTCGGCGAAAGCTTGTGCCTTCACTATAAAGTCTTCCCGACCGGTGGGAGTCACGCCAATAGTTTTTCACCAGGCCATCACCAGAGATAAAGTTTTACATTTGCCATGAGGTTTCACCGATAGCGAAAGGTCTCGCCGAAAGGGATTGATATCGGCGTAATGTTTCGCCGAAGGCCGGGGATCTCGCAGAAGAAATAGGAGCTCGGGGAGATGTCTCGGTGACTAACGAAGGTCTCAGCGAAGAAATATGTCATCAGGGAAAAATGGTAGAGCTCGCTAAGATGTCTCGGTGACCGAATGATGTCTCACCGACACAGAATTCCTTCGACGTAGGATGATGGTCTCGGGGGAATGTCCTACTGACACAAGGAGGTCTCGGCGAAAGAAAGGAAGCATTTTTGACATGATGTCTGGCCAACTACTGATGGTCTCACCGAAGGTTTTTCCTTCGGCATAAAGTATGCTGACATAGCGATGTCTCCCCGAAAAATGAAGGAGCTCGGGGAGAATGAGGGAGCTCACACTGATGTCTCGCCAACATAGGGATGTCTCCCCGAAATGAGGTGAGCTCTTGGCAAAGGAAAGTGAGCTCGCCAAGAGGGTTTACCATCGGCATAATGTCTTGCTAACCTGCGGGAGATCTTACCGAAAAGAGATTATTATCGAGGAAGGGAACTTTATTCACCATAAGGTCCTGCCGACAGATGAGGGTCTCAGTGAAAGATTGTTCACAAGGCCGTCGGCGGGGAGGAAAAATATTTCCTTCGGCAAGAGGTCTGACCAAAGGGGAAAAGTCTCACCGACAAGGTGGATTTTTGCCAAAGTAAAGTGGCATCGGCGAAATAATTTGAGCTATCCGTGACGTCTGGCCGACCAGGTGTAGCCTCCTCGACAATGAAATGAGCTCACCTAATGGAGGGGTCTCGATATGTGTTTTTCCTTTGGCAAGAGGTCTCACCAACAACAAAGGTCTCGCCGAGAGATGATAGCTTCGCCAAAAGGTCTGGCCGAATGGGGAGGGTCTTGCCAACAGAGGAATCCCCTCGGTATAATGTTTGAGTTCAGCAAAAGGTCTTGCCGACTAAAGGTGGTCTCGCCGAGATGAAAGGTGCTCAGTGAAAGGTCTTTCCGAAACATGGTAGTCTCATCGAAAGATGATCAGAGCTCGGGGAAAGCGGAATGCCTTCGGCGTGAGGTCTTGCCGACCCAATAGGGTCTCGCTGAATGGACATTTGGAATCGGTAAGAATCTTGGCTGAGAGAGTTGACTTCGACATGAGGTCTGGTTGACAAATGAAGGTCTCAGTGACAAGATGAGAGTTTGGTGAAAGGTCTCGCCGACCAGGCAGTGTCTTCTCGACTGGATGGGCTCTCACCAAAATAGGAAGGCTTGCCATGAGGTCTTCCCGAAAGTGAAATTTCTTGTCGATGGTGTATATGATAGCGATAGGACTCTTGGCACTCGCTATGACTCTTGCTGAATGTGGGTGTCTTGGCGATGAAATGTGCATTATCGGTATAACTCCTGCAGCTCAATATGAAGTCCTGCCGACAGTCCCAAGCTATGTCGATCGTCCTGTGAAGTATATTCGCATCAGGGAGACACGATTAGTGTCTCACTGATATGTGATGTTTTTTGAGGGACCCTTTGACCATCTGGAATCTATGGGGCACGAGTTCGACCAATTAGATGGGAGCTAAGGATGCACCATGAGCCGTTTGACTTCCTGACTCCCCCCTGTGGATGAGATTGATAGAGCATAAGCAACATGTATCTGCTCTAAGAATAAAGTGATGAATCAGATTGATATCCAAAAGGTGTCATCGAGCAACAGAAAGGCGAAGACCATAGGGACGGTTGGGATGTCAACTGGCAAGAGTTGATCGACATTTATGGTAACGCTCAAAAGCATTCAAAGCGGATCTAAGAGAGATTCAAAGAGGGACACGAGGACCCAAAGTTAATGCTGCAAAAGATCTTAAGGCTTCCCCTGAGGGTGATCTATCACCAAGATGGACACAAGGATGCAATCGGATGCAGAATTAATTTCATTTAAAAGATCTAAGGGTAGATCTTTATGAACGGATATTTTTGTAAGCCCAGAGGGGCCGACATCTTTTTGTATATAAGGCATTTTTTCCTCTTTGTAAAGGAGTTCTTTTTATGCTTTTTCTAAATTTCTGTGACTTTTACATTCCTTTCTCAAATTAGAAAACTTTTGTAACTCATTTCGGAGCATGATATACAAAATTTACCTTGGTTACCATTCATGGTTCATTTTTTGCCTTCTAGTTCTTGTGAAGTATTGTGCATTTTTAAGTGATTCATCAAGCTACTTAGTGAAATATTTCTTTTCCTTATAGCTTTGTTTCATGTTCGCATGCCTTTCTTTGCAAAAGTAGTATCATGTAGGTTATAAACTGTGTTTACTCAATTGCACATAAGCTTTTAATTTGTAAAAAGTCTGCTTTTCCTTCTTGAAAGTGTGTGCATGTCAAACCTATTTGTATGCATAATCTACAAAATCTTGTTGTGCAGTCCCATATCCATCATCAGTATTCAAGTGTAACTTGAGTATCTCATTGTTCTTCTCAGTTCGGTGTATCACCATGGCATTAGATTTATTTTTATGCACTCCTTCTCCCTTTCCCTTTAAGGAATCAGTAGTTTAGGTGACACCAAAGGAAGTCGGCCTTCTCCAGAGGTTGACCTCTGTTTACAAGAAACCCACATCTTTAGAGGTCTTCCCATGTTACACTAAGGTGTTGAACATCAAGTTCAATAGGGTGCAACTTCAGGTGATAATAGTTTCTATGAAGGCCTGGGGTTTGTACCCTAATCATGCTCTTACCAATGCTTTTGTCGGTATTAAAAAACAACCTTAAATCTTGGGTCAAAAAATTAGTTGTCTTGAAAAAGTTGTGGTATGATCTTGGATTGTACCCTAGAGTGTGTGGCAAGCTTGTGTTTGATCATTAAGGTATGTAAACATGATCAGGGAAATTTATCCTATATATCATGGGTCTTGCTTTAATACTTTCCATATTGGTTATTAGCAGATCACATTATTATAGTTTGCGGTAACCCAATATTGCATTCAAGTATGTAACAAACTTGGTTTGTAGTTTAAGCTATACACTTTTAAGTAACATTCATAAGGTTTAAAAAATCTTGATCACTCTCTAGAATAGCCCATTAAACATGGGTTGTGCTTGAATGCACTACATAATTGATATAACACAACCACTCTGCATATCAACCAGAGTTATAGGCTATTTATTGCAAGAGGTAATCACTCTTCGATCATGCTATAATTACATCCTAACCTGTTAAACTTGAGACAACCTGAATGCACCCAATGATGATTGAAACCTACATTATACAACCTGAATTAACTACATTATATGAGTGCCTCCATTTCTATCACAACATAGCCACATTAAACTTGGGTCACACATAAATGCATCCTATATTTGTTATAGCACAATTGTTCCACATGACCAATAGAGTTATGGATCACATAATTACAGTCACAAGAATTTGTTCCTTGGTTGTGATTGTTATCACCTGAAATTGCACCCTGTTGAACCTGATGTTCAACACCTCAGTGTAACATGGGAAGACCTCTAAAGCTGTGGGTCACTTGTAGACAGAGGTCAACCTCCAGAGTAGGCCGGCTTCCTTTGGTGTCACCTGACTACTAATCTTGTAAGGAAAAGGGGTAGAAGGAGAATACATTAACACTAACAAAAAACACTAACTCTATGGTGATGCACCAAATTTAATAAGAAGGCATATAACATAGTTTAAACACACAATTTCAATCAATGACAAAAGTTTTGTCATACACAACTCAATCACATATGTTTTCTGCATAAACATTTCATGAAAAGGTTCATATAGCTACACTCCTAGAAGGAAGGAATAACTCCACAACTAGAGAATACTGCATTTTGAACACATCTCACAACCTACAAAAATACATATTTCTCTACAGAAAGGTGTTGAGATAAGACATAACTACAAGGAATCATATAGTTTCACAAGTAGTTTCATCAATTATATGAATGCACACGATTTAATAGAGAGATTGAAAAGGTAAAGTATTTATACTCATTGATTTCAATGGTGAACACTGATATACATGTCTGTCATGAGCTACAAAACATAGCCTCTCTTTTGCAAAGACTCTACAAGTTACAGAAGTAGAAAAGTACCAAGTCCAAACTAACTACAAAAAAGGAAAAAAATTCCATATATACAAAAGATGTGTCAGCCTCCTAGGGCTTACAAAATATTAGTCTTCAGAAAGATCTACCCCTTAGATCTTTTCGAATGAAGGTAATGCTACATTCAAGTGTATCCCCCATGTCCCTGTCGGTGTGAAAGATCATCCTTAGGAGAAGTCATCAGATCCTTCTGCAACCATAGCATTTACTTCTGCCCCCCCGTGTCCACCTTCGAACCTCCTTGCCGAGCTACTTTGAATGCTCCTGAGGCTTCCTATAAATGTCGATCAACCCTTGCCAGTTGATATCCCAGCTATCCCTGTGGTCTCTGCCTTTCTGTTGCTCGATGAAACCTTCTGGATATCAATCTGATTCATCACTTGATCCTCAAAGTAGGTCCATGTTGCTTATGTTCCACTAATCTTCTTCACAGGAGTAGTCACGATAGTCAAATTTTCAATGGTTCATCTTTGGCTCCCTCTGATTGGTCAAACAGATGCCACATGGGGGTGCCAAATGGTCAAAGGTCACTCAGATTGAATCGCATGTCAATGAGACACTAATCGTGTCTCCCCAATGCGATTATGCCCTTTAGCAGTTATCGGCATAGCTCTCAACCGTCGGCAAGAACTCATATCGAGCTTCAAAAGTCATATCGATATCCCTAAAACCATCGACAAGACCATCGCTTTGGCCAGACATCATGGCAAACCCTCAGGAGTCATATTGATATCCCTTTCCATCGCTGAGACTTCCATCCTTCAGAGAGACCTTTCACCGAGCGCATTCCGCTCTCCCTGAGCTTCGATCATTCTTCTCAATGAGACTCCCATGGGTCGGCAAGACCTCTCGCCGAGATCCTTCTTTTGCTGACACCGCTTTACTTCGGCAAGACACCCATGTGTCGGTGAGACCTCTTATTGAAGGCAAAACACTATACCAAGACCCTTCATTCTTCGGCAAGACCTCATGCTTTCGCTGAGACATCATAGCAAGACTACCTTCCTTTGCGTCGATCTCACATCTTTTCGTTTCGACAAGACTCCCCTCCAGTCAGGAAGACCTTACAGTGAATTTCCTCCACTTCGGCGAGACCACCATTTGTTAGCGAGATATTACACCGACCGAACCCTTTGTCAACAAGTGCAGCCTCCTCGGCAAGACATCGCCTTGTTGGACAGACGATATACTGATGGTAAGATGTAATGGCGAACTCATCTCATTGTCCCCGAGCTCCTACTTGTTCGACAAGAAATTCGGCTTTCGGAGAAACCTTTTGTCGAAGTTATCCTGTTTCAGCGAGAGCTTACCCTCTATGTGCACCACGGTTGGTGAGACTATCGGGTCGGGGAGATATCTCCCCAAACTCAAAATATTATACCAAAGGCCCCCCTTCGTCAGCAGGACCCTCCTCATTCAGCCAGACCTCATGGCGAATGTAAAACTTTCTCTCTGACGACGGCCTAGTGAACAACTATCGGGGAGACTTTCCTCTATTAGCAGGACCCTATGCCGAAGGAAAAAAACTTTCGGTGAGCCTAGCCATATGTGCAGCGGTCGGCAAGAGTATAGCAACCCATGGCAATTAAACTGTCTGGCCAACTGGTATATTTCAAAAATGAAAAGAACCCCTTCTAGTCGGTGAGACATCTGGAAGGTCTTGGTGACTCTCTCCTTAGAGGATTTTCATGCCGAACTTGATTGAGGCATGCCTTCCAATTGAGCTCCTTGTGACTGAGAATCAGATGTATGATTTAACCCTTGATGCAAATGTCCCATTTGGCCTTCTTGAACATCTGAAACATAATTTATCCTGCCTGATTAAGCCCGCAGGTGAAAATTGGGCAACAGTGATCTTATGGTGATTACACACAACAAAATATGGACATGAAATTCTTAAAACCTTAAACCTCTAAAAATGAAATCTGATGAGATGTTGCTTTAAAATATGATTTTCAAACCTGGAACTACAAATCTGACTTCACAACTGAATTCTGTAAAAAGATAATGACTACCCTCAACCTGGCAATATCTTCTTGAATTTTTTTTATTTTTCCCAAGAAAATTGTCCTTAGTTCTCCACAAACTGTCTCAAGTAGAGCAAAACATTGTCGCAATAAATCAGGCGCGAACTCACTTTTCTTTATGTCGGCCACAATTTGATTTTTTTCTATTTTTCATGTTTGTCAAAATTTCGATGAAAACTGATAGTCGACATTTTGACGAAACCCAAGTTCGTCGAAATTTCAACAAACATTGGGGATAAACTTACAAAAAATTTAAAATTACACATCATATTTTACAAGCACCTGACGATACATCAAATTATACATATTTCGTTGGACATTTTCATCGGATTTTGTAGTCAAATGAGTTAGTGATTGTTGCTGCCAATGATTGTACTCAAGTGATATGGATGAAACAGATACTAAGAGATATCAAAGTGATATATGAAGAGCCTATTTCCATATACTATGAAAATTCAAGTGCAATAAACATCTCAAGGAATCTGGTACTACACTCTAAGACTAAGCATATTTCAATTAAGTTTGATTTCTTGAGGGAGAAATTGAATGAGAAAGAAGTCAGACTGGAATATGTGCCTGCCAAAGAACAAATTGCAAATATATTTACTAAGCCCTTGTTGAAGGATAAATTTTAGTATCTCATAGGGATGCTAGGGGTAATCACCCCTCCTGATAAGAACTAAAGATGCATTTATTTGCATCAATCTAAAAGCTTCATTGCTATATTCTGATCCAAATTGATGTTTTTGTGGTTGCTACTTAGGGGGAGTAGTCAGATGTGTGGATATGTGGTGCAGATCATGTGCATGGAAAGTTCATTGTTACCTTTTCCATTTATGTCAAAGGGGGAGAAGTGTAATGTGAAAAATCCTTGTGAAGAGAAGTTCAGTTGTGAGAAGTACAAAAGAAGTCAATCTGTTGGGTTGATGGTATTTTTCACATCATGTGTTGCCATCAATGCCAAAGAGGGAGATTGTTGGATGTTGTGGATATAGTTGTTGATATTTTTTTTTCATTAATGTCAACACTATTAGCATTTGGTGCATTGAAGACTGTATATGTTGAGGATATTGAGAAAATTGTAAAAGAAAGTATCTTTGGTTCCCAATGGAACTATGAAAGTCAAGAAGGCGTCATTTTTTGTACGATGAATATTAGCTGATGTGGATTAAATGATTTATTGTTGAATGTTTCTAGATCATCTACTGGAAGCTTCAGAGGTCCACGTAAAGTTTTGAGTATGTTGTGGTCTGATAGTGTGTTGTTGGTCTCTGTCAGTGTTCCTGAATGAAGTTTTTGTAATTCTTGTTCTCTCAGTTGTTGCAGATGCTTCTCTATTGTATCTTGGTGTTCTATGGTGTCTCTATATCATTCTCTATCTTGTGGTGTTTCCACATTATTCAGAGAGTTCGTGGTTGAAGATCCTTGTGCGCATGTTCGGTTTCTCTTATTTCTAGCCGACATGTTGGTGGTAGTGTGTTGTGGATCTTCGAGGTGTAATTATTTAAATTATTTTTGTGTTGGAAATGTTAGTTTGGGTCTCCACTATGTTTTGGCTGACCTTGGTGGATTCACATTAAAAGTTTGTTTGCAAATCTGGGCCGACATTACAAATATATTTTATTTTTCTCTAGCTGATGAAGTGGTGATGGAATTTCATGTAGCAGATATATAAGGGCGACTAGTTCAGTGTTGGTGATGATGCTTCGTGTGCTCCTATGTGTGTATGTGCTAATATCATTTGATTGTTGAGTAGAGTGTGAAGAAGAATGTGCGAAGTGTGAAGAAGTGTTGAGCTTAATTGGAATTGTAATCAGGCTTGTGAAGAAGCTATTTTCTCAGTTCACAAATCTTGGATGGTTTTAATCCAGACCCTATTGTGTACATTGAGTCCTCTTTTGTAATTGAGTAGTGAGCTCTAGGAAGTGTGCCTGAATGCATGCACATTCCCCTTATTGTTTCTTTTATACTTCTAGTAGAGTATAATCTTGCAGACTAACATCCACCATGGTTTTTCCCTAACAGGGTTTCCATGCAAAAAAATCTTTGTGCTATTTGTCTCTCTGATGTGTTGATTGTTTATGGTTAATTTCTTACTCATCAGATCTAAGGTTAAGTTAAAATTAAAGATATTTTTAGTTTGTTTTAGTTTTTGTCACAACTGATTCACCCCCCCTCTCATTTGTGTGTCTTTGTTTGAATGATATCCAAAATGAGATACCTCTAGCTCAATGTTGTTTTAAGTTTGAAAATATGTGGTTGTGAAATGAGGAGATGATACCATTAATGGTGGAATGGTGATGATTGGAAGTGACAGGACATGGCATGAAAAGTTTCCAATTCATGGAAAAAATAAGTGCAATTAAAGAAAAGCCAAAAGTTTGGAACCAAACCATCTTCAAAACCATCTTTGAAGAAAAAATGAGGTTGGAGAGTGAAATGGAAAATATAAACCAAAAGATAATCACACAAGGAATGACAAATGTGGAATTATTGGATGACAAAAGATTGTTGGTTGAGCATGCTAAAATCCTTGCCAGGGAAGAGAATTACTTGAAGAGAAAATCAAGGGAGCTATGGTTGATGGAGGGAGACATAAACACAAGATATTTCCATAATACATCAAAATCAAAACAAATAAGAAAATCTATCAAATGAATATGGAATAGTAATGGTATTATATTGGAAGATGTAAAAGACATACAAGATGAAGGAATGCAAATTTTTAAACAGTCATTGACTCTTGAGGAAGAGGAAATTCCAAAAAACATGACTGAAATATTTAGGGTAATTCTGAAGATAATCACACCAGAGAAAAATTCCCTTCACAAAAGAGGAGGTAATAAAGGCCATATTCAAACTACATCTAGATAAGTCACCCAGACCAGATGGATTCCCAAGTCTATTTTTTAGAAATGGTGGGAATTCATAGGCAATGGAGTATGGGAAATTGTGGAGGACTATAGGAAGAGGAAAATATTTTTGAAGAAACTAAACAACACACTAATAAATTTAATAAAAAGGAAAGAGGAAACCACTTATTTAAATACTTAAGACCGATGTCACTATACAACACAATATACTAGATAATATCAAAATCAATGGAAAACATATTGAAGTTGATTATGCTTGGAATTTATCCCCTGAGTAGAGTGGTTTCACCCCCAAAAGGGAAATAATGGAAGGTATAATAATAGCAAATGAAGCAATCCACTCAATTGAAACAAGGCAAAAATAAACGATAGTCAAATTAGACATAAGTAAGGCCTATGATAGGGTGAACTGGTGCTTTCTAGTGAAAATTCTAGAATCATTTTGTTTCAGGGTTGATTTGCTAGAATGGATCTTTAGGAGTGATCCCACAATACTGGTTTACAATTTTTGGCCAAACTGGACACTGAACTAATTTTTTCTAACTAAATCTTCACTTTCGGGCACCTATAGCGGCTAAACCGTGAGGAATTTGAAGATGATGAAAACTAGTGATTTGTGACATTTTTTTTGTAGATTCTAAATATATTTTTTAAATTTTTTTGGAATCAAATTACGCTTCTTTTTCCATCTCCTTCGAAAAACTAGTTTTTTTCAATAAACACCATTTTTAAGGAGTGACGCTCACTGTATAACACAATTTTTTTTCCATGAAGGATAAAATTCTATTTTTTTTGAATTTAGATTTTTACTATGATATCTAGTGCTTCCAATTGGTTTCATAGTGTTTTATTGAATATTTTCTCCTTAATCAAGTTTCAAAATCAAACCAATTACAATTCGGACATAGGCGACATATAACATAATTTTTTTGTATGTATCGAAATTCAAATTTTTTTTGTTGGATCAAGGACTTCAATATCTAGTGCACTCATATTTTCAAAAAAAATTGATAATCTTCTATTTTTCCACATGTGTAGAACAAAGAGCTTGATTTTCGGTGAAAAACCTACATTCACAAGAAATAAAAAATAAATATAATAATAAAATTAAATTTATTTAAAATTATACTTTTTGGGAAGCTTATAATAAGGACTAAATACTTACAAAATAAATTTTAAATGAATTCATTTGATCCCCCAAAAGGTAAATCAACAGTGGTTTTTTATCAACATTTTGATAGGTGTAAAGGAGACTCTGTTATAGGTATGGTTTAAAAATAGCGGGGTTCTATCCAAGGGGGTTTGATCTAAGGTAGTTTGATCAAACCCTCTTCAATTGGAATGCTTTAAATGGAACTTTTTAAGTCTTAAATCATTATATTTTCTAAAAATATGTGATTTCAGCAAAAAATAGAATCTCCCAGAAATTGTAAACTAGCTTTGTGGGATCACACTTAGATGCATATCAATAGTAAGATACTCAATGTTGATCAATAGAAATCCATGTGGTTTCTTTGAAGGTGTGAGAGGATTGAGATAGGGAAATCCCATCTCCCCCTTTCTATTTTTAATAATAGCAAAGTCATTAAGTAGGATGGTGAAGCAGAAAAAAGAGATAGGTTCCTAGCAGGGTGTGAAAGTTGCAAATAATTTGGAAAACTTCACTCATTAGAAATTTATAGATGACACAATGCTATATGGTGAAACCAACATAAATGAAGCAAAAGAAATCAATAATGTATTGGATCTATATTCAATAATTTTGTTGGGTGAAAATTATGTAATCAACTTTTCAACAGATTACACAACTAGGACTTCAGCCATAGCTATGTGAGATGTAAATCTCTCCTCTTAGAAAGGGGAGGAACCCTTCTTACTGCTTATGGAAGCAACGATAAAACTTATTAAATTATTTACACTATACACATTATACTTACAAAATGGGGGGTGTGTGTCGCATTCATCCTTCTCTCTTTTTTCAGAGAAGATGTTTACAATGCTTCACTGTTGGAAGTTCTTAATTCACGGTAACTCTAAATGATCAACAAGTAGTAATGCCAATACCTCTATCTTGTCAAAGCAAAGCGTATAAGTACCATAAGTGATTAACAATAAACATGTAAAATAAAAGGGAAAGCTCACGAAGGCACAAATTCGTTCCGTAGCTTTTTTAATGATGGATCTGTGAAAGATGTGTCATTTGTCGCATTAGAAGCACAAAGTCTTCTTAGATATAGAAATTCCTCAAACAACATGAACGATTACAAGCGCAAAGTCTTGTAGATCATTCAACCAAAGTATCCAAACATAAACTCAAATCCAAATAAGAAATGCAACACAAAGTTTACATAAATTACTTGAAGTCCTTTAGATATCATATACTAATCACCACCAAATGAGATCAATTCACAAGATTATCGAATCCAACACAAATTCTAGTTTGCAATCTTCTTCTTTATTGATCAGATTTCATTCACAAAGTATGAACACAAAGTCTCACAATTCTGCTTCAAAAAGGGCAGCACTTCGTTGCAAAATACTAAAGGTAAACAATACAATAGAAATCCCTCATATATATAGAAGTGAGGGATGAGTAAATCTAGGAAATCAAAGGAGAAAAATTAGGAAAGTTAGGTGAGCTAATTAAGGAAAATCTCACCTAAATTTGACCAAAGTCAAAGTGTAATTTGTCTTCAAGAAATTACATCTCAGCTTTTGGTGCAATTACATTTCAAGAAAAGACATTTACGATGTCAGAAACTATTTACAAGATGCATAATGAAAAGCATCAAAATGTTGAACACTTGGAAATCAGGAATCTTCATGGTTCCTTGGTTGGGCATGAAAGTCTTCATACTTCTTCCCGGTTTCCTACGTAACTTCTCATCTAGACCAATGATGTAATCCACAATGGTGTGAATCCTCGTGATCGATCTCATCGCAGATGAGTGAACCTTTTTGCACCTGTCAAGATGTGTTTTAAGGTTATCCAATGTAAGTCTTGTATCACAAATGACATAGAGAGGCTTCTGAAAAGTTTTCACTTTCAATCAACTTCATGATGGCTTCTTTGAAGATTTGGGATAGTTCTGTGGGGTATGTACAGGATCATCATGGAAAAAACAGGCCCTTAAGTGGCGAAAAATTCAGAAAAATCAGAGTTAGGCAACTTGACGTAAAAATTTGAATAAGTTATCTCTATTATTTCAAAAATATGTAAGAATAGAATTTGTAGAAAATTGAATTTAGTTTCTAAACTACTAGGTTTTTTTTTTTTTCAATTCTATTTGGTGAAAATTTGAAATTTCAATGCAGGTACTTAAATTTTAGGGAAAAAATAAGAAGTAGGTGTCCCGACCACCCTAACCACAATAAAATGATAATATATTTTTATAAGATTTTAGATATAACTAGAGGACTCATGTCCGATGTGATGCATATTTTTTTGTAATTTTTTACAAGTAAATAATTAATTATGATTTTTTATTACAACTTTTAAAAATATAAAAACTTGTATGTCTAACCACCTTAACTTGGTCAAAACTTCATGAAATTCATTAGTTTTTTAATCCTATAGTATAGCATAGAATATGATGCATGTTTCAGATTCAAAAATGTGATACCATTTGAAAGCTATAGATGTTTTCAATTAGCCTATCAATCGGGACTTTAGTTGTAATTCAAATAGAAAATGAGTAATAATTATTTATTAAAGTCAAAGTAAAGCATAATGTATATTGGTGGAAAGATGAGAATATCCTTTAAAAACCCTTTTCATTTCATCAATTTTGGGTAAAAAAAAGTCGTCAGCGACATACCCTACACATTCCCATCATATCGCCACTTTTTGGTCCATCATGGTCCTACACATACCCTATGGTCGGCAGGAAGATACAATTCTCCTCAAGAAGCTTCCCTGGTAACTCCTTGATTCCTCTTTCAATAATCACATGATGCCCTTTGACATCTTCCTATACTTGGTGGAGATCTTCTATAAGAGATTCAAACACATGAATATAGTGCTTCAAATATTCTCTTAACTCTATGTATTTTCCTTTGTTGGGAATCACCCCGACTTCCACCAATTTACTGAGCTTTGCCTATTTCATTTGTGACCACCACAACAGGAATTTTTCCATTTATTTGTGCTCTTGGGAAAGTGCACTCTCCTCCTTATCAAGCTCTTTTTGAGCTTGGCTATCAGAGTAGCTTTTTCATCCGCTGCAATTATAATTTGAGAACCGTGTTCTATGATATTTTTTATGAAATCATACAACACCCTACCTTTGTAAGAAAATTTCTCAGCTTTCTTGATAGCTGGGTCCTCAACACTTACCATTGCTAATGGTTTTGCATTACTTGTAGATCTTGCAAGTCTCCTCACAATAGTGGTAGAATGCTCTATCCTTTGTTTGTACATATTACGATCTTGCTCCATTTTGTCTAGTCTTCCAACCAAGATATCCAAAGTCACCTGTGCATCTGCTTTTGCACTTTCATTTGTAACTTTTCTAAGTTGGACCCTTGTCACTATGTAATCCTCCATGTTGACTTCTCCTCCTTCTTGAGGTGGTATGCTAATTTCAACATACTTATTACTAGTTTTGTCAACATTCAGTTGTGAATACACTTTTTCTTTTTTCTTCCCTTTAGCTTTTGGAGGGACTATCTCTTCAAGGTCGAACTTTTATGGAGAAATCATTTGTTTTCGCTTCGACACTTGAGATATCAACCAAGGGGGAAGAGAGGAGGTAAGAGCTTATGGATTAACCGTCAACTCTCTTGTCACCATCTCTTCTGAAGTAGCAACTGGTATCGTGACAATGGGCTCAGTGTCTGTCATAACTACTCCTGTAGTTTGCACATTGAGCTGATCCGGCATGGATTCATTCATGAACCGATTAAAATCAATCTCTGAAGTGATATCATATGATGGCAATGACAGGCTAGGAATGGATGATGGGGGACTTGACGAAATATCAACCATGTGTATACTTGTTACTAAAGGAGTATCAAGTATGGTTGATGCTACAAGGGTAGGTGAAACATCTACTATGGGTATGATGGTGGTAGGAATAGGTGGTGGAGAAGTGTTCAGATTTGGACAATTATGAGGAACATTTGAAATCATAGGCGATGATGTTCTGGGAAGCTCTTCAACTACATTCTCAAATGGATACATAGTTCTTTCTTCATCATGCCTAGGTCCATGTTGATCATCCTCTTGTCCTTTTGACTCTGCCTCACCTTTAGAATCACCTTCAGACTCTTGTTCATCTTGAGAATCTTCTTCTTCATCAGAGTCTACTTCTGTTGAAACTTCTTAAGTGCATTGATCACTAGAATTTCCTTCATCAGAATCTATCTCTTTAGAAACAACCCCTTTTCCTTTGGAGTGAGATGGTTCAAATTCCAAAGTTTCTCCTTCCAGGATGGCCAGTGTTTCCTTCTTGCCAATAATGAACTTGATCCTTGGGCCTCTTCGTGAAGAAGTGGGAAGAGCCGCAGATTTGTCTTTCATGCAGAGTTCTTGTTGCCGGCTGGCTTCTGCTTTAGATTCTTCTCCCTTAGAATCTATTCTGAAATTTTTCATCTCAAATTCGTGCTTGTGTAACCATTCTGCAGTGTTAGAAAAAATTGGTGTCAATCTTTCCCAGATGCTAACACTTTCTTTTTTGGACCATTGAATTGCAGGCAACGACCTCCTAGCTATTTCTTGTTCATCATAGACAACATTCATGATATCGCTAGAATATGTGAAATCCTCTGGTAGGTCAGCAACACCAAGATCTATGATCTATTGTATGGTTAACCTGCAATAATCCATCAAGTACAAATCGCCTCTTCATCTTTGCAATCAACCCAAATGTCCTCAAAATGGTACATGTGATGATGACCCTTTTGCAACTTCTTCCTGACATCTCGGTAGTAAAAATCAAACCTATATCTATAGGTTCTGATTTTCATGACCTGCATCTTTGCATAGACTGATTTGGATTTTTGTACAGTCTTGATGGTATACCTACCGATTGTCAGTGGAAAATTGAATCCCAGTTTGTGAATATTTCTTTGTTGTTTGTGCACTGAAATCAATTGCCTGCACATCTCTATGAGGATCCACTTGTCTGAGGGGTATCATGGCAACATGTAAGGGCAACCAGTGTATCACCCTACTCTTAAATAATTAAAAGTTAGGAATTGTAGATATATGCATCCAACTTTACTCACCACCTTGTAGACCTCATCAGATACCCTCTTCCTTTCGATATTCAAACCAAAGCTGAAAAGAAAAGGTGGGAAGAAAGCATCAATAACCCTCCTGAAATGATGAAAGCTTTCTTTCAACTCTAGTTGATAGAAAAATCTGTACACAGGTACAGTGTGCCTATTCCCTCTTGTAGATAGATTTGGAAATTTCCTCATCACGACTACAACATACACCAAGTAAGATGTCATATAGAACTTCAATGTGGATGGCACGTTGATTAGTTGTTCATGTATTTCATTGTTGATTTATTTTCCCCAATCAATGTGAACCTTTTGTCTTCTTATGATTTTGATGTATTCATACATCCAGTCATGAAAATAGGATGATTCAGGCAACCCCTTCACTCTGCTCAAAAGTGTGATCATATCTCTAACATATTCCTTGAAGTCGCTTTGTGGGAGTCCCTTCAGCCATCTGGAAACAATTTGCCTAGGATTTTTCAACCATTGAATATTTATTAGGTTTTTAGCCTTCCCGGGATCAACGTCATAGACTTCTTGCGCTTGTTGTATTGAGATGTCAATGTACATCTCCATCTTTGGAACTCTGAAAACAATATCAAAGAAGTCAAGGTCAAGTCTCAATATCTTGTGCCCAGAAGAATCAATCACACTTCTGCTTTCCCTGATGTAATGGGATGCGACTTGAAGGACAAATTATGTATTATGTGTAGAGGTAGGAAACATTGACACCAAATGCAGATTACTGTGTACGATTTCTCTCAAAGAATCTTCAAGAGGCTTCTTCTCAGTTCTTTCAGCAAAATCAACTAAGTCTTGATGTCTGACCTCTGTGTCTTTGATCTCGTCCACCTTTGAGACCACCACCATTGGTGAATAAACACCTTGATATTTGTATTTCATTCTATTTTTGGCTCTTGAAGAAGATGGAGGCTTCTCATCAGTCATCTGAGAGAAATTGAATCAACAAGCAACAACTTCGAGGATCTTTTAATGAGATTTGAAAATAAAATGCAAGATGTGGAATCAATGAACATTAGTCAAAAAATAGCATTGGGATGCGTGAAGCAAGCAATGATGTCGAGAAGGCATGAAACGAGTGACAAGGCATGCAAAACAATGCACAGAGCGAAAGGAACGAGAAACAAGGTGAAACTGGCAAGTTTTGAAGTTTCTAGAAGGAAAACAGTGAAAAGTGTAAGGGCACCAAAATTCAACACCCTTGCACTTGAGCAAAGTGAACTTGGTATAGAGGCGCTAAAAAATAGTGCTCCTGACTTTCCAGTGTTAGAAATTTTTGAAGGTCAGTTTGGTGTAATGACGTTGAAATTTAGCACTACTGCACTTGGAGGCATAAATGAACATGTGTAATGATGTTTGAAAACATCGCTTGGCTATCTAAACAATGGATTTCTATTATGCCAACACTTATGAAATGCATTTTGGAGAGAAACACTTGCATTTTGCATTTTGAAGAGAAATGCGTGCATTTTTCTATGCCATTACACTTTGATCTTAATAGTTATAAGCTAAAACAAACAAAACCCCAACTGGCATTGAAGAGAAATGATGTGGGAAAAGAAAGGGAACCAAAGACAAAGGTGTGTTAGAAAACCTAACCATAAATAAGAAGAAACCACGAACCAAACTTAAAACGAGTGGGTTTGATTATAAAACGTATGAAGAAAAAGAGAAAAACGTGAAAGCGTGAGAAGAAAAGCCCATGCATGAAGACAAGAGAAAAACGTGATAAAAGGAAAGAAACAAAACACGTGGGTTTGATTCACAACACATGAAGAAATTGATAGAAAACCAAACGCAATTGCAAATTATCAAGATGTTACCAAACGATCACCAAGAACGAAGGGAAGAAAGGAAATATAAGAGGAACGACTTACCAAGAGAGAAAACGTGAAAACCATGTTGGAAGGAACTTCAGATTTCTTCAAAACGCGTTTTACAGCTTGAAAAGAGTTCGCCCAGCAAAAAAGAATGGAGGAGAAGACCACAAATGATGAATAAGAAACATAAAATTACTTTTAAGTGATTTTCAATAACCTAAGTTGACTCAATAAAAAGTGGCATGAAATGAGGCATAATAAGTGAAACATGTAAAAGACTCAAAACACCACGCCCAAGCCAAAAATTGGCTAAGTCTGGGAAACAAGTGCAAAGGCGCTAAAATCTAGCACCATTGCACTTTATAAAAATCAATTTTGTGCTGGGGCGTTGATTTTTGGCGCCCCTGCACTTTTAACACTTAGTCAGTTTTTCAAATTGAGTTGGAGTGTTGTTTTTTGAGACAACTACACTTTTCCCAATTTCACTAAGTATCAACAGTGAAAGCTCACGAAAGTACTCATTTCAAAGGTCTTCATGAAGCAAATGTAGGGGGATGCTCAAACTAACTATTTGAGGCTTTATAATGCATTTTGAGGTGGTTCAAAAATCACCTCGTTTTGTGTGCTTGAACTTCACGAACCTAGGGAACAGACAAGTTTCATAGGGGGGTTATCCGTGGAATGAGTGCTACTAGATTCTATGATAACAAATTTTTGGACAAAGGATCAATTAGGACAAATCTACAATCCTCTTCTTCAACATAAATAGGAAAAAAAAAAGAATAATTGCTCGAAATTTCAACTTCAACATTGGAGAGATATCGAGCAAATATCTCAGTGTTCCAATTCTCAAAGGTACCAAAAATATGGAACACTAGAAACATACAATGGAGGCATGCTAGAATAAGGCACAAAGTTGGAAAGGGAACATTTGGCTCACCCTCCCTAAAAGAATAACAATGATAAAATTTATGCTAACAATTTGATAATTTTATTGTGAAGGGGCAAGAACAGTTGGTTTGCAAGTTAAAGAAATCTTTATATAATTTGTAGTCACCAAGAATGTGGTACCAAAAATTTGGTGATTTTCCATTGAATCATGACTTTATTAGAAGTGAAGAAAATCATGTGTTTATTTTAAATTAATTGATGACTGAATACTAATCATTGTCCTATACGTTGATGATATGTCTTATTGGAAATGATAGGGTAGTGATTAGGGAACTTAAGAGTCAGTTATCTAGTACATTTGATATGAAATATTTAGGGGCTGCAAAATATATATTGGGTATGGAAATCAATAGTGATAGGATTAACAAAAAATTATGGTTAAATCGAAATAAGTATGTTAACACTATTTTGTAGTGTTTTGACATGCATGATTGTAAACCAGTTAGTATTCCCTTTCTGGTTGGCACTTGGCTATCTCTAGAACAATGTTCCAAAATAGATGATGAAGTTGAAGAGATGTGTAAAGTTCCATATGCTAGTGTTGTAAGAAGCCTTATGTATGTCATGATGTGTGCAAGACCTGATATTGCCTAAGCTTTTGAGTAGATTTATGGAAAAAACCGGTAAAGAGCATTGGACTTGTATGAAAATGGTTTTCACATATTTACATGGGACTTCTAAATATTACATTTATTATCATAAATCTTATGATATGAGTAGGGTAACTAATTTGCACAACTTTGTTGATTCAAATTTTGTAAGTAATATCTAGATTGTAGAACGTCTACAAGTGGCTATGTCTTTAGTTTTTTTGGAGTAGTTAGTTGGGTGAGAAAAAGACAACCAAGGAAAAATTTGGTGGCGAATAATTGAAATCGGGACCTCCAAAAATGGCGAATAATACAAACTAAAAAGAAGACTAAATTGCCAAGTTTTTACAAAAAAATAATTTTGTCTCGATTAATTTGCCAAAGCATTATTTTTTAAACAAATAAATCGAATTGATTTGCCATGTAAACAATGTGTCATTGGAACTGATTCGCTAGTATTTTATACTGTAATTACAAATATTAATTATATTCGCTAGTAATATAATATTCCTACCATTAATTTTGGGAAAATATTGCCATTAATAATAAATTACCATTTAATTTTAGGGATATTTTAGCCTTGAATAGGGCTTTTATTTATTGCCATCGATTATCTTTTTAATTAGATGGTTGCAGGTTGATTCTGTGACCTATATGTACGTGCCTTTTAAAAGGCTTGTTGAGGCCCGAAATATTTTTTGAGCCACATGATTAGATTTAATCATGTGGTCCAAAACAAATTATAGGCCTAAATAAGCCTTTTAAAAGGCACGTGCATATAGGGGGCAGAATCAACCTACAACCACCCGATTAAAAAGCTAATCAATGGTAACAATTTCACTTTTCATTTAGTCTTATTTTTAAAGTGAGATTTTAAGAAAATACTTAATACGTGTGTGCTCCAATGCATTTTCGATAGTGAATTTATTCTTGGTGGCAAGGGGTTTCACCCCTCGACCTCACCTGTATCGCGATAGGAGTGCATCGAGGCCACTATCCTCAGACCCCACGAGGGGGCATTGCCCCCTCGAACCCCCACAAGGGGGCTTTGCCCCCTTGACCCCGTTGGTGCCTATCGCCCTTAGGCCCCTACTTCAATATTACAACAAACAAACAAAAATATGGGGGAACTATGCCAACCAACTATGCAATTTTTTAAAGGAGAGATTCACCATGTAATTAATATTTTTAGTGATTATTCACTAGGATTCACCACTTTAATTGTTATTTTTATCAATTATTCATTAAGATTCACCAGGATTTTAGAATTTTTTTAATAATGTGTATAGATTCATCAGGAAAATTAATTTTTTTTTCAAATAAAAGGAAAAATTCGCCAAGAAAATTATAGCACTTAGCCAAGATTCGCCAAGATTTTACACCTTCATCGAGGGGGGGTTCCTTAAAGTTATCCCTGAAGACAACCTACAGTTGCATTGTTCACTACAAATGCAAAGCACATGGCTACGACACATGCTTGTAAGGAGGTAGTGTAGTTAGAGAGATTGTGTTCAGGTATTGGATTTTAGTGTAAACAAGTAAGAATTAGATGTGATAGTCAAAATGCCATCTATTTGGTTAAATATCCAATATATCATGCCCACTTGAAGCACATAGATGTTTAGTATCACTTTTTTATGGGAAGTGGTTGAGGGTGGTAAAGTCATGTTACAAAAAGTAGACACATTAGAGAATGTTGCAGATTCTCTTACTAAATAAGTGAGCACAAAAAAAAATAGTTGGTGTAGAGAGGCCATGGGGCTTCTTCTAAAGCTTTATTTATTCAGTTTTCCTTTATACTTTTTGTAAGGTGTTTGAAAAGTGGGAGAATGTTGAGTAAATGTCTCAAATTTTGTTTGTATTTATTATTAATTGGCAATTTGTAATTATCTTTGATGAAGAAGAAAACACAACCTCTTCCAAATTCACCCAAATAAAGATTACAAAAATACTTCAAGATGATTTACTCTAAAATTGACAAATAATTTTGTCAATTTAATCAATTTACAACTGCACATCCATAGATTTCACTTGCATGCAAACAATTAACTTTATTAACAACATATTTCATGAAATACATTACATTGTAACAATCAGGCAACTTCATTTCCTTTTTGCATGTCTCTTCCGTCCACTCTATCCCTATCACTACTCTGTCACACTGGACTGGCTTTCATCTTGGACACACCTTCATTGCATTCACATTTTCCATGCCATATTAGATGGCTCACTTCCGAGACCTCATACTGGTTATTTGACTCCAATTTTAAACTCTTCTTCATTCCCTCACAATAACTCATATTCCTATTCAACATTTACGATACACAGTTACATGCTGCACCAATTCCATCTTGTCCTTTTTGTTTTAGCGAGCACAACCAAACTTCGTAAGGCTCTGCCTATGTCTATCGAGCTAATCTATGAGGAGATGGCTTAACTGGCACACTCTAAGCGTTGACCGCTTAGGTGGCCGAGCCCACTTTTAACCTCACCTCTCCCATTCACCCACTCTTTAACTCCACCTCTGTCATTCATAGCGTTTATGTTTACAGTTTTCCGTTTGACGAATTTCATTCTCATGTGAATCAACTGGCCCTGTTTCCCGCATCAAAATCCTGCACAGCATAAAAACTATTTGCACTTTAAATGTTTTTAATTGTTAAAAAATTGAACGGTTTATTTCCTGCCGCAAACACCATTTGTTGTCCACTATGAAGTGAGCACTGACAGGAAATGAGGAGAGGGCGTCTTGACTGAACAAAGACAACACATGTATTGAAGGACATTGTCTACATTTGGCGCTAAAACAGTGTGATTTAATTTCTTGCTCATTTTCTTTGTGCTTCCGCTTTTATAGTGACCCCACTTTTATTTTCACTATTGCCATCCCCAAATAAGCTCTCGCTTTAACTCGAGCTAAGGGGAACCTTGTATTGGTAACTCAAACTACCTCAAAGTTACTATTTTTTCTTTTTCAACATGTTTTCATCTCTATTGAATCTCTTCCATTCTCATCCTCGTTCTGCTTATTTGTTTGTATCTAGCTGGTGTGCTAATTGTGTTTCTGTAAATTACAGTCAAAGTTACTATTTTTTTCTTTTTCAACTTGTCTCGTGCTACTTTAATTTATACTCAAATAATAGTGAAATTCCTTTGGTTTAGGGGATGGAAGACACCTATCCATGCCCATTTTCCTTTACCCAATTCGGTATCAAAAGAATCCCTACCATATTCGTTATCAAAGGAATCCCTATCATGTATATTGAAGTTGAAGGGATAGATATGTCGCTCTGATGGCCTATTGCCAATTTATTGTGTTTGATATTAGGCATCATCTAGTCCAATAGCTTAATAGGTTAGTTGATGTCAAGAAACTCCTTTTGTGCATAACCAACAAACCTTGCAATCAATCAAAGCAGCACTGCCACAAGGCACCACCAAAGTTGAAAAGAGCCTATCTAACCATTCTTTGTAATTATGTTTAAGACCTATTCAATTAAGACTATTTTCTATCTACAAGAGAATACAAAATTAGGCACAGGAAGGGAGGATGCTGGCAAAACTGGTGGAATTTGGCTCTACACCTGCAATTACATTTGATTAAAAGTTTCTAAAGCCTTTTCAGCAAATTCATTTTGTCCATATCCTACAATCATTGCAGTCCATGTGACCACATTTCTTAGAGGCATGTTGTCAAACAGTTCAAGTGCATTTCCTTTTCTTCCACATTTTCCACATTTTGCATACATGTCTACCAGGGTAGTTGCAACTACAACATCTAACAAAATTTCCATACAGTTTTCTAAAGAAACCCTTTTGGTCCTATAAGATTTATAGTAGTATTAATAATTGTGATTGTCTTGAATGTTTATGGCTTTAATGATTTCCTAATAGTATCCTTTTCTCCTATTTTTGTACAAAATTAGTCTGCTATCTAAAAGAGAAATTGAAATTAGTGCAGTTTTAAAGCATTCACTTGCACATGCTTTAGCATGAAAGAACCATGGAACTTCAGATGTTTCCCAATTGTCAAAGCTGAATTTACTGTAATAAAGCTTTCTACGGTCTGTCATATTGGTGACATTTGACAGTTCCCCTATTCTGGTGATCAGTTCTTCATATTTGGCTAAAGCTATAAATGACTAGTCCTTTGCATCTTTTCCTTAGCTTGCACAAGGTCAATGTTTGATTTATAATTATTCCATTGTGAGTTGGGCTAGCATACATGTCTAGCAGAGGATTTCCAACTATCATGACCAGCTTTTGACTTGAGAAGACACATACAACACAACATACAATAGTAATCTTTTGACTTGAGAAGACACCTACAACACAACATACAATAGTAATGTTTTTAAGATTAAGGATAATCATGATCATATGAGTAACTATGTCTATTATGATTACGTCTATACTATAGCCTTGGGATAATGTATTGTGTAGATTGCATGAGGCTAAGGCATTAACACTTGTTGAATGAGGTCACTTTATTGTCTTTCTAATACAATTGGCATCACTCATGTGATTGTCCTTATTTGTAAGTCTTCAAAACTTTATCATAGATTCAAGGATAGGGCTATCCATAGTAGTTCTATGATATTTTCTAACAATCCAACTTATTTTCTTGTAATATTTGTTAAGGTGGTTTTATAGCAATCAATGAGAAAATGTGCTACAAGACTATGCTCTAAGGTACATAACTATGAATAATACCATGTCTCAACATCCTTCATTACTAAGGAAACAAAAAAAATTAGTTAGTTTATAATTGCACACTCAATAAAATCAAATAAGGATAATCATATATGTTATTCATGACAATATTTTGATATAATGACAAGGTTATCTTAGCGATATTAGATGTATTCTGGGACTATCTCCTCTATATCTGTGGTATGAAATTTTTAAGTGATGTTGAATTATCATGAAAAGCCTCTTAGGTGATATGGGACTGGCCAATTGGTGATTACTATCAGGCTATAAGAGCAAAATGGTAGAGTTTTACATGATTATGATCTTAGTCTTAATGGTAGAGTTTTATGACACTCCTACCCTTGATGAGATATCCCTCTTAGTTTTTGTGCTTGACTTTCATTGATGCCTAACAACAAGTTGGAAACCTTCATAGAACCTATTATTGTCATTGTTGTTGATTATGATAACCTTAATAAGACTATCTAGGCACATGCCCATCCTATAAGATTTATAGTAGTATTAATAATTGTGATTATCTTGAATGTTTATGGCTTTAATGATTTCCTAACAGTATCCTTTTCACCTATTTTTGTTCTCTATGATGGCGTAATGATAATACATAGGAAATTGACTGAGCCTCTAGCTTAATTATGATAATAACCTAGCCTAATTGTTATCTTATGGAAACATTGGCACTTCTACTAACTACTATGAAAGAATTATAGCTCATGTTGATAAGAGGCATACAACTTGTAGAAGTGAAGCATGGCTATATTTTATGTCTTTCCTTGATGAAATCCACTTAATTATAGTCTTTTTTGGTGTCTCTAACTCACTTTTGACAATTCCTAGTGTCTATAATGGCTCTATGGATACCAAAAAAATATTCTAAAGGTGTGATATCCCTCATGATGGTATTAGGATAGCCTAAGAAAGATTATAGTTCATTAGTCATATGTAACATCTTGTTCCTATGTTTGATAGTGCTATTGTAGGTGAACAATTATTTTGGATGGTAACTTTATGGGCTATGTAACTAACCTCTATTGTGTTGTGTTATTTCCTAGGCTAATACTATCTTATTGTTGTTATAATAGTCTTAGGATGTCATTTATTATTGACATCATGGTTGTTCTCAAATGGTGTGACTATTCCACATAGTGTTGTGACATATATTTCTTCATTCTTTATTTCTCTACAACCATACTTACACCCTAATGGTGAAATTTTGACTAAAATGAAATAAGCATCTTTATGGCTTTAATTTATTTCTTGGATTTAAGCATTGGTGTTGACCTTTAAACAAACATTCCAACTACACAAAGAAAATCAATTTATTAAATCCTATAAATTATACTTGCATACATATCAAAAAATAAGTCACCATACTAAAATAATATGTTCGTTTAAGAATCATAAAAACTAAACCCTTGTAAATCTATCTCTATCCATGGTTGAAGAGGTATGCATCTACAATGTATTTTATCTTAACTTCCTAAAATGTTAGGACATATTTACCAAGATTTTCATGTGGAAATAAAGGGTTTTCACAAGCATGATGCTTCCTTAGCATTGAGATTCAAATTGAGGTTGTAAATCACTACAATTAGTTAACCCTAAGGTTGAAATTCAACAAAAGAAGATGAACAAAAAACATTTCCATATTCCAACACCAATTACATAGTAAAAATATAGTTTTCTCTTTACAAGAATAATAGGTGGACTTTGATATCATACATGACATGTGTTGAACCTTGTAATAGGTGTTAGGCACCAAAAAAATTCCTCATATAGCTTTAATATGGGTTATGGCTCCTACTTGACATCTATAGCTCTATCATAATAGCTTGGTGAAGGTTTTCAACACATTCCAAACTATCAATTTATCCTCGAAAGTGTTGAGAAAATATAATGTAATTAATGACCTACTAAAGGGAATTTAATGATGCATTCAAGTTACGCCATATATCCAATTATCCTTGTTCAAACCTTCATTCTAAACTACCTTCTTGCCATCCTTTAAATTTAAATTCTTGACACTAGATGTTGTTTTGAAATATAATAAAGGGTTTCAATACTTCAAGGAGGATTTGTAAAGGTTGTAGATACTCCAAAATAGCTTCCAAGCTATTTCCAAGACTATTTAATGGTTTCATGAGAGTTTTAAGGGGTTAATCTCATGGTGAACACTTAGAGACTTTTCTAATGCATGAATGATAGCAAGATAACATAAAATTTCCATGATTATATTCTTGACACTCAAATTCTATAATTTCAATCATCTTTGTCACGATTTGTAAGATCAAGTAGAATATTACTTTTTCTATGGAAATTTACTCATATATTCATTCAATTTGTTATAGATCATAAATGCTTAACTTGACTAATTTTAGAAGCATCCTCAAATTGAGGACGAGGAGAGTACACACTATAAGTGTTATATTTTTTAAAAATTAGTAAAGAGATTGATAGTGTCATACAAGTTACTTTAAATTTGAACAATTGGATAATTCAACTTGAGGTTTTCAAATTAAACATACAATTGCATACAACTAAATATAAAGAAATTCAAACCCATTCATGGGAACTTTCCTTGAAAAATTCAAACCCATTGATACATTCTAAAGCTTTCTTTCCAAGCATAAAGAAAGGAAACTATTACATTTTTTTTAACATACTCATGAACACATTCATGGAAAGAATCATTTCATATCTCTAACCCACAACAATGAAATGCAAATTCAAGTAGTGGAGACAAACTTTGACAACACATTGAAGGCTCTTACAAAATCTATACATGAGCCATGTGAAGAGCACATGGTCTTCAAAGACCTTCCAAAATCATAAATACACCTTTGACAAATACATGAAAATATCTAATATGAATGGCCAACTAGGGCTTTATAGAAGTCTTTAGATTATTTTGAACATGTCTACTATTATCGATGAATCAAAATTTCTATTCAAATGAAAGAAAAGTAATTTTATGATATTACACTAGTTTGATATTCATACAAATCCACTTTGTGCATTTCTTAAATTGAAATTAACCATTTATCCTTATCACATTAAAATCTATTATTCATTTTTTATTTCACTTTTATTATCATTCCCACATTGACATTCGACATCCTCGAGATCTTTACCTCTAATTTTGATGATGGGTATAATTGTAATAATTAAACGTAGCATGTTTTGAATGGTTATCAAACATGTCTACAATTTAGACTACCAAATGTTTTATGTCATGGAGATTTTCTAATCAAATTCTAACATTTTTTTGTCTATTATATGGATGTCAATTGGTCTCGTATCATGGATGAAGTCTTTCAACACCCCCCTGGTGGAAATTTTTCCTACCAAGACCTTTCATGGGAGACATATGTCCTTAAAGGCTCACAATTATTTTCAGCTTGGATTGAAATTGATAGATTGAATGACTTTATTGCGGGAGAAAGTTCAAGGGACTCCTACCCAACCTTCTTTAGCAAGATTCATATAAAGAAACCCTCTCCTCATTCTAATAAAAAAACCAGGATTAATAGCTTTTTGGAATACAACATGTAAGAATAATATTTTAATTGCATATGTTCATCCTCACAATTGTGAAGTGCAAGAGTGTCTGTATTCATTGGTTAAGTACGTGTTTATTAATAGTTTGAAGATTCTTTATGATTTTCATAGGTATTGGTGTGCATATGGACCAAATGACTTTAGGGAAAAAGATGCAACACCTTTTGATCCTTCTTCAGTGCCTAAATCAGGGAAGGGTAGTAGACCTGGATGTAAACATATGCAATGTGGTTGCACTTTTCCTTTTCACACACGAATCATGGTTCGTAAGCCAAACCATATGTTAATATGGTACCACCAGGTTCAACATGTGGAAAAGGATGGTATACCTTGTCATGGTCAAATGAATAATGAGTTTTTGGGAACAAGGTCCTTCTTTGCACCATATATTAGTAAACAATTGCATCAGTGGGTGGAGTCATTGTTATTGCTTGGCATGCCTGCAGATGCAATCCATAAAAAACATAAACAAATGGTGCATGAGAAGATGACCATGTTTGAGGGTCAATTTTCTAGGGATGATTTTTTGACAATGGATGATATCTCGAATATTGATCATAAAATTAAGACATCAAGTTACATGCTTGATAGTAATGATGCTCTTTCAGTGCAACAATGGGTTTTAGCAAACCCTGACAAGTGGTTTGCATATCAAGAGTATAGCACCACTATTGTTGATGGAGATGGGAAAATCCCATTTGTTTTGGGAATTCAATTGCCAGAGCAACTTGATTGGATGCTTCAATATGGCCACAACAACATATTGGCTATGGATTCTACATTTGGTACAAATGCAATGAAGGTATGTTGTGTATTTATTGGTAGATTTGAGTTAGAAATGCTTACACTCAAATAAAACATAGTATTGATTAATTGTACCCTATGTCTTATGATAGTTTCAATTGTATACAATACTTGCATTCGACACAAAACATATGGGGGTGCCTGTGGCATGGGTCATTATGTCCAGGTCTTGTGCATATGATATTGCATATTGGATGCACATTCTTCTCCAACGGGTTCACTTGAAGAATATTGATTGGAGACTAAACACATTCATGGTGGATGATGCAGGTGCTGAGATCAAAGCTATCAGGTGTTTCATTTTTTCATTAAAAGCTTGTATTTTTGTAAATATTTCAATACATTTCATGGAAGAATATTAAATAATGATTAAAAGTATTCATGATGCAGAGAAGTTTTTCAGTGTGAAGTATATCTATGTTCTTGGCATGTCAGACGTGCATGGTTGAAGAACTTGATTACAAAGGTCAAAGATAATGCAGTTAGGCGAGAGATGTTTGATAGACTTGGACATATCATGCATCATTCAATAGATGAGGATTCCGCAAGGAATGAGGTTCACATATTTATTGAAGATTTTAAAGATACACAACCCTCATTCATTGAATATTTTAAGGGATGGTGGTTTGATAGATTGAGTATGTGGGATAGATGTTTCCATACACTAAAGCATGCAGGGCAAGAGAAAAATGGTGCAATAGAATCCTACCACTCACACCTAAAGAGATGATTCTTGAAAATAGTTGAGCATGCTACAAATCATCGTGTTGATTGGTTGGTACACCAACTAACAACACATGTTTATGTCTATTATTGGTGGGTGCAAGCTAGCAAGAAACATGGTTTTTATAGAAAAATTAATATTGAGAAGATTGAAAACACATCTTGGGTTCGAGCTTTACAAATTCCAGATGACCATGTTACATTTACTGACATTGATGATCACATAGCATGGGTGACAAGTGAAAGCAATCCTTGTTTTCGATATGAGGTGTATAGCTCTTCACCTGATCTATGTATGTGCTCTTGCAACTTTTCAATACAAGGATACATGTGCAAGCATGCAGTCAAGGTGAACTTGATGAGGGAGAGACAACATCTATCTGACAACTTGCATGTAGACCTTGATAATCTTTCTAGTACAGTTGATTCAATAGAAGAAGGATGCACCACCAATGTCTCTAATCATTTGGTAGTTAAAACACATGATTTTTTATTCTATTGGTATATCATTTTTTGCAAAACATGTGTTTTAAATGTGTTACAATGGTAATGCAGGAAATTAATGAATTTGATGAGATAAGAATAATGAAAGGTTCCAACTCTTGGAGGATTATTCTGTGCATACACAGGTGACGTTATAACCATATTTTTATTATTCCATTTTTTTTTAGTTTGATTTGTAATTTTTGAAATATGTCTATTTTTGTTTGTAGACCATTGACAGCAAGGATGAACATGCATCAATAGACTTGAAGTTGCAAATAACAAACAAGATTCAAGGGATTTTGATGCACAGATCTGATTTGGTGACTCTTACTTTCATTAATAAGAGTTTAGAAGATTTGTCAAACAAGGTAAAAAGTAGACATGTCTCGTCCCAACTCGGATTAGACCATCCAAGTGTGCATCCATTCAACCCTGTACAAGATGGATTTGGTCACACTATTCATCGACAAAGAGACTTGATTGAGTGCATGAATGTGAGGAGAAGGTCGACTATCTCCAGTAACACACCTACATTTCCACATATGCCAATCTCAAGCGTTGAAATTGGTTTGATGATCTCAATAGGGAAAATGAATGAGACAAGAATCATACTCAGTACAATGAACACAATTTTGACATGGTTGTTGACACAGAGCTTGGAGCTTGCATGCAAGACACTATTGCAAGCACACATGATTTTATTGAAAACACATAATATAGTTTCATTGCACTTGTTTAATTGTGCATATGAAGAATTTTTAACACTTTCAAATACAATAATGTTATTTTGAATGTTGGTTAATATCCAATTAGTTGAATTAGAGGATATGAAAACTATTATGGTGAATCAAGATCTATGTATTAAACCATTTTCTTTTTGGTGTATTAGAGTTAAATTATATCAAATGCATGACACAAACAACTATGTATCAATTAATGCAGAGAACTATTTTATGTCTTTCCATGGTGAACTCCACTTAATTATTAGCTTTGTTGGTGTCTTTAACTCACTTTTGAAAACTCTTAATAATCGCTCTATGGATACCATAAAAATATTTTATATATGACATGCCATTATTAATATATGGGAGTTTATAAAAGGATGTCTTTATATTTCCATTGTTAAATTGTGTAAATATAATGTTTGGTAGAATATATGCAGTTTTCTAAAATGCGTGACAATATATCTTTTGGTATAGTAAAAATGTGAAAGCTAGTATTTATTTTGATGTAGGTGAGTAATATGTCACACAATGCACATACATGGGTGTCTAGTTGGCTATTCAACTATCACTGTCATCTTCCATGGAATGTTCTCCTTCGTATAGAGGAGTTGAGTGTCCCCTTTTGGTTGAGGGACAAGATGGTGAATAGAATTAACACAAATGGACCAAGGACCAATCAAAAGGAATTTGATGAGTGTTGAATGTTGACAACTCAAAGAATATAACATATGTTTATAAAATATTAATTTTTTTGGCAAATATTTACAAACTATTTACACATTTTATGTATGACGAAATTTGATTTTGAAAGGATTTGCAAATGTTGTTGTAATAGTGTACATGAGTATGGTAGTGTTTTCTAAATTTGTATGACAAACGCTTCAACCTTAGATAAATATAATCTTTGCACTTGTTTATCTAAATTGAGATGTTTGCACATTCATGTGTTATTAACCAATGTTAAGCATATATGTTTAAGCTTACAGGATAAATGGTTCACTATATGAAGCCCCTTGTTAAGTATGAGTGAGAATAGATGATTTCAAAAATAAGAGTGTTGAATTTAAAGTTGGTTGCATGTGTTAATACATATTTTAAAAGTATATATGAACTCTAATTCTAATATTTGAATATTTAATGTGAAGAATAAAAAATGATGATTAAAATTTACATTACAATGTCTTTGTGAAATTTTATTTTAATAGCATTTCTCTATGTTTCACGATAACCAAAGTACTAGATTAAAAAAATATATATGTATATTTCCTATTACTACATCTAAAAAAGTCTTTTGTAATCCTTCATCCTCCATGAATGTCCATAATCCATTTTAAACCTTTCATTTTGCCACAAGAAAGGAGGATGTTTATCTGAATAGTTACAACCACAAGAATTGATAAAATTCTTCTATATATCTATCTATAATATACAATGAAAATCTCTCTTCCACTATGCTTTGATGGATCTCCATAGCTTGTTCCAAAGCTCCCATTTTGGCATAGGTAGGAAAAATACTTTAAAAAATTTGTGAAATGTGGCTTTACAGCTGCCAATTGCATTTGCTTGAAATTTTGAATAGTTTTTTAATAAATCCATTTTCTGCAAAACCTGCAATAAAGGAAATCCATTAGATGATATCTATCAAACAGTTCGCATGCCTTGTCTATTCTTTCACATTTTGCATACATGTCTACTCAAGCATTTCCAAATAAAATATCTAACAAAAATCCTATTTCCATTTTGCTTAGATGGATGCTCATTTTTGGTTCCAAAACTCCAATTTTAACAAAGGCAGAAAGAATGTTGAGAAAAGTTGTGGAATTTGACTTTACACCTTCCAATTACATTTGTCAAAATGACATCCTATGAGATGAAATATCTGAGACATTCTGTCAAATAGTTCATGTGCCTTTTCTATGCATCCAAGTCTACTTGCAAAGTTACACATGCCTTGTCTATGCTTTCATATTTTGCATGCATGGACAGTTACAAGTGCCTTGTCCATGCTTTCACATTTTGGATGTATGTTTACCTCAGCAGTTACAACCATAAGATTTGACATATTCTTATATCCTTTATTTATAATATATGACAAAATCTCCCTTCCACTATGCTTTGATGGATATCCATAACCTGTTTTGAAGCTCCCATTTTGTCGCAAGTAGAGAGGATACTGGAAAAGGCTATGAAATGCTACTTTACAACTGCCAATTGCATTTGTGTGAACCTTTCAATAGCTTTTTTAATAAATCTATTTTGTGCATTTCCTCCAATCATGAAATTCCATGAGATAACATCTCTTTGAGGCATTCAATTAAATAGTTCACAAACCTTATCTATTATTCCACAATTTACATACATGTCTACTAGAGCATTTCCAACTATAATGTTTGACAAAAATCCTCTTTCCATTATGCTTAGATGGATGTCCATGATCTGTTCTAAAATATCCATTTTGGCATAGGTAGGGAGAATGCTGACAAGGTTGTGGAATTTGGCTTTACACCTGCCAATTTCATTTGTCAAAATGGCATTCCATGAGATGACATCTATTAGGAATTATGTGAAACAGTTTTTCTTGCCTTTTCTATGCTTCCATGTCTACCTGGGTAGTTACACATACCTTGTCTATGCTTTTACATTTTGCATGCATGGGCAGCTACACATGCCTTGTCTATACTACCACATTTTGCATACATATTTACCTAGGCAGTTACAACTGTATACACCTAAAAATGGTTACATTACATAGTCTAGTAATTAATTAAATATTTTTAATATTTAATTAAATCTCGGAGTTCAATCTGCATATAAATAAATTTAAATAATTTATTTATATTTGTTCATTTTTTCATTTCGATTAAATAAATAAGTTTATTTAATCACTTTTCTTATTCATTTCTTAATTAATTAAATAAAACATTATGATTTATTTATATTAATTATCATTTAATCTTGGCTTGGATATTTTATTCAAATAAAGATTAAATATTTCAAATTCTTCTAAAGTCCATTCACAATTAAATATTCTAAAATATTTAATTAAATTCCTCTAATGTCCATTCACAATTAAATATTCTAAAATATTTAATTAAATTCCTCTAATGTCCATTCACAATTAAATATTCTAAAATATTTAATTAAATTCCTCTAATATATATTCATAATTAAATATTCTAAATATTTAATTAAAATTTTCTAAAAGTCCATTTGCAATGAAATATTCTAAAATATTTAATTGAGTCTTCTATAGTTCTAAAATTAAATATTTCAAAAATATTTAATTTCCTCAAAATTCACATGAAATTAAATAAATTTATTTTATTTATTTAATTAATTTGGGGATTATCTTCAACAACCGTGAAACAAACTTCCAAAATAGAAAAAATTAATTTCTCTATTCTTGTGCAAGCTTGTTCTCGTGGGTTGAAGACAAGGCTCCATTCTTCTCTCCAACCTCCCAACATCCTCCATCTTCTTCTCAACCTCTCCATCTCTCACCATTCAAATCTACCAGACAATCTCACAGCCATTGATCTTTGCCAGCCAGGCTCTTGCCTGCAAAAAGCTATAAAAAGGACTGCTGGGTCTTTGAAATCACAAAGAAGCTTTCATATAGGAAAACTATAGTCAAATAGCTTTCAAGCATCCATAGCATAGTCTTTTAGCATTCATAGATTGTAGAATCATTACATATCATGGCCAATCATCTTCATAGTTTAATTTTAGAAGCATCCATAATCCACAGCCCCTGTGCATAATCTACAGCCCCTGTGCATATCTGTATCAGCATTTTTCACTCCACCAGCATATAGCATTAGAAAAGTACTTTCCTTTGCACACTCGTTCTACAGGTTGTCATTCGGAGAAGCTTTACTAACACAATCTGAGAGCAACAGCTTCAAACAAATCCCTAGAGATAGAGAAAAATGGAATGGTTCTGAAGAAGCTCTGTTTGTTTTCTTTGAATTCAATTTATCTTTCTTTTCTTTAGTTTAATGTTTTATTTTGTGTGATTTGTTTATCTTATTTTGATACACATATTTCTATCACACATTTTTGGCACCCACCATGGGGCTCTTGCCCCAATTTTAATATCTTATTGCAGATTTTTCTAACAGGTTACAGCTAAAAACAACGTATTAGTGCATTAAACACGCTTCAGCACAGTTCACACCCAGTTCAGCACCCGTGACTCATCCTGCAGTGCCCGTGACAGATCATCCAACGCCCATGACCCATCCTGCAGTGCCCACGACAGATCCTGTAGCGCCCATAAACTCTGTTTTAGTGCCCTTCATGTCTGTTTTAGCAATTATAATCTGTAACTTAAATATGATTTGACTAGATCTGACGCGACCGCGGCCAGTAAGAGCAATCCTAGGATAGTCACTTAATTCAAAATAAAGCAATCCTAGGATAGTCACTTAATTGGAATGAAGCAATCTTAGGATAGTCACTTCATTTTCTATTTTGGGCTAAAAAGAACTCCATGTCTTTGTGAAGCAACATCTTCACCTAACATAGCAAATTGTTTATTTGGGCTTAAAATTGAACTCTTGTTTGCTTTGCTTTAAACGGTGATAGGCCTATGCTCTCCCATTAATTGGGTGATCAAAATGCCAAAGTTATCTATTTCATTTCATGCAATTTTAAGTTTTTATAATAACTTTTAGAGAGCTTGCACTTGTGGGAAAAATTACTCACCCAAGAGGAACGACTCAAGTGGGTTCAAGCCAAAGCCAGGCTATTCCACCCCACTATAAAATTTAAAGCAAATTTGGGGAAACCCTCTTTTGACGGTAGTGTGCAAGATAACCATCCCCAAAGCCTTTGTTCTAAAGGTAGGGAGGTCTCTCGAGGGAGTATATCATTTGCCGCACCGAACGGAAACCCTTACTATGAACTTAGTATAGTATCCAACCGAAGTCAATTTCCGAACATCATAATAATCACAGTGCAGGGGAGGGAAGAATCTACCCCCAAGATACTCACCATATAACTGCCAAGGATTGTTTGCTCAGGGGATCCAGTATCCACTTCCATCACTCTGAGTACGCACCTAGAAAATACAAAAACACGGTCACCCTTTCGAGGGTGACACGACTGTGTGAGTCGACGCAGTTCTAAGATGTGGGTTGTTGATTACTATGATGACCTACTTGAGTACTAAGAGTGAGTCTGTTTGAACTATTTATCATGTGTAAAACCTGTTAAAATAATTTTTGAAAAACATTTTGATCATACACTTGATGTTTAGTATAGGAATTAAAAACAACTATTCTATAACTTGTTTGAAGTGTTTTCAAAACATTAATTTAGTTAAGATCATCCAAAACTCACAAATACCTTGATTACTCTCATGTTAAGAGATTGGAAATCCACAACCTTTGTTAAGAAATCCATTCTCAAACAGATCAAAAAGCCAAAGAAACCCCTTAGCTACAAGAAACTATTGAAGAAAAGACGATTCTTGTACCAAAGTCGAAAGGTTTTATTGATTTTTGTACCAAAGTCAAAAGGTTTTACTTAAACATAGAACCTTTATCCATCGATATCATGATTGTGTTAGAGGTTTCACTTATGATTATGTTGTAGAACCATTATACTCACGAGCTTTCTTTCAAAGAAGATCCCTTTCTCAAAGGCACAACCACGGTCAGTGTATTCATTTTTCTTATCTACCACAACCCTCCATTGAATATCCCACTCATCCCATCCAAATCATTCACTAATCTTGAAAACAAACTAGGCTATTTGATCACACTTATCATTTTTCGAGACTAGGATCAAATCTCAAAAAAAAAGTGCATCTTTTCAAACAAGTTTTTGATTATTGATTCAACTTCCCCAATAGGATTCTGATATCCTTTCATCTTGGAAGCCACAATCAAGAGTTAGAAACATCATTTGATCATATCATAAGATTTTCATCTTATTAGATCAAGACATCATCATTTTTGCACTTATAAAATTGTGATCTAAGTCTAGAAGAACATTTCAAAAGCATATGCCTGTTGTCCACTTTACAACATGGGTGATAGGGAACAAAATACTTTTCATAGGTTTCATACTGGGAATAGTTCAAATGATGAAATAACCAATGAAATGATTCAAGAAGTTGAACAGGATCCACAGTTTCACCAAATTTTGGACAAGATCTTAGAGCGAGATAAAGAAGGCTACTTTCTTTTTTTAGCAAAACAAGGTGCTAAATTTCCCTCTAACTATAATATGGAGAAAATTAAGGAAGATCCTAAAAAGACTAAAACTCCATTAAATGATCTTAGTAGTCTTCCCCAACAAATAAGAGCACTCCAAAGGCAAATCAAGGAAATACAAGGGGGGACAACTATGAAGTCCTTTGACAGAAATATGAATGTAACCTCTTCTCCTCCAAAAGCAACATCATCCAAATTTAATGTTTTTGAATTTTTGCAAAGGTTAACTGAGAAGCCCAAATCTAAGCCATCAAATAAAATTGACCAATCCTGTCATATCATGCATTTATCTTCATCCCCCATAATTCAAAATGAACCTCACGATTCTTTCACTCAAGATAACGATTCCATTCAATCACCTTATTCTATCATATCCTTTACATCCAATGATTCATTTCCATCTACACATCTCGATCAAAACATTCTACAAACCCTTCCTATCTTTGATCAAGATCCCATCTCTCAAGAACCATATGATGATCCCCTCCTTTCATTATTCACCCATGATAATCCTCTTCCATCTCAAGAACACAATGTTCTTCCAAGTTCTTCTTCCACATCATCTAATCAATCCATACCATCCCATGATTCTATTGCATCACAAGAGCATGATAGTTCTTTTGTCCTATCTAATGATTTCCTACCAATTGATGATCAAGATATGATTTCTACAAAATTTCACAATTCCCTTCCTCATCAAGATCAATATATGCTTCCATTCAACGATACCATTTCATCCCATGAAGATGATTATCCTTCTCATGATCAAGATATGCCTTTCATACCACTTCATAATCCTTTTCCAAGTCAAGATCAAAACACCCCATCATCCCCATGTCAAGAGCCTATCACACCTATTCAAGTTATCCATGAACCCCACACCTATAAATTGGGATCCTCCACCTTTATCCATTCTGGTTTACTTCCAACACCTATCCTCTAATCCATATCATATCCTCCTCAAAATGGACTTGCATCTTGTTTCACAAACAATACATATCCCATTGGTAAACGAATGTGTCAAAGTATGAATTACAAAGGAAAAGGTTTAGGCCTTCATGAGCAAGGTATCCTAGAACCCCTTTCTGTCCAAGCACATCCATATTCTCATGGCCTTGGTTATACACCTCGTGCTCAACCTAGGTATCCTAGTCCATCAAACTCTCCATCCATCCTAGGTCCTTATCCCAGTCCATCAAACTCTCCATCCATCCTAGGTCCTTATCCCAGTCCATCAAACTCTCCATCCATCCTAGGTCCTTATCCTAGTCCATCAAACTCTCCATCTATCCTAGGTCCTTATCCTAGTTCATCAAACCTTCCATCTATCCTTGGTCCTTATCATCCCAACTCTAGCTCATCAACCCTTCCATCCATATTAGGGTCCCACATTTCTCCATCTCCTATTCTTCAAGAACAACAAAGGCACACATCCTTGATCCACTTTCAAAATTATTCCTTCATTAACTCATCCATCATACCTCCATATCGTTCATCTCAATACACTCCTTCCATTTCTTTTGGAAGCAATTTGGGTGCCAAATGTCAAAAGATTCAGTATAAAACTCCACATGTATCAAAGGATCAACATGTCTCCTTGAAGAGACATGCAAAAATAAAATAAAATTTGATCCAAAATCAAAAGAAAAATCTAAAAGGCCACAAAGGCCCATCAAAGAAAAAAGGCAATTTTCAAAGACTACAAAGGTCCATAAATCAAAAAGAAAAATGCCAAAGGCCACAAAGGTCCACAAAGAAAAAGTCAAAGTCAAAAGTCATGTGGATTCCTAAAAGTCTCATAAAAGCAATAAAATCTAAAGTGGCATCCAAATTTGCTAATCCAAAAGCTTCCTCCAATTTTCCATCTAATAACCTATCACCTTCCAAATTCATTTTTCCTCCATCACTCCACCACCCTTCAAGGTGTGTGCCAATGTTGATCTTTCCAACCTTTCCATCTATCCATCAACAGGCCTTCCAACCTCCTATCCATTATCCAACATTCATACCCCATCATTCTCCTTTAATCCAAACTTTTGCATAAATCCTTAGATTCTTCCATCATATCATTAATCTGCCAACATTTAGGATTCTAATTCCCATTGACATGGTTTATTAGAGGGATAATTTGTTGTGAAACTTGATGCTTAAGTCCTTCCTTCATCTCCCTATCATCCATATCCTATCTTCCATATTCCTCTTGCACTCTACACTTAGGGACAAGTTTCATCCATCTTATCATTCATGGTCATTATCCTTTCTATTCCCATTCCTTACATTTCCACCTTTGATCTTGACAAGGTTAAGGATCTTCTTGAACATCGTATATCTTATCTTATACAATCTATCCATATCCATCATCTGTACATATCTATCATATCCATATCATGCAACAGGAATCCTTATGTTTCATCATGGCTTGATGAAATTTGTACAAATCCATAATATTTAGGTTGTGTTTACATTGGGGGCAGCAACATAGACTGAGCAAGAGAGGGGCAATGAGCTTTTCAAACATCACAAACAGACACAAGACGGTTTGCCAAAATGCAACAAACATTGTCGTATCAAATCAACCACAACATGCTTATTCAATGCCAATTGAAATCAAAACAACATGATCCAAACAAACATCAAAACAAGAACATCAATGTTGATAACCAAGTTGGATGATCTTAATTTGAATAATGTTTGGAATACTTTAAGCAAAATTTGAATTGTTGGTTGATTTTCTATCATATCTCTGGAGCAATTCGATGATGTACTGAACTAGAAAAGCAAGGAAGGAGTATGATTTTTTGTCTGTTGTTTGTGAGGAAATCATTAGTACTATGCAAATTGGTCGCGAGACATGCTCTACTAAGTATCATTGATGACATTTCAGAATTTGCATAGGAAATGGATTAACTCTTGTCTTTTTATGCAAGCGATAGTTAGGTCATCTCGGTTCAATTATACCTAGATGCTTGTATTATCTTGCTATATCAAAAATCATGAAAGTAATACTCAGGTCATCACTGGTGCTAACATACCCTTTGATGCTTGTATTGACTTTCAACATTTCAATGCTCTATGATGACACAAAAAGCACAAATAAGCTCTCAGAATGGCAATATTGTACGGATAACCTGCATGGTCAGTACAAATTGCATTCATGTTAGAATCTGCATTTTGCATTTATAGATTTTTCCCAAAAGTTGGAAAGGTATACAATGTCTCAATAAAAAAATCAAAGCTGATCACATGAGAAAAACTATGAGGTGCTACCCCCAGATGTTGTTGGTCTCACACCACCTACTCCTACATCAAAAGATCAAATCATCAATAACATCAGAAGATCAAACCATTATTCAAATCAAAATGGATCATCAAATCAATCAAATCAATCCAATCGGAATACATCATTCGACTATTTGTTTTCAACAACTTTGAAAGCACATTTATCAAACTACGATTTGTCTTTCAACAACCTTGAAAGCAAATTTATCAAATCTACTGTTTGTTTTCAACAACTTTGGAAGCAAACTTATCAATCGAAACTTATCAAATCAAATCAACAACTATTTTTTTTTCAAAATCATGAAAGCAAATATATCAATTCTTGTTTGTTTTTAACAACCTTAGAAGCAAACTTATCAACAATTATTTGTTTTTCATCATCATGAAAGAAAATATATCAAAGTTTCATATATTTCCAAATAAATGGTCAGTCTACATGCCTCAATCACATCTCTATCCGCCTATACAAGCTGCGGAATCAATCTCCATGTCTTCGGGAATGTCTCCCGTAATTGCAAAACGCCCAATCTCTCCTGTTGAAACATCATCATGACAAAGAAAAATCAATATTAAATCATCACGACTCATCAATCAAATATGAATATCAAACTATTTGTTTTTCATCATCATGGAAAGCAAATATATCAAAATCATGTTTGTTTTTAACAATCTTAGAAGCAAACATATCAACAAACAATTTGTTTTTCATTTTCATGAAATCAAATATATCAATTCCTGTTTGTTTTTAACAACTTTAGAAGCAAACTTATCAACAAACAAAATTTTTTTCATCATCATGAAAAGCAAATTTATCAAAATCCTGTTTGTTTTTAACAACTTTAGAAGCAAACTTATCAGACAACTATTTTTTTTTAACAACTTTAAAAGCAAATTTATCAGCTACTATTTGTTTTCCAACAACCTTGGGAATAAATTTATCAGACAAACATCATCAAATCAGGGCATCGCAATACATAAAATTGGGGCATTTTATCACATTTTATCATAGCAGGGGCAATTTAGTCATCAATTTTTCATCTCACATCTTTTTCACGTCAATTTCTTCATATCATCATTTTCGAGTGATGAATCAACATTATAAAAATCATAAAAATAAAAAAATTCCAAAAAAAATAAATAATTCACAAAAATCAAAATCTTATCGATTCATCGTTCGAGGGGGCATATACCTATCAACATTTGACAATTAGCATCTGGGGCAAATTTCAAAATTCTTTGAATCAATGCGTAAAACACATCACTTCAAAGAGGGGCAAAATGTATACACCTAAAAATGGTTGCATTACATAGTCTGGTAATTAATTAAATATTTTTAATATTTAATTAAATCTCGAAGTTCAATCTGCGTATAAATAAATTTAAATAATTTATTTATATTTGTTCATTTTTTTCATTTCGATTAAATAAATAAGTTTATTTAATCACTTTTCTTATTCATTTCTTAATTAATTAAATAAAACATTACGATTTATTTATATTAATTATCATTTAATCTTGGCTTGGATATTTTATTCAAATAAAGATTAAATATTTCAAATTCTTCTAAAGTCCATTCACAATTAAATATTCTAAAATATTTAATTAAATTCCTCTAATATCCATTCACAATTAAATATTCTAAAATATTTAATTAAATTCCTCTAATGTCCATTCACAATTAAATATTCTAAAATATTTAATTAAATTCCTCTAATATCTATTCATAATTAAATATTCTAAATATTTAATTAAAATTTTCTAAAAGTCCATTTGCGATTAAATATTCTAAAATATTTAATTGAGTCTTCTATAGTTCTAAAATTAAATATTTCAAAAATATTTAATTTCCTCAAAATTCACATGAAATTAAATAAATTTATTTTATTTATTTAATTAATTTGGGGATTATCTTCAACAACCATGAAACAAACTTCCAAAACAGAAAAAATTAATTTCTCTGTTCCTGTGCAAGCTTGTTCCTGTGGGTTGAAGACAAGACTCCATTCTTCTCTCCAACCTCCCAACATCCTCCATCTTCTTCTCAACCTCTCCATCTCTCACCGTTCAAATCTACCAGACAATCTCACAGCCATTGATCTTTGCCAGCCAGGCTCCTGCCTGCAAAAAGCTATAAAAAGGACTGTCGAGTCTTTGAAATCATAGAGAAGCTTTCATACAGGAAAAGTATAGTCAAATAGCTTTCAAGCATCCATAGCATAGTCTTTTAGCATTCATAGATTGTAGAATCATTCCATATCATGGCCAATCATCTTCATAGTTTAGTTTTAGAAGCATCCATAATCCACAACCCCTGTGCATATCCGTATCAGCATTTTTCACTCCACCAACATATAGCATTAGAAAAGTACTTTCCTTTGCACACTCGTTCTACAGGTTGTCATTCAGAGAAGCTTTACTTACACAATCTGAGAGCAACAGCTTCAAACAAATCCCTGGAGATAGAGAAAAATGGAACGGTTCTGAAGAAGCTTTGTCTGTTTAATTTTATTTCAATTTATCTTGCTTTCTTTGGTTTAATGTTTCATTTTGTATGATTTGTTTATCTTATTTTGATCCACCATATTTCTATCACACAACAACCACAACATTTGACAAAATTTTCTATCCTTTTTCTATATTATATGGCAAAATCTCCCTTCCACTATGCTTTGATGGATATCCATACCCTGTTCCAAAGCTCCCATTTAGGCACAGGTAGGGAGGATACAGGCTAAGGCTTTGAAATGGGATTTACACTTGCCAACTGCATTTACTTGAAGGTTTCAATAGCCTTTTAATACATCCATTTTGTGCATATCTTGTAATCATAGAATTCCATGAGATGACATCTCTTTGAGGCATTCTGTCAAACAGTTCACCTGCCTTATCTGTTCTTCCATATTTTTCATTTTTGTCTACTAGAGCATTTCCAACTATAATATGCTGGCAAAAGTTCTCTTTCCATTATGCTTAGATGGATGTTCATGATCTGTTCTAAAGCTCCCATTTTGGCATAGGCAAGGAGGATGTTGGAAAAGATTGTGGAATTTGGCTTTACACCTGCCAGTTAGATTTGTCATAATGGTATTCCATGAGAAGACATCTCTGGGGCATTCTGTCAAACTTCCATGTCTACCTGGGTGGTTACACTTGCCTTGTCTATGCTTTCAATTACACATTCCTTGTCTATGCTTCCACATTTTGCATACATGTTTACCTGGGCAGTTACAACCACAGTATTTGACAGATTCTTCTATCCTAAGTTGTTTATAATATATGACAAAATCCCCCTTCCACTATGCTTTGTTGGATATCCATGCTTTCCCCCTTTCACTATGCTTTGATGGATATCCATACCCTGTTTCAAAGCTCCCATTTTGGCACAGGTAGGGAGGATACTGGCAAAGGCTGTGAAATGTGGCTTTACATCTGCCAATTGCATTTGCTTGAATGTTTCAATAGCCTTTTTAATAAATCAATTTTGTGCATATCCTACAATCATGGAGTTCTATAAGATGATTTTCTTTTGAGGTATTCTGTCAAAATAATTCACCTGTATTGTCTATTCTTCCACATTTTGGATACATGTCTATCTGAGCATTTCAAACTATAATATCTGACAAAAATCCTCTTTCCATTATGCTTTGATGGATGTCCATACCCAGTTCCAAAGCTCCCATTTTGGCACAGGCATGGAGGGTGCTGGCAAAGCTGGTGGAATTTGGCTTTACACTTGCAATTACATTTGATTGAAAGTTTCTAAAGCCTTTTCAGCAAATTCATTTTGTGCATATCCTGCAATCATTGCCGTCCATGTGACCACATTTCTTAGAGGCATGTTGTCAAATAGTTCAAGTGCATTTCATTTTCTTTCACATTTTTGAATACATGTCTACCAGGGCAGTTGCAACTACAACATCTAACAATATTTTCATACAGTTTTTTAAAGCAACCCTTTTGGCACTGTGTGATCGAAAATATGCATAATAAAATGAAATAAATACTATTTAAGCACACCAATAAGACATTGTATCAAAACAGACAATAAAAGGTAAGTAAATGCAAACTCAATATTCTGCTTCGATTGTCGTCTTATTGTCCTCTATCTTCAGTGTTTTTGTTGATTCCAGCTTTTGCTCTCAGATTTATATGCTAGGCTCAACAAACTGTCTTCCTAAAGAATGAGATTTAAATATGATGCATGATGCAAGATTAAGCCATGATATGGAATTGAACTAATGTGATTGAATTAAACATGATGTTATGATGCTAGAATGTTAAATGAATTAAATGCATGAACTCTAATTAATTGCCTATCCCCAATGCTTAGATTCACACAGGTATTTATAGAGTTTTTCAAAAGATTCCGATTGGCTGTCTTGATTAATGGTTGTGATAATTCCTGCTAGATCGAATGGTTGAAGATAGATGAAACTAAAGAGAAAATAGAAGAAAACCTGAAAACAAGATTTTTCTATTTTTATGAGAGATGAAAAGATAAGAAGATGAGAAATCATCTTTCTTTAAAAAGATAAAAGAAAGATTTAAAAGCTGATAAATAATGAATTAAAAATTCAATTATTTATTTGTAGATGATATTCAACTTTTTCTTAATTAAATGAAATATTTAATTAAGCTTTTAAAGCATAAGAAAGTTTGTGATAAGAATAAAGCTTTAATTAGGATTTTTTTGAAGAAAACAGAAGATATCATATCTAAATAAAATATTTAATTATGATATGAGAAGAAAACAGAAGATTTCACAATTAAATAAAATATTTAATTGTGATTTAGAAAGAAAGCATAAGATCATTTAATTAAATAAGGTTTATTTAATTAAATCACTTTATAAAATTAATTAAATGAAATATTTAATTAATTAGAAGAAGAATTTAAAATAGAAGAAAGAGAGATATTTAAACTTAATTAAATCAAAAGATTTAATTTAAATTCAAACAATGATAATTAATTTAAATAAATAACATGTATTTATTTAATTAATTAAGTGGACATATGAAAATAATTAAATAAAATAAATTTATTTAATTATGAAAGAAGAATAAGATGAATGAACAATATAATTAAATTAATTAAATTTAATCATATGTAGAGGATTTTAGAAAAATTAATTAAATAATAAATATTTAATTAATTGTCGGATTATAGACATGACCATTTTATATATACATTTTGCCCCTCTTTGAAGTGATGTGTGAAACATATTGCTTCAAAGATTAAAAATTTGCCCCTGATATGTTTCTGATTTTTGATGTGATGATGCCCCCTCAGGAGGTAAATCATGGAAGAGGATGTCGAGAATGATAGGGAAACAGTGATTTAGCTCCTGATAAATGATGTTTGTGATGGCCCGGTGAAAAAGAAAATGGAAGGAATGAAAAATGCCATTAACCCCCACCCTGATAGACCCTTAAAAGGTAAAAAGGGGTAAAATGAAGTGTCATTTTCACCCTGCTGCTACAGTGAAAAGTGAGCTCTGATAGTGACTTGGCGAGATGGAGATCCCATTGCACAGGCATAGATTCGAGCGAGCGCGCCGATACCAGAGACCAGCTATGTATGGACCACCGGTGAGTGATTCCAACCGTTTATGATTTCAAATTTCGCATGTTGGATCGATTTTGTAAGTGTTTTAGGTCGGTTTTCAATTTTTGCATCACGTTTTAGTGCATTCGACAAAACTTTTAGTGCTTTCGCAAAATTTTGTAGTGCATATAGGAAATTTTGTAGCGCATATAGGCGTAGGTTAAAATTGATCTTGTAGCGCATTCGACAGATAGAGTAGCGCATATAGGTTAAAACTGGCTATCAGGATCCTGTAATGCATTTAGGGCACATAATTGCGCATATAGGTCTAGGGTTACAAATAGATAAAGTTGTGCATTTGAGAGTTAAAGTGGCGCATCCATGGGATAGATTAGCGCATACCGAGTTTTAGTGCTTTTGGGAAAAAGTTTAGCACATTCAAGTGAAACTGTAGCGCATTTGTGTTTTAGCGCATATGGGTAACAGAGTAGCGCATTTGGGAAATTTTTCACAGAATGTTGTGTGATGAAAAATAATGATTTAAATTGCTTCCTTAGTCAATAGATAGATGAATTGTAGTACCATCATGCTGATATGAGTAAAAATGATAGAAAAATCTGATAAAGAACTGATAACTTTGCTTCCAAAATAGAAAACAAAGAGTAGATAGCTGATAACCTTGTAACGAACAACAAAGAGTAAACTGATTGATTGATTGATGTTGTGTTTGGATAACTTTGCTTCTCGTGATTTACAACAAAGAGTAGATGTTTGATAAATTTTCTTTCTGCGATAGAAACCAAATAGTAAAATGAGGATATAAATTTGCATTCGTGACTGAAATACAAATAAGAAATGATTAGTGTGTTGATAAATTTGCTTTCCTGAAAAGAAAAACAAATAGTAAATGATGATGGAGTAGATTGATTTGATATTCAGATAGATTGATTTAACACTTGATATGGGTCATTGATTGAATTTGTTGGATAGATAGAGCACATGATATGAGTCTGATTTGTGTGTCATTTGTGATGATCAAACAAAATAGGAGGCTTTTAAAAGCCTCCAAATTAGAGAGCGGTTCCCACTATGTTGGGAGTGAGTAGGAGAGCTTACTCCAGCTGAGTTACAGTTGATAGCAGATTGCGGATTGGGACCTTTGTTGACGATGCCGCGAGGTATTCGGATCAACAGGGGACTGTTGACCGCTTTGGCAGAGAGATGGCACTCGGAGCATAACACTTTTCACTTGCCAACCGGTGAGATGAGTGTGACGCCCGAGGATGTGTATAGGATTCTTGGGGTTCCAGTTGTTGGCACCCTTGTGGTTTATGACCACAAGGAGATTGATGGGACCGAGGCGCTGTGGCGGATATGTGGCGATGCAAGCATCAGTGAATACTGGATAGATTGGGAGGATTTCAGTAGATATCCAGCCTTAGTTGTTGTGCTGGCTGCATTCATTGGAGGCTTCCTTGGACCGGATCATCGGTCGAAGGGATTTGCAGTTGGTTGGGGTAGGATGTTGGAGTGGTTGGTGACACATCCACGGAGGTATGCCTGGGGGAGCTATATTTTAGCGGACATGTATCATGATCTTCATCAGATTGTATATAGAGGATCCACTAGCTTGGCGAGTGGAGTGACACTTCTACAGATCTGGGCATGGGAGCATATTGCAATCATGAGACCACATTGTACTAGGGATAGGCCAGTAGGGAGGCCCTATGTGTATGCATATTCTGGTGCACTTGTCCAGCAAAAACTGGGCAAGGTAGAGTATTAGCGACGGTTACTGGATGATATTGATGCAGTGATATGGAGACCATACACGGATTGTGAGGCATGGGCGACTGATCACTTAGAGATGCCATTTGTCTGCAGACCATGATATCTGATAGGGCGGACGCCCTTTATTATTGAGAGATTTCTGGCATTACGAGTGCTGAGACAGTTTGGATTTACACAGGGGATGCCACAGGGCATTGTTCATTATGGGCGGCGTAAGGGTGATCCAGGATGGGGACCGTGCATTCGATACTAGGTAGTATACACAGAGTATTCTACCTTACAACCAGAGGTATGGACAGACAGACCAAAGGTGCAAGATGCAGGGATGACTGATGATTATGCACATTATTTCCATATGCATCCATTTCCATGATTTACAGTTCCAGATGAGCCACGGGTGATTGGGATACCGCCACAGCCAGGGGCAAGGAGACAGAAGGATGTGGCCGGCGGAGAGCAGGCGATGGGCAGAGGAGAGGAGGAGGAGGGAGAGGAGGAGGAGGGAGATGAGGGGGAGGAGAGTGGAGATGGAGGAGATGGGGACGGGGACAGCTCGGATGACGGGGATGATGGGGGAGATGATGGTGGAGAGGAGAGGCAGCAGAGATTGGATAGTCTGGGCAGAGCACAAATTGTTCGGCGAGCCAGATCCAGTGGCAGACCACGGACAGTGATTAGGGTGTCATCCTCATCTCAGCAGGCACAGATGGCTGCATTGCAGGCTCAGGTTCAAAATTTTCAGGGACAGCAGGCACAGCTACAGAGCTAGCTAGCTCAATCTCAGAGTGTGATAGTGTAGTTGCAGGCACAACTTTCACAGGCCCAGACACAGATACAAGCTCAGGCTCAGGCACAGGTTCAGGCTCAGGCGCCCGCCCCAGATTCCCTAGTGACACAGTTGGTAGCGGAGAGGGATGCACTTAGACAATGAGCACTGGAGGCCGAGGGTGTGGTACAAAGACTCATGGGTATCGTAGAGAGTACATGATTACGGGAGGCCATTGCAGAGGGATTTGAGGCAGCCAGAGAGGCCGAGTACTAGAGATTCCAATATAAGGAGTTGTGTCCTCCCAAGTGATGAGAGCCTTATCCACGATCACATAGCAGGACGAGGACCCGATCACGGACATCGACACATGGCAGAGAGGTTACAGGACCTCGACGGGATCCTGATGTAGGGGGTAGTGGTAGGCTGCCTCCTTCCGGACCAGCTCCTTCAGGGGCATCTACCAGCTAGTGTTTGGGACTAATATATTGTGCACATATGCAGGGCATGTATATTGAGTTTTGATCATATCTCATGTATTATGTTTTGAACTTTTTAGTTTCATTTGGACATTGGAGATTTGTATTATTTTGATGAGCGATGATATGCAGCAGTGATGTTTTTGATGATGATATGTTTGTGCATTTTTGATGTGATATGGATGCTACTTTTATGAATGTCTGATATGAGATGGATTTTGATATGTTTTTTTATTGTTTTTGCGGACTAATCTTATGATGCAGGATGATCTAATGATATGATGCAAATGGATGATCTAGGATGTAGATGCGATGATTTTGTGATAATGTAGATATGAGTTGTTGATTTTTGAATTTTGTTGCAAATGCATAAATGGATAGTATGTTTTAGGAAATGCATCATGAAATTATGATATGAAGAATGGTAGATAATGAAAAATGTGATATTGCTAATGATAATGGTGAAAAGATAAATGATATGTTTGGTAATGTTTATGTAATGAAAATGGCAATGTGATGATAATAGAATAATTATAATGTGGAATGCAATAATATAAAAGGAATGAGTGCAATGGTAATGGAATGGTGCTAAATGATGATATAAATGATAATAAATGATAAAATGATAATGGGATGATGAACGATAATGATATGAGAGAAAAGATAATGAGAATAGTAATTGAGAAATGATGATGTTATGAAAAATAATGAAAACAATGATATGAAATGATAAATGAATAAGAAATGATAAGGTTATGAAAATAAATGGGATGAAATGATAAAGGATGAGGATCTAATGATAGAAAATAAAATAGAAATAATAATGATAATGATAATGATAGAAAGTGAAATAGGAATGCTAATGATAATGATAATGATAATGAATGAGAAAAGATAATGATAATGATAATGATAATGATAATGATAATGACAATGACAATGATGAAAAGATAATGAATGAGAAACGATAATGATAATGATAATGATAATGATAATGATAATGATGAAATGATAATGAATGAGAAATGATACTGAAATTGATGATGATAATGATAATGATGAAATAATAATGAATGAGAAACGATAATGATAATGATAATGATGAAATGATAATGAATGAGAAACGATAATGATAATGATAATGATAATGAAAATGATGAAATGATAATGAATGAGAAATGATAATGATAATGATAATGATAAAATGATAATGAACCAAATGTCCAAATGTCCTCCACAAAGAGTTCAAAACTACATGACAACCGTTAATGTTTTCATTCAGCCTTTTAGAACATTAATGTGAATCCAATATGCAGAGATATACAAATGATCTAACTAACATGCAACTAAATGAAACTAACCAGTTTGTTGAGTCTATTATAAGCATTCTTGAATCATCATAGAGCATCTTAAAATGTTGGAATTATGTACAAGCATTAGAGGGGAAATTAGCACCAATGATGACCTAAGTACAACTTTCATGATTTTTGATATAGCAAGCGAACACAAGCATCGAGGTCTAATTGAACCGAGATGACCTGAGCATTTCTTGCATAAACAGACAAAGATTAACCACCCTTCTGATGCAAATGTGGAACTATCATCAATGATATTGCTTTGGTAATCATGTCCTGTGACATATTTGCATCAAATTGATCGTTAACCTCAAGACAACAAACAAAGAAAAATCATTCTCGTTCCTTGCCACTCTAGTTCAGTACATCATTGAGTGTGCTCCAGAGTAATGATATCAAAAATCAAACAACCTTTATTCAAAATGTAATACTATTATTCCATACATTATTCAGATTTTTGGATCATCCAATAGACAATGATATGGTATCTGCTGAAAATTATTCATGATATGGATCGATGATCAGATAAGGTTTCATGTGAGTTGGTTGTTTGTTCGTATAATCGGATTTTATGACATTGCTCAGCTATTTTAGTATGTCCTGAAAATTAAATGCCCCTAGTTGATATTTTTCCCCGTTTATTGACACAACTTGCGAAAAAGGAATATGTACAATGATCAAGCCATGGTAAGACGTTTTATCACTCTAGGAAAATGACAGCAGGATGATGCAATTATAACCCTAAGATGCAGAAAAAGATGCAGAAAAAGGAAAACTGAAAAGCCAAATTGCAAAATAGGAACTAATAGATGGAGAGGTATAGATAGCGTCTGTTTTCCAAATTTTTAGTATCTGTGTTTATTGCATTTTTCTAATTTCTTTTTGATTTTTTTGTATTTTTCTGTCAATAGACTGCCTGTTTGCCAGGTTTTCTCCCTATGACATTTTTTTAATTTTTTTGTATTTTTCTTCAAGACTTTTTCTAATTTTTTTGTATTTCTTCAGGACTTTTTCTGCTATTTTTGAATTTTTTCAGGAAATTTTCTGCTGTTTTTGAATTTATATTTTTAGGACTTTTTCTGTTGTTTTTGAATTTTGTCAGGACTTTTTCTAGATGATGATACCTAACTTAAACATAATATTTCTTGAGATGCATGCTGTTGATCGGTTCATCAAACAGGTCCCCTTCTGGCGTTGATAACTTGTAGGCTCCTGAACTGTAGACTGCGATAACCACATAAGGGCCTAGCCAATTTGGTTCAAACTTTCCTTTCTTTTCTCTGTCTTACTGATTTCGTGGATTTTCCTTCAGAACTAGATCACCCACCTGAAAGGTACGTGGATTTACTTTGTGATTATAGTTGTGAGACATCATCTGTTGGTATGCTTTCAAATGGTCAGCTGCTCTCTGTCTCTTTTCATCTAGAAGTTCTAACTCTTGTAGTCGGGAAACTCTGTATTCATCATCGGTTATGAGACCTTTCAGTGATACTCTGAGTGATAGTATCTTGACCTCTAAAGGTAATATGGCTTCTGCTCCATAGACCAGAGAAAAGGGTGTTGCTCCTGTTGGCGTTCAGACACTAATTATGTAAGCCCACAAGGCGGGATTGAGTTGAACATGCCAATCTTTCCCTGAATCATTTACGGTCTTCTTCAAAATCTTTAGTATAGTCTTGTTTGAGGCCTCTGCTTGGCCATTCCCTTGTGGATAGTAAGGCGTTGAATATCTATGTTGAATATGGAATCTTTCACAAAGTTCATCAACATCCTAATTTTTGAAAGGTCGACCATTATCTGTAATAATGGTATTAGGAATACCATACCAACAAATAATGTAGTTGAGTATGAAGGATGAAATTTATTTTCTGGTGACTTTAGAGAGAGGTACCGCCTCAATCCACTTAGTGAAATATTTTGTCGCCGTGATGATGAACTTATGCCCATTTGAAGATGAAGGATGAATTTTTCCTACTAGATCTAACCCCCATTGAGAAAACGGCCAGGTTGGTGTGAACAAGTGAAGTTCTTATGTCGGAGCATGAATAAGATTCCCATGAATCTGACATTTTGAGCATGTTTTAACAAAAGTGAATGATTCCCTCTCCATTGTAGGCTAGTAGTAACCCATTCTAATCAATTTCTTGGATAAAGTTAGTCCACTCGAATGAGTACCACAAATTCCCCCATGAACTTCTTGTAAAGCTTTGTCGGATTCGTCACGTTCAAGACATCAAAGTAAAGTACCATCAAGACCACGGCGATAAAGGGTATCAGCGATAAGGGTATAGCGTGAGGATTGTCGGATAAAGCTACATTTTTAGTTACGAGATAAGTCGAGTGGTAAAATATCATTTTTCAGGTAGGCATAAATTTTACCATACCAGGGTGAATCAGATCCTACCAAGTGGCAGATAATTTGGCTTTCGGGTGTGTCATAAGTAGGTGTAAATAATTGTTCCACCAGAAATTCATAGCAAGTCTATTTTTCTGGGAGTTGTACCAATGATGTGATCGTAGCCATAGCGTCAGCTGCTTTGTTATCAAGCCTTAGAATTTGTGTGAACTGGATGTCCACAAAGTACTTCTTGAAGTCATCGACCATCTTTTTGTATGGCAACAATTTGTCATCTTTAGTCTGATAATCATCATTGATTTGGTTAATGACTAACTGTGAGTCACCATAAACTTGTAGCTCGGTAATCCTCCATTCCAATGTTGTCTTTAGTCCAGTGATTAGTGCTTCATATTCAGCTATGTTATTGGTGGATGGAAACATTAGCCTATATGACCGAGGAATAGTATGTCCTTGAGGGGTGACAAAGAGAATGCCTGCCCCTGATCCATGTTGAGTAAAAGAACCATCAAAATATAAGGACCACAGTTGCTTGAATTATGCAGTGAAAACATCGGCATCTGAAAATTCAATGTGCAAGGGGTGCTCTGCTTGTAGGGGAGCGTCTTCTAGTTGATCAGCGATAACTTGTCCCTTGATTGCTTTGCGATCAACATAGTGGATGTCAAACTCACTCAAAATCATGACCCATTTTGCTAACCTTCCTGTTAGTGATGTTTTACTTAGTAGATACTTGAGTGGATCAATTTTTGAAATAAGATGGATTGTATGAGTTAGCATGTAATGTCAAAATTTATGTGAAGCAAAGACTACTGCTAAACAAGCCTTCTCAATGAAAGTGTAGTTAAGTTCATGACTTTTTAGTGTTCTGTTGATGTAATATATTGCACATTCTTTTCCTTCATGGTCTTCTTGTGCTAATAATGCCCCCAAAGATGTCTCGGTTGCGGCAATATACAGGATCAATGGTTTGTCTGGATTTGGTGGTACTAGAACTGGCGGATTCATCAGGTACTGCTTGATTTGTTGAAATTTCATTTCACATTTGTCATCCCATCTAAAAGGAACATTCTTATGCAGGAGATGTGTGAACGGTAAACTTTTGTCAGCCAATTGCGCAATGAATCTTCTTATGGACTGAAGTCGCCCTTGTAATGCTCTTAATTGACTGATATTCTTTGGGGGAGGCATCTCCATGATTACCTAAACTTTAGTAGGATCTACTTCAATTCCCTTTTCTGAAATAATATATCCTAAAAATTTTCCCGATGTGACCCCAAAAACACATTTCTTGGGATTTAGGCGAACTTTGAATTTTTCCAATCTGGTAAATATTTTGGACAATATTTCCAGGTGTCCTTCTCTGGTGTGTGATTTTTCCAATATGTCATCTATATAATCTTCCATGAATGTGTGCATCATGTCATGAAAGATCGTAGTCATAGCTCTTTGATAAGTAGCTCCAGCATTCTTTAGACCGAACGGCATGACATTCCAACAGTACGTTCCCCACAGACAAGTGAAAGTTGTTTTCTCTTGGTCTTCTGGTGCAATCTTGATTTGGTTGTAACTAGAGAAACCATCCATTAATGAATACATGGCATGGCCAGCTGTTAAATCAACTATAGTGTCAATGCTTGGAAGTGGAAAGTCATCCTTAGGACAGGCCTTGTTAAGATCTCTAAAATTAGTGCACACTCTAATGCGTTTATCTGGCTTTGCTACTGGGACAATATTGGAGATCCATTCTGCATAAGCTATTGGTCTTATAAATCCTACATCTAGGAGTTTATTGAGTTCTTCCTTTACTAGTAATGCAACGTGAGGATGCATTTTTCTAAGTTTTTGTTTCACTAGTTTAGCTCCTGGTTTGATAGACAAATGATGCATTATGAGATCAGAATCAAGACCTGGCATGTCTGCATAAGACCAAGCAAAATTGACTTGATTTTCTTTGAGAAAGTTCATGAACCCTGGGATTTCATTATCTGTCATTGATTCAGCTACCTGTAGAATCCTTGGATTATCTGTAGTTTCAATATTGATTTCTTTTGTAGGCTCGATCAAAATGGGTGATCGTTCATGATAGTGCTCCGGAAGAGTGTCAAGTTTCCCATCAGCTGGTGCCTTGAAAAGGTTTTCACCATCTGATACGCTCTTTATTTTATCTTTTGGTCGATCTAGTACTGCCAGATTCTGGTTTTCACCACTAGATCGTTCTTTTTTATTTTCATTTTTGTAGCTAGGAGACTTGACACTCTCCTGATTAAAGACTTTGTGCCAAAAATCGCTAGTGGAACAATCATTTGCTTCATCTGCAGAAAGGAAGTTTATGATAGCCTCGTCATTTGGAAAAATAGGTATATCAATAGGTTCAGTTAGATCCCAGTCAATGAGATCGGGATGGATTAAAGGTAACAAGTCATTTGGTTGTGTGAAATCGGCAATGGTTAGAGTCAAAACAGAGTTATCAGTAGGATCCGAGGTATGAGGTAGATCAATGATGGTACTATTCTCCTGATAGTCTTGTTCGTTAAAATCTGACTCAGTATCACTAGACTCGTAGTTTCTTTGTAGTTTAGATTCTTGTGGTTGGGACCCTGAACCTTCTCCTTTGATTAAAGTTGGTGTATACTTGTGTATGATATCTACCTCTTTGTCTCTCCAAAATTTATCATCATGAATGGTATCCCATTCATATTCAGCAGAGTCTGTATCAGAGTTCTTTTCTATGAAATTCAAGGTTGCTGCCAAGCATGCATCTTTTTTATCAGAACCTTCCTGTAGTGTAAACACATTACCCTATGATTTTTTGGATGGGGTAGCATCATAGCCTAGTCTAGTTTTATCATATGCAGCAAGCCCTGGAAGATGGATAGGCTCAACTATGCCTTCTTTTCTTTTTCCAATAGGACCATTGTCATATCCCATCTTTTGCATGATGGAATACCCTTTCCCATATCGGTCAGTTGGTAAGGTGACATTTAGAACTGTTTCATCTTCATCCTTATAAAGCCAATTCAGAATTGTTGTATCCTCAGGATCTCCCATGGGGAATTTTTCTTTGATGAATTGTCCATGGAACTTGGTAGTTGGTTCTATTTGTAGTTGTGTTGATGTTGAAGTTACTGATATCTGTTGTGCCATAATAGGAGGTTGTCCATGTGATCGAGGTGATGTAGGTAGATTAGCAAGATAGAGAGAATATTCCCTGACTCCACTTCCCTTGAACTGTAGTTTCTTGTCAAAGCTTTTGGCTAATTGACTGATTTGTGTATCATTCTTAGGAGAAGTATTAGCAAGCGCTTCTCGATTGTTTGGAACCAAAGTATCCTGACTAGCTTTGACATTGGCACAAGTTTGGATGTTTGAATTATCAGCTGATATAGTGATTTCTTGTCCGTCATATGGGAACTTAAGACATTGGTGGTAAGTGGACGGAACGGCTTGCATTTCATGAATCCAAGGGCGACCCAACAAGATGTATGCAAGATCCCGATCTAAAACTTGACAAAAGGTATTTTTGATAACAGGTCCCACTCTGATTGGTAGCACGATTAGACCTTTAGACGTTCTTTCCTCATCATCATAGGCTTTTATGGTAATCTTCCTTCTAGGATCAATGGAGTCCTCCGAAAATCCTAAAGCTTGAACCACCTTCAAGGTACATATATTTAAACCAGCCCCTCCATCTATTAGGACACGTTTAACACGGAACTTATGGATCATGACCCCTAAGTATAATGATGAATTGTGGGGATGGGTCATGGAAACATCATCTTTGTCTGAAAATGAAAGACATGTAGGTGAGGACAAATGTCCTACCATGACTTGAAATCGGTTCACATCCAAATCCATGGATACAGTTGTTTCAAAAAGAGCCTTCTCTAAGATTTCTTTATGTGCCGGGGAAATTTTCAAGAGTTCCAAAATGGAAATTTGAGCCGGAGTTTTTTGAAGTTGGTTAACTAAGTCATATTGATGTTGAGGGAAGGGCTCAGTGGATTTCGAAGAGGCACCCTTCAAGACAACTTTAGCTTGTGCTCTCGTTATGACATTAACTTGTCCATTGTCTATCTTCTCATTGATTTTTATAACATTGATTCGCTCATCATCCATATAGAGGTGACGGATTACAGTGTCATTGATTTGATTCACATTTTTGTCAAAAGACTCTCCCTTTTGATAATTTGGCAAAGGGTTGCGAAATGCTTGGTGATCTTCATTGGATTTTTGTTGTCCTTCTATTGTGATGGTACCATTGTCAATTAGGTCTTGAATAGCATGCTTCAAAGCTTTCCAGTTGTTTGTACGATGTCCTCTGCACCTATGATAGTCACAATAATAAGCTTCATTCCATGATGGAGGTTTTACACTAGGTTCATAATTGCGTTGAGGTGGTAAAATAAGGACATTTTTTTCCATAACCTCTTTGAAAACAGATTCCAAGGATTGTCCTAGTGGAGTGAAAGTTCTACTAGAGAAGAATGAAAAGCGTTGTGGGTTCGTGTTTGAGGTCTTCCCTAAGGTGGTGTTGTTGTTGTTGTTTCCACAGTAATTTTGATTGTTGACAGTTCCCTGATTGTTGTTCTTTGGAGGGGGAGGATTGTTTCCTTGATTCATGACAAAATTGACATTGTTGTAATTATTGTTACGAGGAGTATTTGGAGTACTCAGAACAAACGGCTTAGTCGAGACATGATTTGCATCTACAACACCATCGTTTACAATGCTTTTGTTGCGAGTCCAAAATTTAGACTTGTCTTGATTGTTATAATGGTTAGATGAGCTAGGATTGTCCTTGTCAAGTTTTATTGTCCCTCTTTTGACCAAAGCACCTTCAATGGTGATGGCATCCTCAATCAATTTCTCAAAGGAAGGTGGACAATGTAGATTTAAGCAATAGCTCATTTTTGAATTTAGGCTATTGATGAAAGTAACCATTTTTTCCTTTTCAGGAACATGATGTGGATACCTAGTGAACATTCTTCTCCATCTTTGAAGAAAGGTAGTGAAAGGTTCACCAGGTTTTTGTGCAACTTTGCAAAGATCAATCATGGTGATTTGGTGTTGGATGTTGTAGGAGTATTGTGTTATGAACAAATTGATCAATTCCTCAAATGTTTGGACAGGTGTAATTTTCGATAGCCATTCCATAGAGTGACTTCCAAGACTCCTAGGGAACAAATGCATCAAGTAAGTGTCTTCATGTGCAAATTCTAAAGTCATGTTTCGAAAGTCTCTAACGTGATCAATTGGATCTGATTTCCCATTATAACAATCAAATTTGGGAATTTCACAATGTTTGGGAAATGGAATCATATTGAGACTTCTATCAAAAAGATAAGGACATATGTCATCAAGAGTATATTTTTTTGTTGTGGTCCCCCCTTGTAACTCTTTGATTTTTCCTTGGAGTGCCTTAAATTGTTGAGTAAGAACAGTAAGATCATATGAGGATGTTTCTTCTTCTTTGCTCTTTAATTTCTCAGTATCAAAATCCTTAGACAGTTTAGCTCCTTGATTGGCTAGGAAGAAAAAATACTTTTCTTTGTCACGTTGCAGGATCTTTTCTATGGCTTTAAGAAACTTGGGGTCTTGTTCAGCCTCTCTAATGTGAAGTTCTTCCTCTTGTTCATCATCACTATCTACAGGAGTTTTGTTCATGTTTGTGTACTTATCAAATGGGTTTATTTCTCTATTATCCATATTGTTGTCACTAAAAAGAGGATTGCGATTCACACTATAATGAGGATTACCACGTTCACCTTCTTGAATGTTATGAGTAGGACCTCGTTGAGATTCTTCTCCTAGTTTGTTGTATTGAGATCTTGTAAAAATAGGCATATGAAAGGAATCCTATGATATGATCAAAGATGCTTCCAATTCTTGATTGTGGCTTCAAAAGACGAAGGATATCATAATCCTATTTGAGGGAAGTTGAATCAATAACCCAAAATTTTGCTTGTGAGGTGTACTCCTAAAGTTTTGATCCCTATTTTTTTGAAAAGATTTGTAAATCTATTGAAATTCACTGAAGGATTTGACTAGGATGCGTTGAATATTCAATTGAAGGTTGTGGTATATTCTCAAACTCAAGTGGTTGATTAAGATTATGACGTTGAGATAGAGCTAATATTTGATAATAAGCTTGAGTAGCTAAAGGTTCTACAGTGTACTCGTCAGTGAACCCTCTAACGTAGTCTTGGTATCTATGGAGAAATTTGTGATAATGAAGCAAGACGTGTCGACTCTTATACAAAAATTCTCTACGGTCTAAGGTTTCTTTGTAAATTAAGTTTGTTTTGGGTTTCTTGATCCTATTGAAGACTGATTTCTTGACAAACTTGGTTGATTTCCACTTCCTCAACATGGGAGAGAAATGTCAGAAATTTGGGTTTGTGTAAAATTTTGACAGAAACCTAAAAGCGCTATTTTGTTCCCTAAATGTGCTGCAAAAAGAGGTATATGCGCTGGAGAAAAAGTTAAATGCGTTGAGAATACCTTGAATACGCAGAAATAGACCTTATATGCACTAAACCAAGAAGCAGATGCACTAAAACAGTCCCTAAATGTGCTGAAAAATGACTCAGATGCGTTGAACCAGGCAGTGGATGCGCCAGAACAGTTTGTATATGCGCTACAATTTTTTTCTAGATGTACTAAAATAGTTTTCCAAAGATAGTTTTTGACCAGTTTTGAAAATTTTCAGCTGAAGTTTTTCATGTTCGTTTTGGATGATCCTTTATCTGAATTAATGTTCTTGAAAAACACAGCAAACAGTCTGATTTAAGTTGAATGTAATCAAGCATAGAATAAGACAAGCACAACTTAAGTTAGGCCAGGACAATATCCGCTAGATTCTATGTGGATTTCTCCAACCACATATCAATAGCGTGTGAATTCAGAAGCTTGGCTGCACAGGCTCCCCCTTATAGTGCACTCTCTTCTCAGGCCAACCAAGCTTCCAACCCCCATGAAACTCCCATGGCAGATTGATCACGTCTACTAAAGACTGCAAAAGTGTGGAAGGCTTCACACCGACCGGTGTTGGACTAGCAGATAGAAATTTTTTGGCTTACTACACAATGGTTTTTAATTCGGGACCCCCATTAGAGTGGCCATACATGGGGCAAGAGATTAATCACCATTAAGGTGGCACTCCAGCCTGAAGAGGTTAAGCTCAATAGGGTTTAAGGGAGTACAACTCCGTCCGTATGACACATCCGCATAAGCAACCTTAGGTTTTCCCTTAAGATTTACATTTATATACCGATCGGGGGTAGCTTGGCCTGAGCTCCATTGCCGATTTGAGTCGTGTTGAGGTGATGAAATCCTCAGGCAGGCCTAATTTCTAGAGTCAATAACTGTTTCTCTTACACCCAGGATTGCACAAGTGCGTAAGGGGAGAGGATAATTCGATTATCAAGTCAAGGTTACACAGGGAAAAGTGGGTCTGACTTTTTGATCACCTAGTTTGCACAGGGTGAGAGCATAATCACCTACCACTTTCAAACACAGTCAAAAAGAGTAGACAAATTCATTTTAGATGCACCAAAATCAAAAATGATTTAATCTAAGTGAAGATTTTGCTTCACAACAGACATGGGGTTCGTTTTAACTGCATAATAAAGATGTGGTGGCTACCCTAGATTGATTCATTTTAAAACCAGCAAGTAAAAGAAAGAAATTCTGTCTGCAGAAGGCGTCAGACTCAGAATCTCTGTTACAACCCAGATGCGCTGAAACAGACAATATATGCACAGAAAAATAACTCATATGCGCGAGAAAATAACCCAGATGCGCAAGAACAGAACTCAAATGCATAAGAACATAACCCAGATGCGCAAGAACAGAACCCAAATGCTCAAGAACAAAGACCAAATGTGCAGGAACAGAACCTATATGCGCTGATTAAACTCCTAAATGCTCTTCAAAAATCCCCATATGCACCATTTTGTTCCCTAAATGCTCTTCAAAAAAATTTCGATGTGCCGAAATAGTCTTCATATGCGCTAAAGTACCTGCAAAAAAGAAAAAATTTGAATCTCCCAGATGCGCTACCGAATGTCAGAAAACCTGCAAGAAAACCTGCAAGAAAGAAGTCTAAAATGGGGGCATAGGCCCCACGGTGGGCGCCAAAAATATGTGATCGAATATATGCATAATAAAATGAAATAAATACTATTTAAGCACACCAATAAGACATTGTATCAAAACAGACAATAAAAGGTAAGTAAATGCAAACTCAATATTCTGCTTCGATTGTCGTCTTATTGTCCTCTATCTTCAGTGTTTTTGTTGATTCCAGCTTTTGCTCTCAGATTTATGTGTTAGGCTCAACAAACTGTCTTTCTAAAGAACGAGATTTAAATATGATGCATGATGCAAGATTAAGCCATGATATGGAATTGAACTAATGTGATTGAATTAAACATGATGTTATGATGCTAGAATGCTAAATGAATTAAATGTATGAACTCTAATTAATTGCCTATCCCCAATGCTTAGATTCACACAGGTATTTATAGAGTTTTTTAAAGGATTCTGATTGGTTGTCTTGATTAACGGTTGTGATAATTCCTGGCAAATCGAATGGCTGAAAATGGATGAAACTGAAGAGAAAATAGAAAAAAACCTGAAAACAAGATTTTTCTATTTTTATGAGAGATGAAAAGATAAGAAGATGAGAAATCATCTTTCTTTAAAAAGATAAAAGAAAGATTTAAAAGCTGATAAATAATGAATTAAAAATTCAATTATTTATTTGTGGATGATATTCAGCTTTTTCTTAATTAAATGAAATATTTAATTAAGCTTTTAAAGCAGAAGAAAGTTTGTGATAAGAATAAAGCTTTAATTAGGATTTTTTTGAAGAAAACAGAAGATATCATATCTAAATAAAATATTTAATTATAATATGAGAAGAAAATAGAAGATTTCACAATTAAATAAAATATCTAATTGTGATTTAGAAAGAAAGCATAAGATCATTTAATTAAAAAAGGTTTATTTAATTAAATCATTTTTATAAAATTAATTAAATGAAATACTTAATTAATTAGAAGAAGAATTTAAAATAGAAGAAAGAGAGATATTTAAACTTAATTAAATCAAAAGATTTAATTTAAATTCAAACAATGATAATTAATTTAAATAAATAATATGTATTTATTTAATTAATTAAGTGGACATATGAAAATAATCAAATAAAATAAATTTATTTAATTATGAAAGAAGAATAAGATGAATGAACAATATAATTAAATTAATTAAATTTAATCATATGTAGAGGATTTTTTAGAAAAATTAATTAAATAATAAATATTTGATTAATTGTCAAGATTATAGACATGACCATTTTTATGCGTATACAGTCACAGGTAGGGAGGATGCTGATAAAAGTTGTGGAATTTGGTTTTACACCTGCCAATTGCATTTGCGGCAAAGAGGATGCTGTTAAAAGTTGTGGAATTTGGTTTTACACCTGCCAATTGCATTTGCTTGAAAGTTTCTAAAACCTTTTCAACAAATCCACTTTGTGCATATCATTACAACCTGCAAGTTTTTTTTGCTTTCAACACTTGCCAGTTTTCTTATCAAAATAACGAACGCCAGCATCCGACTCAAATTTGGCGTCAGTCATTGTTTACCCTGTCATTGTTTAAATCTGGGTTTTGGAATCATACACCTCTGTCAGCAATTATTCCAGCATCCGGTTCAAACTTGGCATTATTTTGGAAGCATCCGGCCGAAATTTGGGGTTAGCCATTGTTTACCGCGATCACGCCTCTTCTATGTGAAGATTCAACCTAACTTGGTGTCCTGAAAATGAGTGTGTGTGGGGTTACCGAGGAGTTTCTGCATTTCGTGGGGATGCTCAGAACAGTGGTCAACAGGGGATTCGAAACGGTGGAAACGGTAACGTTATGGGAACTGCCACGTGAACGACAGAATCCTAGAAACGGTTGCAACGGCAAATCGTAAACAGAAATGCTACGAACGATAAAGGTAAGATTAAAAGTGGGTCGGAAACAGTACGAACAGGAGAGGTGAGGTTAAAAGTGGGCCCGGCCACCTAAGCAGTCAATGCTTAGAGTGTGCCGGTTAAGCCCGGCCCTCTCTGAGTGCTCCCATTTGTTGTTCACACAATAACAAATACTCATCGTTTGGTCTCCCACTTACTTCTATCATTCAATCTACACGCCGCCTCTATTCTTTTACTCATTCTCTTCCATTGCAGTTTGAGATTACAAACTACAGCCTCCTATTTATCTCCTTGGGCGTCGACTTTCATAGTTGCATGTGTATGCCAGCTCTACTCTCCTCCTTGCTGCGTTACATTCATCGACCTTCACAATGTATCTCTCGGCCTCACTTTTCATTCCTTGGCATCACCTCTTGGTCAAGTTAATTTCTGTGTTGCATACTATATTCTTTGGCTTTTCTTGATCCTTTGCTACCTGCTAAACATTCATTGCTTGATGTATCGGCTTAGCCCGGTAGTTACATGGACCACCCCCTATCAAGAAACTTATCGATTATGCTAGAATTTGATTGAAACATGCACATCTATGGGGCGATTATTTGGGACCACTACATATTCTCCTTTTCAAAGTAGCCCTTTGCCTTTGTAAGCCGCCCCCCTCCTCTCCTTCAATTCCAAGTGCTGCCTTCTTTTAATTACTTCTCCCAATCTAGTGAAGACGGTTTGCCTTCCCATGCCAGTGACATTCCACATTCAGGGAATCATTTAACTTTTATTCCTCCCTAATTTTTAAAACTTTAAAATGTATCGACTCATTTAATAAGTTGGATTTCATTAATTTCAACAAATTTCACTCAAATAATAAAATGACGATCCAACATCAATGTCCATAGTTAGGCAAGTTCATCAAACAGAATCAAACTACAAAGGCAAATCGATGTATGATGTTGTCCAAAACATCATTCAACTGTTCTCCAAATTTGACCACCAAATCAAATGGAATTGCCCAAGAAGAGTGAAAACGAAAACAAAACAACAAAATCAAACCAATTTTTTTTTTAGTTGATGTTGATCGTGCATGAACCCAGATGCTCATGCATCAGACACACCTGGGAATAAATTTGTGAGCATGGCTCACAAAGGTGGAGTTAGGTGATAGAACCATCTTTCGAGATTGTGCACAACCTCTAGCGAACTCCATCGCTGATAGCCCGACCTCCTCGGCCAAGTACTTCATCTCCACTCTACAAGTGACCTCTCACATTCCTCGTCTAGTCGTCTCTTTGCTATACATTAAAAGTCACAACCTACAGGTTCATATGCACTGTCTAACGGCTATGCCTTTTTTTTGTATTCACCTTAAAACAACCATTTCATTTCTCTCTTGACTTCTCTGCAACTCTGCCCTTGCAACCTCCATGTTGTAATCGTACCTTGATCTCATGAAGATTCCACTTCGTCTGTTGTAATTTTCCATCGCACTACACTTTTTTCTGCGCTTGCTGCTCTCAATCTTTCAGGACTCTGCTCACCTGCAACGATGTTTTTGAGCTTCTCACTCGCGCTTCAGAACTCTCTACATTTGCATTGATACTTTTGGACTTCACTCGTGCTTCTACTATCCACAAGGTCTGTCACAAGTTGTCTCACATTCAACGATTTGCTTTTTCCCCCGAAATCTCTACTCACTTCCCTCTTCACCTACAAGTTCTGGTGCGAATCACCTCTCTCTCAACACTCTATCCGCACACTCAAAACCGCCTATTCTGATACCACTTGATGAAGAAGAAAACAAAATCCTCACACAACACACATGTTCCAGGTCAACGTTTAATGCTAATTCGACAATTACTTGTGTCAATTAAATTGATGACAATTACACAATATCATACTCAAATTTGAAAATAACACAAAATAACTTTATTTAAATAGAATTCATGAAAGCACACATTTACAATTGCTCAAGCAATATTGCTCTCCAACTCTCCATCTTCCCCTCACATTCTGCAAATTTCTTTTCTCTTCCCTATAACAGTCCTCTGCTCTCAATTTCTTCTCCTTTATTCTCTACCATCTCATACCCAACGCCCATGCAAATCCTCTGATTTCCTTCACAACCTTTTGTATAATTTTCTAATCTGCTGCTACTCCACTTGGCATTTATTCTATTTCTCATAATCCTCAGTCCATCAACATGCCTCTAAACCAAATCGAACTCCTCTCGTTTCCTGCATTTTTATTTGCCTTTAAAATTGATATCTCTCCCTCAACCCTTCCACAGCGCTCACCTTGACCTCTTTCAATCTGCATCAAATTAATTTCATACTACTGTTGAATCTGCCAAGATGGTTTCAAAGCCAAGATTCAACAATCTTCCATAAGCGGCCAACCATTTTTCTTAAGCCTGCGCATACTGATAGTTTCATTGACTACGACTCTCCATCCCCTATGGTGCAGGTTTAAGGTTTACATATAAGTTTAATTGAACAAAGCTTCCTCCTCTTGGCTACGCAGAGTTCTATTCCTCCATTCTTCTCCATGTGAACTCTTCCTCCCTTGGCGACGGTTTCTACAAACTCTTCTCAAGCAATTCAAATTTAGCAATTAACAATCTCCATTGGCTTGAACTCATGGCGTGGGCAAGGAGAAGCTTCTGTTGTAATTCTTGCTAAGTCACCTCCCTTCTTCCCATTGTCACCTTCTTTGTGTCGTACTAACCATATAAAATGATGCATGTCTTTGGAAGATGAAACGTTACTCCTTCACTTGGCATTATAAATCGATTCAAGTGCAACTCTTCTTCAACTGCTTTCTGCCTTTTAATATTCCCAGTCATTCGATTAAACCAGATTTTGCAAAATATACTCATTTATTATTATTATTAGCATAGCATTTCAGGATCAACTCGAATTAGAGTGTAGAATTGCATTGCTCGCAGTTGGACAACATACTCATGAAAGCATGAAAGAACGAACAGTATAATCCGTTTGTCGAAGTGAAGTTGAGAACCAAATTTCGCGATAATATTAAATCCCCAAAACTATTAAATGGTTGGATTTCAAAACTTTCACCATCAAATTTGAAATACACATTTTTCCTGAAAAAATGCATTTCATGAAACCTTACCAATTTTGCTTGCATCAATCTTTTAGTTGTCATGAAGGTTACTAAATGCAATTATAACAACTTGTATAATATTTTTTAGTTGTCAAATTAGAAAGAGCGTGAAAAAGGGGAAGTTAAATGTGAGCTTGGAGAAGATAAGGAAATATTGTTTAGTTTGCATGAGCACCTTACTAAAAGGTGGATAAAATCACAATTTGGAAGAGGAAGTTTCTTATTTTTGTGATTTATGTTTAAATGGTTTTAGAAACCATTCATGATTTATGGTTTCTCTCATGCCTATATATTTAGTGTTTGAGTTGAAGGAAAAATAAGTTAATTTAAAAGTGGTTGAAACAATGAAGTGTTGTAGTGATTCAAAGAGAAAATTTGTATTGATGTAACACATTTGAAGAATTAATACAAGTCTTGGACCTCTTTGGGTGTGGAGTTTTTTCTAGAGGGTCTCTCCATGTAATTCTTGAGTTATGGTTTGCATTTAAATTATAAATTATTTTCATTTATGATTTATTACGATCTATTTATTTAGATGTATAAAATTATCTACATATTTTCACTATAAATTTTTATCTTGATTTTCAACAGAATATACATAAGAGTCATGCTTATCTAATGTTCCCTTGAATTTCCTTTCAATGCATTGTTGCACCACATAAAATTGTGAATGTGGTATTTAATAATAAACATATTATTAGTGATTCCTTGTTACAATCGAAATAATTGATAAGTGGAATTAAATGTAGCTCTTCAAAGTAAATAATGTATAAAATAAAATAGTTATAAGTAGATATTAAAATAAATAGCAATTAAGTTTTTCTTATATCTGCTTACCTATTTATCGTGTGCATCTTTTTAGTAGTTTGGATGGGTATCAAAAATTATATGAATATAGAAAAATAAAATAACTCTAAAATTAAAAATTCAAGTGAATATTTTATTTATTTATTCTTTGAAAACTTGAGCGTTATTTTTATGATTTATTGTATTATTATTGAAAAATAAAATAGCTCTTCAATAAAATATAAAAGAAATAATGTTTATGTCTTTTTCAATCTATTATTTATTTATTTATGTGTTTATTTATGTATGTAGTAGTTTAGAAAGAAATTTAAAATAATATTCATATAAAGATTGTAAAGAAAAAAATTTCTTATATTAATTTAAACTAATCAAAGGAATCCTACAATTACATAAATCTAATATAGATTCCTAATTCATAATAAATTCAAATAATAAAATGAAGTAATAAATAATAAGTATATTTTAAATTAGCATATATATCAGATTAAATACATTTAACTAAAAACATACAAAAATCAGTTATCGTAGGGTTTCTTTTCTTATGGAATACGTTATTTTAAATTGAAATTTTCTGAGAGAAAAAGAAGTTTGTTTACTCTGAAACTTCATTTGTCCAAACGATTTCCAAGACCACGAAAAATGTTTGGCCCACAACTTCCCAGCATTTGATTTTTCTTCTGTCAACTCTTCAAAATTGACGTCGATTAAAGTGGCCGAAGTTTTCAAACCTGTAAGTCGCGTGGAGTTAATTCCATGTACAATATTTTTGATACGAACTTTTCCTGACAACTCTTCAATGCATATAGTAATTTGTACTCAACTAAGTTAGTGGTTGAATCTGCCTTTCTTGTGAACACTGTAAATGTTTTGACAATTTTTATTTTATTTCTCTTTAGTTTGTATATTTTGGGTATAATTTTTTAATGAAGGTAAGAAATTGTAGGTAATTGTTGTTTTGAATTAAGGTAAGAAACAATATATGAAAGGTTTCAGTCATGGAAGGACAATCACTCAAAATCATGGGTACATATTAGATACTAATTCTTGTTGGTGGGCTCCTCCTTTATTGGAAAGTTGGATTGGCATTAGCAATTGATTTATTGGTTAGGTTAGGATTAGATTGATTGTGGTTTTGGATCTGTTTTTTTTGTTGAAGGGGCAAACGATAGTGATCTTGATAATGGATATATTAATTGATGAAAGAGATTAGCTTGAAAGGGTCAATCAACAAAAGGAAAATGCAAGTATATGCTTGTTATTTTGATTGGTGTTTACTCTTAGTTGTCATTTTGTATTTATTTTAATTTTAATTTTGATATTTGATTGAGCATTGCAAGTAAACGTACATATAATATTGGTTGTTCTTAAACATCATCTAGCTTAATACTTAAAGATAATTTTGGTTAGTAAAAATAAGACAAATGTTATCTATTTTTATGTGTGAACAATAAGTTAAATTACAATTGATTGTTTGACCGTTGAATTAGATGATGTCAAAGTAGAGCTTATAACATTTCATATTTGCACTTGCATACTAGAAATAATGACAATTATGAATTTTCTCTCATGGATGAACAAAATAATATTTTTCATTCATTTTCACTAACTATTGATGAAAACATCACCTTCTTTTCATTCATAATGTGTTTTGATATTATTCTAAGATTTTCCACATGCATCCCCTTTCATCTTTTTCCTTGTGTATTGCATTAAAGTGATTAAGATTGAGACTTGAACTACCAACTTATAACCTACAACTCACAACAAACATTCAAATATTTCCCTTTAACTTTATTTTTTCCAAAGGCGACACTTATAGAAATGGCATGCTTGGAAAACACCGTTTGAAGATATTATACAACCACACATGCACATCAAATTCATTATCGAAATGACAATAGCCTATTATGTTTGACATATAATTATTTTTAGAAGAATACATCAACTACCATTCTACACTAGTGCATGGGAGGTTTAATGTTCAAATCTCATAATTGTGTGTTTCTTTCCTAAGAAATTATATGATATTCTTATTTTGTAAGAAAAGAAATAAGGATATCATTGCAGTCTATTTTATATTTGAAGAGATTTATTCTAACAGTGCATTATTGATTAAATTAGATTTGAATTTTTTTTATTTTAATTATGAAAAGACATGTATCAAATAGAGCTTAGATCCATTTTATTAACTATGATCCATTTTATTAACTAATTATGGTTGTTTTTACTTCTTGGCATATCTTTGTTTGGACCCATATGTGTGTTCTAGGCTTTGTGCTATATAAATTATATCGTGAGTCTTGTAATTGTGAACATTTCATTTCTTTATAATATTATCTTGTATTGTTTTTTGATCTCTTACCTTTCATTTATATTGTGTGATGCCTTATTTTGAACCACAATGCGTACCCATCCCATATTGTAGCCCTTTATTTCTTATCTAATATATAAGTTGATACTACGAGATCTTGTGATCCACTAGTTAACCTTGATCTCTCCTTTGTATTGATCATTCCTTTTTGTAATGAGTATGTTTCATTTTCATCAAGTTTAATTGGTGTTTTATGATAATGTTATGGGTTTACAATGGCATGTGCCTCTTTTGCAATTTCTTCACTTTCTAGTTACCATGAGTTCCCTAGTTCATCTTGCAACAAGTTTTTAATTCTTTACAGTTTATTCCTTACTTGCAATAACCCTTTTTTTTGTGGTGGTCCTATAAGACATATGGAGGTCATTCTTCCTCATGGTTTCTCTTATTCCCATTATAGCATCTATTAAGGTGATATGCATCTTTGTAATTGATTTGTGGTTTTCCTATAGTAACATGGTTTAACATTATGTTCATCTAAAGGGGATTTTCATCACTTGGGCCTATCTAACTTATCCCCCACACTTTCTTGTTGTATGATGCTCTTTGTTTTCATATTGACAACTATTATTTGATGAGAACATGCTTATACTAAGAGGGGGGTGAATCAATATAAGATTTTTTTTTTTAGTTTTCAATACTTGACAACTATAACAATATCAATCACACAAGATCTAACTATTATGCAACAAAAAAACATAATATTTACATAGAAACCCTTTTGAGAAAAATAACAATATCAATCACACAAGATCTAACAATTATGCAACACAACAACACAAGATTTACATGGAAATCCTTATGAGGAAAAGCATGGAAATAATTACTTTTATACAAATCTCTTTTACAATATTTGTAGGAACCAACCTATAGGAGGCGTCAATCCCATCTTACATGATTTGTAGACACCAACCCATTGGAGACACCAATCCCCACAATTGAGCACCAACTTAGCAAGAGACTCCAATCTCTTCTTTTGAGAAGCAACAACTTCTAAATGAGTAAGTATTCTCATTCTCAAAATATTTCTTCTTCAATGGATGAAAAAACCTTCAAAAAATCTAATTGTACATAATCCTTTTCTCATAAATCTTCCCTTGGATGATACAACCACTTTCATACACATTTCTTCTCAAATCTGCATGTACTCTCCTTCATAAATCTACCATAAATTTGTTGTTATGGTTGAAATATTCCTTCAATGATCTTCAATTAATTACTCATATGCATGTATTCAATGAATGATATTCACATGAACTTCTTCACAAAATATTCCTTGTATAAATAATTACCTTGCTCTCCTCATTAACTTTTTCTTATGATTGAATGATTTAACTTGGTATCCACATAAATATGCTTGGGCTTGAATAATATATATTTTACCCCACTAACACTTCTCCACAAAATCTTACTTCCTTTTATATCTTCATGCCTCTTTGAAGAGAAACATCTCTTTGAATAGTGATAACCCCCTAAAGAGTCATCACCTTTTATAAATAAGTGGTCACTTTTTTTTCAAAATAATTCATAATCATTTTTAACCTTTACACAAGCGTTGCCTTGTACATACACATGATCACTTCCTTCTCACTAATATAATTGTTTCTTTTATAGAATATAATTTCTACTACTTAAGATAATGTAATCTTCTCTTCTTTTTAATATATAATTTGTTGCTCCTCATTATAATCATATTCATTGCTCCATATGAATCACTTATATTTCCTTAATTGTTTCCCATTATTTACCTATATGTGTGTGTGTGTGTGTGTGTCTTGTGTGATCTAAAAGCTCCATTTAACTGTATTTTTCTTAGGCACCAAGAAGGAGGTCAACCAACATAGAATATAGAACCTTGAGTTTTATGTTAAGATTTGGTCTACCAAAAGACTCATATTAAGTTAATGGTAAGTTGAAAAGGAATTTAGTCAATAACATAATAAATTAATTAATTCCTTTAGATATTTTCTCTTTGACATCAATGACAAAAACCTTGGACAATGAATTCCTTCTTGACGTCAATGACAATATTTGCAACAAATATAGAGTTACACCATTTGACAATGAATAGTGCATCAATCAAATTTGCAATATATTTTTATTTAAACTCTTTTTATGTTAAGGCTCTCTTAATACATACTCATATATCATCATTATCTCCTTTAAAATATTCAAAATTAAATAAATTCCATATATGAGGAACCCCACTCATCTTTTGTATCCTAATCAACCAATATAACTTTCATGAGTTATTAAAATATGATACACAATTATCTAACCATATGATATGCTAACAAAATATAATGTTCCTACTACTCAAAATTATCACAGAACATATAAAACAATCTTGTACAAACTTTATAGAATGTGTGTGATCATCACTAATATAAAATGATATTCCTTCAATATTTTTCTATCTTCCTCTGCAATTGCAGGTTCATAAATGAATACTATATCCACAAATATGGTAGCCTTGAAGTGGAGTTGTAGTATTGTGATTGAACCTCATTCTATGGTTGTATTGTATAATTCTTTACAAAGTCTACAATTTAAACAATGGTATGAAGATGAAATGTGACCTTACATATAAATTGACTTGAATTCCAACCATCAACCTCTATGTGTATGTCTTGCATAATCATGCACTATATCCTATCGAAATATAGACACAAATTGATATACCAATGTAATTTTTCATTCACTAATCCACACTTTTTGGTCTCTTTACCATTTTGTAGAGTGTATGCTACTAATTTATGTTTTCTAAAACTTACTATTCATTTTCAATTACATTGTCTCTCAAATATTGTAAAACACCATTAACACTATCACATGTTCCATCCAAACATGATTTCTTGTCAAATACTTATTCATCTACTCTTTCACATAAGATTCTTGAAATAAAATCTTTCCAATCTAGGTGGATCGTCTATCATAAACTCCTACAAAATCTTATTAGTATGGAAATCTACACATAGATGCTGAAAAACATTATAATGATAGAAAATTCTATATGGACTCTACAACAACAAGTTGTGCATGTGTGATTTATTTTGACATAAAAAATCTTTTCCATTTTGAAAAATAACTTTGACTCACTATTATTTGATGGCATTTATCTAAAATTTTGAGAAATTTTTTTTGAATCAATCCAAAATATGCTTTGGATGTGGCTCATAGTTTTGAATTTTTATGAAATTTATTTTATTTGGTAATACTCTTGCATTATTTTCTAAAATTCTTCAATTAATATAAATTTAAGGCTTCAACTATGACTTTATCTTTTCATGGGAGTATACCAAGGAATGCATATAGTTCATTGTTATTTAGGTGCTCAACTCTTTCATGCCTCCCAATGGCTTACATTAGTATTTTTTTTTACTTATTTCTAATGCTTGATTTTTTTTCTTTATTAGAAAATATTTCATGTTTTTTAATTATTTTCTATGATTGATGTAATTACTCACCATGTAATATTAATTACTATATTTGGTACATGAGGTTAAACCCACTTTTCATATGTATTAATTAGACATTTTACTATTACTATTTGATGTTCTCAGGCCAAGTATCTTCATTATGGATCTAAAATTAAGATTTATTATCATTTCATTATACAAATTTCATATTCATATTTTATTTAAATTTACAAAATAAAAATTATATTTTATTAACATTTTTTCTACAAATACATTTAAGAATCTTATCAACCATTGGTTTTAAAATAATCTAATCAATTTTAATAAAAAAATTATGTTTTTTATGCAAAATCATAGGATATGTTCTCAATGGTAAACATTACTTCATTACATAAAGTTGTTTCATTAAAAAAAATAGTTCATCTTCAAAATTCAGTATATTTATTTTGTTTTCAATAGGTTGATCAATTGGTGTAGCATCATCATTGATTATTTTAATATTTATTAATTAAATTCATGTTTGAGGAATTTTTTGAATGCCATATTGAGATGGAAAAGAGGATGTACCTTCAACTCTTGTGTTCAATTTCTTAATTGTATGATTTGTTTCATTTGACATCTTTATTTCTCCAAATTCTTCTTTCATGCTTTGAATGGATGATTCATGATCTAATGAATTAGCAAAGATTATATATATTCATAAATGAAGTTTTATTTCTTACTTTCATGAAGTTATCACATTTTTTCTCTTTTCTACGCATTCTTAGTTTCACACTCATTTGATGTTTAGGTCTTTGATCATTTCCTTAGCATGATGTTGAATTCTATACATCACAAAGTCATGTATAATTGGTATGATGAATAATACATGGATATTAGACTCTAAATACGACATAGATATTAGTCCAATCATGATATCATAAAGTAGGAAACCACAAGAAAAATAGAAATTTTAATGTGCAATGAAAACCACCTTCATGCCACCATAGGATCACATTAAAAAAGCATAAAGATGTATTTGAATCCCATTAAGATAGTTTTACTTATGTGGATTGAATTTCTTTGTGAAATTCATATCTCTTAATCTCTTTAGAGAATATACATGGTGGAGGGGGGAGGTTAATAGCGGTGGATGGACGATTTATGAATTTTGCAACATTCATTTATTTATGAGTGTTATAAGTATGTCAAGTATCATGCAATAGTTATTTTAGGTATTGGTGTGGATAGGGTGTTTTACCTAACTATTTCACCTAGTAAGTCCTATTCACATAAGTTCACATGTTAAGTTTACTTAGGTGTTAAGGAATCTTTCTAGAAGTATTAGGTATCATGTGATCTTATCTCTAATTATCTCATGCCACATGATTAAGACACTTGTCATGATCTTGTCTAATCTTATCTCACACCTTGCCTATATAAGAAAGGATTCATGTATATTTTTTATCATCATAAGGGGTTGTACTATTATTGATCATTATACATTATTGCATCCATAATCAAGAAAACTATTCTCTTACCATACTCTCTTGTGGAAGTTTATTGTTGATTAGTAGTGATCCTCAAGTGTGTGAGCTTGCTATCAACTCGTGCATGGTATCGGATCTCTAAATCTACAAACTCCTTAGATTTGAGGGCGATTTGGGTATAAAAATTTGTGTACATTTTGGGACCAAAAATACCTCACCATTGAGTCTAAAAGGTTAAAAAAACCCTATTTTCATATATGGCACTTCATATTTAGGTGACAATTTTTTTGAGAATTTTTTTCTAGGGTAAAAGATTTGATTATTCTTCTATCTATACAGTCATAGAAAATCTATACAACCAAATGGATCCATACCATACAACCTTAATCATATAGTTTATGCATGTGTCATCAGTATCATGTTGTAGATAGATAATATTCTACAACATGTTTTGTAGATTGTATAGTCATTATACCAGTGTCATATCATCTAGTATGACATATTTTTTAATTCATTTTTTTAATAGTTTTCATGGTTTTAAAAATTACAATTGCTAGCCAATCAATGGTGCATGGATTACCGCCATCTTTCCTCCACTATTGTTCGACCTCTATTGGTGAAACTACCTACGCCCACCCACCATCAATGACAATAATTATTTTTAAATCCTTTGTGTGGTACTTGGTCATATGGGCCAACCAACGTCCAACCCCCAAGGGACTAGTTTTTCCCCTTGATTCCCTAATTGGGTATTTTAAAATCACCACAACTTTTGATCTAGGAGTCAATTTTTTGTAAATGAACTATCATTGGAAAGTTGGCTCTAAGAAATTTCTAGTGGTGTAGATCTCATTATTATATTTTTCTATTAGTTCATTTTATTGTTGTTTGAAGTTGGATATCTCATTTGGACATTCAAGCTCATAATTTTTAAATTCCAATTTATCCAATTTTCATGATTCTTACGACATTGGAAACATATTGAGGAGCTCTTGTGATCTATCTATACATATTTTTCTAGATTCAACCCTATGTATCTTTTGTTTAATTTTTCCAATATCTGATCTGTAATTAGAAAGTTACAAATTATTGCACTTAACTCCTAATTACAGAATTTTCCCCGATCCAACAAAATTACATGGTTATGAATCTTAACCATTGAAATTACAAAAATTAGCATTCACTTGTTCTTATCCAAAATTAATAAAACATAAACTAATTTCTTAAATATCATAATTAGGAACTCAAGAAATAAATACTGAAGAGAATTATAAAAGAGAAGAGAAGAAGAGAGATCACGAGCTTGATAACGGAGTTCGCTCAATTTGAGCTACGTCTTTGGGTCTGCTTCTCAATGAGGAACCACTTTATTAATGATGCCAAGCAATTACAGCTTTTGTACATCACCCAAGCTTTAGTCCTGTACAAAATTTCTCACAATCTCTCTCACTATTACAATTTTGGTGTCTAATAACACCTTGTAATTCTTCCTGTCAAAAATAAATCAAACCCTCCATTAGCATTCTAATTCTCTCCAAAAATTCTTTCACAATTCTCCAATAATTTTCCATCACTTGGTTGAAAAATTAAGAACCTACACCCCCTTTTTATACATAAAATATGCTATATGGGGTGTAACCTCCATATTTAATAAATAACTCCCCATGAAAAAATAAAACAATAACCATCTTAAACAAAATAACTCCCTTTTAACAAAATTCCCTCTTTTACAATTCATTTATAACCTCCTTTTAACATAAAAATCTTTAACCAATTATTTTAAGCCCCTTAAAATATCATAATTCGTTGAAATATGAGAAAGGTGGTTAAAGGGTTTAATTTGTTGAAATATAAGTTTATGGGCTTTGTTTCTCTCCTTTTTTTATGGGCAAGGCAAGAGGATTTTAAGGGATAAAATCCCACCAAATCATCTCTTTCTTTTTTTCTTTTAATTTTTAAACCATATGTGTTTTTTTTAACAATATGGTTTAATCCATATTTATGCCACCTTTTTACAATAATGGCCTGCCACGTGGAGAGGTGAGATGACGCCGAGTGTCAAGGGTTGATTGGCCATTGTGTTGACTGGACTGATGATGAGGTGTTGACTGGTCAACGTATGTTGCCAACTTTGACAGCTTGTATCTTGTGCAAATGGACTCCATTTTTTACGAAACGAGTTGCGTCGGAAAGCTCTCAGTGAGATCTTCACAATGACACCCCATTTGACCACCTTTGATGACTCAAAAAAAATTTCCCTTTTTCTGAGCCCTCTGATTTGTCGATTGACTAGAACTTTTACTACTCACAACTTTTGCATATGGACTCCTTTTGAGCCCGTTCGAGTTGCATCAGGTTCGTGTTGGCGGGCCCTACACAATGATGCCAGTTCTGAGAGATTTTGAGACTATGAAAATTTTAGGTTCTTCTAGATCCTCCTAGATCAATATCACATTTTAATTGATGACTTGGACATCCTAACACATGGATAAGTTCTTTCTTTTTGGTGGGCTTCATTTTAGTATTTATAATAATTAGGATATTATAATTGATGTTGAAGGTTTATATCTTTGTAATTTTTGATATCTATCTTAGTTCATCATGGGATTTTTCATTTCATCATTTCCTTATCATCTTGAAAAGGGGAAACTATAAATAATTTAGAGATTGTATCTTGAAACATGTCTATTGGCTTCATGTTTTTCCACATTTTTATGGTCTTGTTCCCCCTCTAGGTACTACTCTTAAGAAAAATTCTTGGAATTCAGAAAGGATAATATCTTAGGAGTGATTAGTTGCCATGTTGATAATGACACTTTGTATATCATTGGAGACGTTGAGTTCCCCCATGCACTTTGGACTAAAATTTGGAAGATATATGGATATCTTGATTCATAGCTATCGTATTTTATACTATGTTATACCTATTGATGATTCAAACAACATACCATATGACTATGAAACTATTTAGGAGTTTGATATTTTGGAGAGATTTGAATATTTAGATGATGATGATGAAGTTTCTTCAGATTATTCTTCTCCTTCTTAGATAGTTGTTGATCTTTCACCTTCATTCAATCCTTGTGTATAATCATTGATTAAGGATCCTATCATTCATTCTCAACAAGATCATCATAGTCTTTTAGATTCATCTTTTTCAGATGAGCATTTGATAGGCATATCAGTTCTTTGTTTTGTGAGTCTCGTATTATATGTTGGAGGACACATTTGAGAGGTTATCTCTCCTCTTTGATGATAGGAATTACATTAATATTATCAAACCATCATTGTATTTGGATCTATTTCATCATTAATTATCACTTTATCCTTGTTTTTTACCATCTTTATTGATTATACAGGTACCTAATTTGATTGTGGCATCATCTTCCATAGACGTGGAAACACAAGATTAGATTTCAAATACATCATCATACATCTTCATCCTTCATCCTATCACTTCCTATATAGAATTAGAATTATTATTGCATTTGTACTTGGACATGTTTCTTTAAAAGGGGAGACATGTTGTTTGCAAGCATTGGATTCTCCTTTGTCTTCAAGAATTCACCATTGACATGATCTATGAGATAATTCATTATGGGGGGATATATAGTCTCACTCTTTATCTCATATGAGGGGATATCCATTGTATATTTTTTATGTATGTATATTCCTTGGGGATCATGTGAGTCCTCCATCCATCACTTCTTTTGTCACTTGTACATTATTTTTTTCTTGTATTCTCTCATTTGGAAAAAGGTTTTTTTTCCATGTGGTTATTCTCATTTACTTTATTTTTGAGATATCATTTTCCAATAGGTATCTAATATGGCCTAGTAGTCAATACACATCCTTGCATATTTGTATTGAACATAATGTTATACTAAGGGGGTGAATCAACACAAATTAAAACTTAGCCATTTCCATTTGTAGATTAACAACACATCATATAAACTGAAAAGGAGCAGAAGAAAAAACATGCACCACAATGAGGGAAAAACCACGGTGAGGATTAACACACAATATATGAAGCTCGCTTCTTACAAATTATATTATAATTTTGTTTAAGGCTCATTGCTTATGGACTTGTAGACTAAGGTGTACAACCTTAGGGAAAGATGCAAAGGACCTAATGAGACTCGTTGTCTCAGAGAAGGATACGTGAAAATTATAATGAGAAATGTAAATATAAATTGCTATGAAGAAGCATCCAACATATGTTGATGTTGTAGTCCCTTTTTCACAAAATTAACCCTTCACAAATACTTCGCACACTTCATCAAATTCAACATAAGTATGCTCTATCACAACTCTCTAAACAAAAACACTTTCACAAATGAATTTGATATTCTATGTATATCCTCTACAACAACACAAAACTTTGATTTAGTCAGCTCCAAGATAACCTTTTAGAGGAAACATATGATATCACACTAGTTGGCTCCAAACATATATAATATTGCAAGAAAAAAAATCACAAATTGACACATGGCATTATAAAACCCAAACACATCATACTACATCCTCCAAAATAAAAACACTTAATCAGGACCAAATGTTAATGGAAGAAACAAGTATGTCACCCCAAGTAATTTCATCACCAAAACTGCCATTTGTTCAACTTTACACCACCAAGAAGAGATCAAAACCATCATTCGGATCAAAATACAAGCATTGTAGTCCATAAAAAATATCTCCTCAACCTTATCCTAAAGAAATTGATCATCATATGCTGGCACAAGAGAAGAAACCCATTAAATACACATGAATAGAGCATTCCAGACAAACTATAGCAAACTATCATTTGAAAATTGATCTTGCAGACTACTAAAACACCTGAAGTGGAACAATAGTATGCATTAGTCATCACTGATTATGTTTGTAGAACTACAAGGAAAACACTTCACTTCTAGAGGAATGTGGAGCATTCCAACAATCCTTCAACATTATATTACACGGACCAGAACACTGCCACTATAACTCTTATTGTGGAAGGTGTAAAGGCTTGAACTCTTAAAAATAAAAATTTCACAACTCAACCATCTTATTTTCTAAACCATAAGACAAAAAACACATTCTAGACAAAAGTATGTGAACCAAAAAATCCATGACTCTATCAAAATGAGTACCATAGAAAAGCTTTTCACAACTTATCATTATGTGTGGTACATAAAATAAGGATGATATCAATGTAAACATGTTGTAACCATATCAAACCATGTGTTTCAATCTCTACATCACACTCAAACCACCATTTTTCTTGTACAACATTGTAGATTAGCACCAACGCATATCAACTATACAACAACTATCTTTGGAGTATATACACACTTCAACATACACATTTGACATCAATGAAAACACCTATTGGCAACAATCTCCCCCTTTGACATCAAGGGAAAAGAGCATTATAAATTCTATTTTCAATATCCCAAATACTGCATGGGCTCCCCCTGACTATATGATTCTTAAAACAATACTCCCCTAAGATAGAGATGCCTCAAAAATTGATGCTATGAATATAATGTAAACAAGAACTCAAAAGGATATTACAATTCTCCACAAAAATACAAAAGGGAAAAACTATCTTATCTTATTCCTTTACATCTTCCTTAGAAGGTAGGATGTTTTTTATGAATTACCTTAAGTTTCTCTAGAGTGCAACCTGATTTTCTTTTGTTGAGACAAGAATATGATTCTAACTTTTGAATTTTATGCAAAAATCATTAGCTTCATATATACTTCTTGGAGCCTTCATTTTTAAAACAATCTCTTCTACTTTCACAAGCATCCCAGATAGTGAAGCCAATCTCAAGTTGATCGCTTCCCTCAATTGACCAAATTGTTTCTTTAGTTGATTGAACTTTGATCTTGAAGTAGGGATATTTGTACATGAATATTTTCTAATTGAGCTCTAGTGGATCTATCCTTATCTTTTGATGAATCATACATCCCAACCATTTGAGTGATTTGTTACTCAATGGAGTTAATTTGATCCTTGATACTCTTGGTGGAAATAGGCCAATTCAAACAACATTGATAAAGTGCAATGACTTCATCAACACACTTCTTAAACATCTCTATGTTTGATAAGTAGGAGGTATTTTTCCACAGCGTGTCAAATTATGATATTGCTATCAGGATTCAACCGTGTAGTTTCGAGTCAAACTCATTGACAAGAGATGATATATATTAGGTGATGCTGTGAAGCATCGGGTTTCTCGGTCACCCATCCCAATCTCCACCAAGCGCCTAACTGGGAGTTTTCCAAGGTTAAGCCCGCTTTTGTTACCATTTTGGAGAAAACTCCTTTAAGCTTGAGCCGGAGCAGATCGGATGGGTGACCTCCCGGACGGACCAGTGCTTCACCTCTGTGAGCATCACCTAGATGCAATGAGTGCTAAGTGGACCATTCGATATCATGAGAGATGGGTTCTTGTTGAACCACTACTCATGAAACATGGGTCAATGAGTTTGACTCGAAACTACACGGTTGAATCCTGATAGCAATATCATAATTTGACACTGTGGGAAAAATACCTACTTATCAATTGATGAGCTAAAGGGGCTCTATTATGAATGGTTCATAAGGCACAACACTTGCTGAAGGTTTTGCAAATGGGGTAACAACTCAAGCGGGCTTAACCTTGGAGAAAACTCCTGGTTAAGCGCGCTTGAGCTGGAGCAGTACTGGATGGGTGACCTCCCGGAACGGACCAGTGCTTCACCTCTGTGAGCATCACCTAGATGCAATGAGTGCTAAGTGGACCATTCGATATCATGAGAGATGGGTTCTTGTTGAACCACTACTCATGAAACATGGGTCAATGAGTTTGACTCGAAACTACACGGTTGAATCCTGATAGCAATATCATAATCTCTATGTTTTCCTGTAATTTATTATGTCATTAGCACATCAATCATATGTTTCAACCAATCTTTTATCAGTTGTCTTTCTCAAAGCCTCTTGTGTTGCCTTCTGCTCAATGTGTGAAGAATGATCCTTAAAAGAATCCATTAAAAGCTTCAATTTGTGTTTTGGGGGTAGAGAAGAATCTATGTTTACCTCTAGTAGACCTTCTTGAATTATCTTTATAACATCATCTATTATTTCAGTCTTCTTCAACTATTCTTACAAAAAATATTTTCTCACTAAACCATGCAAGATGTCACCAAGCTATAATTTGTGAAGGGGAAAAATATTTGACATATCTACCAGACCTTCATGAGTGGGGATTTGCAGAAGTTGAGGTGTTACCACAGGTTGGAACTACATTTGAAAAGATAATAGGTCTTTAAATGAATCTAAAGATGAGGAATTGTGTCCTTTACCCACAGAAGCATCTTGCTTCTCAACATCCTTCTCTTTTGCATCCTAAAAAGTCTCAGGATTATCTTCTCTTATCTTCTCATTATTTCTTGAATTCTCCAAAGAAGAAATATTATGTTCCAGAGGAAGAACACCAAATTTGAATCTTGATTTTGTGTACCTTATGCATTAGTATTCACTGAAGGAACAGTCTTCTTATTACCATTAGTTATATTTCCTTCAAAAATAGATAGATCTATGTCTTGAGTAGATACATCAAGAATTGCATGTAGGATAATGTCATCCAGAGGAACTTGATCTTCAAAAGTCACCTCAACCATCTTCATTTCTTTAAGGATCTTGCTTTTCTTTTCATCTAACTCCTCTTCTTCTCTTTTATCTCCATACTAGAGACTATTTGCACCTCATCCACACCTGTGATACCTTCACCTTCTTGTTGTCTATAGAGTCCTTGCATTTATTTCTACCCAAATATATCTTCTATATTTGTATTATTTGGAGGTTATTGTACATTTACTTCAACATCAATTTGTCATGTATTTATGGAGGCCCTTGTGAATCAGTGTCAACATTACTTTGCATTTCATCAATGATTTTTTTTGTAGTGGCTTTAGTTTCATTTTCAATCTTCATTTTAAATCTTCATCCAAGCTCATCAAAAGATCTATTATTCTCTTGGTGTGGAGATCTTTAGCTTGTCTCTAGATAATCATTTCCCTTTTTTCCTGAGAAATAGGGATCCTAGTTTTGTCAATTGCTTGTAGTTTCAAATATTCATCAACTTTAATAGTATCTTCTCTCCTTTGTCCCAAATCTTCAGCAAGGCTATCTAGAGCTTTGTTAATAAAATCGTTGAAAGGAATGTTCTACATCAACATATACTCAATGATAGCTTTTTCAATTGTCTTTCTATCTTTTAGAGGAACATTCAGATGCAACAACATTTTTATCATTTTATAAATCATACTCAACAATTCCATTAAGAATTGTACCAAAATCTAGAGGGCTATTTGTGACCGAAGGAGCCTTCTCAATCTTCTCCTCAACAATTCCCTTCCTTTTATTGTTTGTAAAGAGAATCCCTCTTCTTATTTTTGACTTGTACCTTTCTCTCTTTTGCTTAAAAAAAATAGTGTACTTCTTCATCATCCTCTTCATCATCACTCATATCCATAAGATCAATCTTTTATCTTCTTTCCTTTAATTTACACCTAGATTTAGTATCCTTTTTCTCTAGAGTGATTAAATAGATGCAACTTTTTTTTACTACTAGTTGTTTCTATAGACTCCGAAAGAAGTGGAGAAAATGTAACAGTAGGAGAGAATCTCCTGGATCTCCTTGGACCTCAAGACTAGCTTCTAGCAGTACAAATTTGGCTATGGGGACCTCCACAGATATATTTGATGTAGTCTTTGAAGGAGTACCCAAAATCTTGTGAAGCTCATATTTATCTTTTATCTTTGAGTACCATGGAACACCTATCTCTTTAAGCATATTTTCAACTTTATTTTCAGTGGCTTCCTCTCTCTCCTTATGGTAAATCTCATCCATAATTTCTCTATACGTGCTAAATATTTTTACTTTGGGATCCTTAGGTTTTGACAAAAAAATATCAATATAACCTTGTACAATTTAATGCTCAACCTCATAAGGTAGCTCAGAAATCCATGAATTTTTGGGCTCCACAACTCCCATAAAACAATGATCTTTATTTATCATAAAAGTTATCTCATTTTCATACTTCTAGACCAAACTAGAAGGCATCCTATATCTGATTTGCATCTTATTTAATAAATTCTTGAAAAATCCCCAATAGTGAGTAGTGAAATCTTGCTCATTCTAAAAACTATTCATATGTTGTTTAATCCATGTGTAGCTATTGGAGTGAATTTGTCCCAAATTTTACCCTTAAAACCAGGTAACTCATTCAAGAAGAAGAAATTAAGGCATCTAATCAAAGAACCAAACTTGAAGTTGTAACTGGTTTATTTTGTCCTCCTCAAGCTCTCCATTAGCTACTCTCTTAATAGCTCACATAGATCAAAGTTGGTGCTTTCTTTCACCATTTTATGTGCAGTATGAATTATAGTCATGGTGGCAGACCCTTCTCAATTTGTAAAGTAAATCTTATATGCAATCCCCATTGATGTATACTAAACACCGAGAGCAATGATATCATTTACTATTAGGGTTTTTTGTCAAATTTAGCATCGGTGAGCTCCATTAATGTTTCATTCTTCACATATTTTAGCACCAGGACTTGTCCAAAGGCACAAAAACCAGCAACTGCCCTAATTTCATCCTTTCTAATCATGTAGGGCTTATCTAGCCAAATTAAATCCCCATGAATGCAACTCAAAATAATTCTTACCCATTCCTAAGTTCTTTCATAGAAATCTAAAAAATCTTTCCAAAAGTCTAACCCTTTTGTAGCAATATTTGTATACTTTAGCTTGTATACTCCATTCTCATTAAACAGCTCAAGTTGAACCAATTCAAAAGAAGAGGTATTATTAATCTCATTCAATTGGCATGGATGTAGAACCTTATGTCCTCGTAGTACAAAACACCCAGTGGAACTTTTGAAAATGTGTAATCTTTGTCCACCTCCATTACTTTGAATGGAAACTTCTTGTACTTGGGTCTTGGCCTCTCAACAACATTAATGACAATTGGTGTAGCCATAATAACACTTTCTGATACTATGGTTTTGCAAGAAAAACCAAAGAAATACCTATGAATGCCATTGTTAGGGTTCGTACACAACTCAAGTTGGAAGCCTTATTCACTTCCTAGCTCTTGTTCTCACTTGAAATAGTTTGAATGATATCAATTTGATCAAAAGGGAACTAAATATGCCTCACACCAGCTCTATTCTCTCTACAATAAATGCATTTATTTTCTCTTGACACTTAGTAGCTTTTTATAGTCTGTGATATCATAGAGATCCATAATCTTTCCAACATACATCTAGGTAAAAGCACAAAGTTGTGTCACACTTTATAAAGGAAATGGCCAACACTGATCCAACTTTTAAACTTGAATCACTAAAAAGTGGCATATATGTTTTGAATTTTGAAATGATGTAAACTAGTAGAATATGTATTTTTTAGTATATTTTATGTTTGTATTTTTTAAAAAAAAATAAAAATTTGTTTTAAACTAGTTTTTAATAAATTAACACTATAATTTAGTTGTTGATAAAATGCTGAAAAATGGGGTATGACCCCGCAGTGCAATGGTAGTTGCAAGGCAGTTGCATCACTGTCGCAAGAGTTAGAATCCCACAAGTTGTTGGTGGGATGTTTAATGGTTGGTTGCAGGTTGACGGAGGATGGTTGCTTGGCGTTCCCAGTGATGAAGGTGATGGTGGAGTGATCAAGGGACAGTTACAGCGATTGAAGGCGCAAGTCATCAGGTGGAGAAGAGTAGAGATCCTAGGCTCGGAGGATGGTGGTGGAGGATCAAACGTTGGTGTGGTGTCATGGTGATAGATTGATGCAAACTATTGGTGAAGGATGGCAGGGAGGATTATCGTTGGAGGAGTGGTGTCACCAAGTAGGGAGGAGGCAAGAGTACTTGGAGATGAAAGAGCCAACAACAGGCGATTGTACGTGTCAATGACAAAAGGACAGAAGGAGGTGAAGATTCGAAGGTGACAGAAGAATGCATGGTGAGCAGTGGAAGGAAAAAAGACACAGAAGGAGATGGAAGAAGAAAGGAGGATGTGGAGAAGAGGAGTCAAGGAAGAGGAGCTAGGAGGCTATAGGAGCAAAGGAAGAGAAGGAGGAGAAGAAGGAGATGGAATAATGGAGGAAGCAAGGAGGAGTAGAGAGAAGGAGGAAGTGGGAAACAAGCTACAACTAGCAACTATAAATGCGAAGGAGGCATTGGTGGATGCAAGGAGGTGTTGCAATAAGGCTGGAGGAAGGTAGTGACAACTGGGAGGTGGAGGCAACAAAGTAGAGGAGAGGAGGAGGAAGTAAGGCAGAGTAGGAGGAGAGGATGAGAAGAAGGAGGTGAGATGGAGGAGAAAGGAGAGGAGTGAAGATGGGGGTAGATGGAGGAAAAAAAGGAAGATGAGATATGGAGGTGAGATGACGGGGATGAGGTCCCCCAAATGTGGCCTCACTAGTTCATAGCTCCAGTCAAAAGTGCTTACGAATAAAAAAAATGCTGAAAAATGAAGTTGCATGAGACGTCACACTTTTTATAATCAATTTTATTTTTTTCTTTCAAATTTTTTGTGTATTTATAACTTGAAACTTTAGTGCATGGTTATATTTTTTTCCAATTTTGATAAATATATATTTTTAAATAAATATTAAAATGTGCATGAATCAAAAAATAGTTGTTTCCATGGGACGTCAACTTTCATATTAAATATTTATCTAAAATGGAAAAAAATAGACCATCTTGAAATAGATTCTTTTATCTGCTGCATCATATTTTTTTCAAATTTTTTAATAAGTTTTAGTATTTTTCCTTGGCATGGTACTGAACCTAATATTTTTTGTTGATAAACTACTTTTAGTAAAAATAAAAAATAAAATATAAATAATAATCAATATTAAAATAAATATATTTTTGAAAAATACACTTATGGATCTACGAAAGGATATTTTTATATTTTTTTTTTAATGTTATTTACATTAGTAGGCATTATTGAAACTTCAAGTTTTTCAAATAATTTTATTTTTTTGGTAAATTGGACTCAAAGTGGTGCTCAATATATTTTTAGCCAACAATTTTAGTTGAAAAAGTTGTGCAAGTATCTAACTTAGCTAGAATGAATCATACTAAATCATATGTTTGACCAAAATTGATTTTTAGTTAGAAATACTTAAATTTAGTTGTTCTAATAAGTTGGCTAAAAGTGTGACACAACTTTGTGCTTTTACCCATTTGTAAGGAGTGTATTTTCTCTGGAGCTTGAGAAAACAAGTTCATGTCACTGATTACTATTACGTTGAATACTCTAGCATCTCATGATTTTCAAGGGTTTAAAAAGATCTACAACTGTAACTCCCCTGACCCAATACTTTATTCTACTTAGTTTAACATTGGTTAAATCACCTAACCATGTGATTTTATTGAGCTTTAAATGTTAATCATTTTTTCATATTAAATGGTGTGTTCAATTGGAGCCTAATCACTTAAAATGTATAATGTACACATTATAAATCTAAACCATTAATGTAATATGTGGATATATAAGGTGCATAAGAGGATTTATTTTCTATCCAAGGTATGTATTTAATTGTGAAAAATAAAATTATAGTTTGAATTAAATTATTAAAAACTTCATTCAACAATGACATCTAAATATTGTAATTTGATTAGACATGAGTTTCTACACTTGCATACCTGAAAATATCTAAATATATATGTGAGATAATTAAATCAAAACAATGAACATAATGTACATGAGTGAGCGCATAATCAACTAAAGTCCACATGAAATTCTAGATATCTAGAGCTAGTCTAGAGTAAAACATGTATAAAAATGTATCTACAAAAATATTAAAGTCAGCATATAAATAAATAGAGATCATCATATAGAACTCATGAAATATACTAAAATATGTCTAGAAGTGGACATGAAATAACATGTGAAATGTACATAGTCATATATAGTCAAATGGTACATATATAAATAAACTATACATATACACATGTTTATGTGTACATATAGTCCATAAAATAAAACTAGCCTAAATGTCAGGATCATCAATAAAATAAAGAGTCCACTTTTTTCCATGCAAACTAGATGGACCTATATCATGTTGTAGAAGAGTTCAAGAAACTTAAAATTCTAGATGAAGTAAAATAAATTATGATTTGATAACTAATAAAATCATGAAATTAAATTTTTAAATCTAAACTAGAAAGTATGCATAAATTACCATCTAATCATGTGAAGCTACCGCCACATTTTGTTCAATGGGTGGTATAACTATCAATTGAGGACCAAATGTATGAGTTACTAATTCCTAGAGATTCAAATAAAGCAAACAATGGGTTAGAAAATGTTAGTAATAAAAAATGATTTTAATCATATATATTTAAAAGATCTAGAAATTGTATAGGAATTTTAGGAAAGTTTAGGACCTCAAACAACATGGATGACTCATAAAAATGAACTTGATCAGTAGCCTAGTTAGCACCTATCAAGATATTGCTATCATCCTGCATATAACATATATATGAAACACGTATTTAAATTTAAATATAAATTCAATTTAATTTGATTTTTTAATTTTAAAATAATAGTATATCTAGTGAATTTTCAAAGTACATGAAAATTTCAAACTTGAATAACTTTTGAAAACACACACCAAAGATGGCCCATGCATAACAACAGATGATGGACCAGGAGCGCTCACCACACCTTGTGGTTGGTTGGTCATGGATATCGCATGACCTCCCTACATAGATATGATATTGTTTCACACATGTGTACAATTGAATTAAATTATATGGACATAAATTAAAATATATAAATAAGAAATTAAATGATGCAACTTTAAATTAGAACTAGATTGATACATATGCAGTTTTTTAGGGTTAGTATATATTAGTTCACCTGTGTACATAAGGTTTTCCCACTTGTATAGTTGTCAACATATAAAAATATGATCTAATCGAGATGATGTCCTAAATTCATGAATCTACACCAAATAGTTCAAATATATATACATACATACATACATGCATACATACATACATATATATATATATATATGTTGGTTCTCAATTGTGATCATATGGTCTGTCCTTGATGACAAAATCCCTTTCTGTTGATTCTACTTGTTGAAAGTTTCAGATTGGTTTCTCATGCTTTATCTTGGTACAGTTTTGTCAATATGGTTTACATGTCTTGGCATTCAGTGGACAGTTTAAATTCAAAATTTTAATATCTTATGGTACTGTTTAGTTTGAGCTTCGTGCAGTCTCAAGTTATCTTATTTGTACATTGTTTCAGTGACAAGAAAGAACATATCAGCGTGAGAATGCCAGGGTCTCCCTGATCCATTTCTCTAATAAACGTCTGTGTTGCCTATCGGCAAGACGTTTCTGATGTCATGACGATTGGATTTTTACTTACATGCAGCTTTCAGCAGGACTTCTCCATTGTTTCGGTGATAGAAAATGATCATATCGGCATGAGTTATACCGTTGGAATGATGTCTTAGCGAACTCATCATGTCTCCCCAACTGGCAACAAAGGGTGCTCTTTGGAGAGAGGTTTTTCTTCATTGAAACGTCTCGGCGAACTTACTTTAGTCTTACCGACCACCGGTGGAAAAATTGCATATCGGCAGGAGGTCTCAGCTTCGGTGTAATGTCATAGCGAACCCGTCAGGTCTTGCCAACTAAGTCTTATGAGGGGCTTTCGACGAGAGGTTGGTATTGTCTCAGCGACTCATAGTGGATAAAGATTTTCGGTATGAGATAGTGTGCTCTCCGAGAGGTCTCCCCAACATTGATATGTCTCGGCGATGCATAAAACAAAAGGAACATTTCGATATGACTCATGTGCAACGAAGAAAGGTCTTGGCGAGTTTTTTTTCTTATACCGACCGACAACATAAAGGTATACATCTCAGTAAGAGTTAGGGTTTTCGGCGTGAGGTCTCAGCAAGTGACCTCTGGTCTCACCGATGGAACACAAAAGGACTTTGTCAGCATAGGATCTGACTTGTCCCAGCGACACACAAGATGGTGGGTGACTTTCGGTATAATGAAGTAATATCTATATGAGGTCTCCCCGAGAGTGATTTGTCACAGCGACTCAGAATGGATAAGGTCTTTCGATGAAACATAATGAAATCTACAAAACGTCTCCTCGACAGCAGAATGTCACAGCGACACATAAGAGATAAAAGGGCTTTCGGTGAAACATTATGTGGTCTACGAGAGGTCTTCCCGATTCTGATGGGTCATGGCGAAAGCGATAACTAAGGGGAATGTCTGGCAATTTAATTTCCTTCGACGGTACTATCTGGATGTCTTGGCGAACGATTAACAAACTCTGTCACTATGGCCGACATGTGAATTTCTATGTATAGTTGCAGGCCGACATCATTGGTTGGCATCGAATCTCAGAATGGTTACATGGAAAAATATTCTCTGAGAATTCAGAGGTTATGGTTCTCAGCTGGTGGGCAGTCGTGGTTTTGATGAAAATCTATCAGTTACAATTTGAAATCTCTTGATTCAGCGCAGAAATTAAAGCTCTCTAGACAGGCGTTACTCTTGATTTTTACCATCATCTACAAATTATCATTATTCAGCTTCATATTCTAAAATTAGCAAGAGAGTTTCATATTCTTGTGAAAAATGCATTTTGAAGATTTCTTCATGACAGACATACTAGTAATGTATATAAAAACCAGTGTTGAAAACAGTGTAAGCTCTCTGGTTGTAATTCTGAGATTATCATTCTTTGGCTATATGAAAATGGATAAACTCTGCAATAAAAATCTAAAAAACAAAGATGCAGAGATATATTGTAAAATTCTTTTCTATGTAATATTTTAAGGATTCAATTTTTGCATTCTTAGGGTATTAGGTAGACGAGAAAAACAGAGAGTTATAAGCTTAACTGAAAACAGAGAGATCCTCTGAGATATTTTTATTGTTCAGAAATAAAATTTGAGGGGTTGGTACTCCTTGAGATAGATATCTCTAAACGAGGGGTTGGTGCTCCTTGAGTGGGTGCTCAAAAATAGCCTATAAGGCATTGTGAATAGTTGATTAAAAGTTAAGCCTGCAAGGCATTTCAGGAGTGGTTTTTATACCCCAGGAGGGTTTTCCACTCGACAAAATCTTGTGTCTCTTTGTTCTTCTGTGTGCTCACTACTTTACAGTGTTGTTGTTGTTTCTGTTCACTGTTGGGATTATTACTTTTCTCAATTATGTTTATGAATGATTACATTCAACTCATGAATGCATTAATCAAAGTAATATTGAGATCAAATCTGAGCTATGTTTATGAATTTTTGAAAATTGGTCAGATCTATTAAGACACTAATTCACCCCCCCTCTCATTGTCATTTTAAATCCAACAATTGGTATCAGAGCGTAGGGTCCTCTAATAGGTTTTAATCACCTTGGATTGATCTTGGTCTTGGAGTTTGTTTTAATGGAACATTCTCAAGATGGTGCCTCTGTAACCAGAGCTCCATTATTTGATGGAACAGATTATGTGTTTTGGAGAATCAGAATGGAAGCTTTTCTTATTTCTTTTGATGTTGATGTTTGGAGCATTGTTATAAATGATTACAATGTACCAGCCTCTATTCCCACTGATCCTACTGAAAAAAAGAGGTATGAAACAAATGCCAGAGCTAATCATGCCATCTTGTGTGGGTTAACTAAAGATGTGTTCATTAAAGTCATGCATTGCAAATCTGCTCATGAAATCTGGGAAAAACTTGAAACTATATATCAAGGGAATGAGAAAGTCAAACTGTCAAAAATCATTACACTCAAACATTAGTTTGAGGAGTTGAAAATGAAGAATGATGAAAAAGTGGCTGAATATTTTCTAAGAGTTGATGAAGTTGTCAATGCAATGAAAGGTCTAGGTCAAGAGGTTAATGAATTTGATGTGGTCACAAAGGTTGTTAGAACCTTACCATCCAAATTTGAATCTAAGGTTTCAGCCCTAGAAGAAAAGAAACACTTTGATAAGCTTACCTTAGACAGCCTGCAAGGAATACTTACTGCCTATGAAATGAGAACTAGCAAAAATAATTCAACAGGAAAAGAAACTGCCTTTAACACTGAAAAGAAAGAAAAAGTCAAAGTCAGTGAATCAGAGTTGTCTGATTCTAAAGAATCCTATTTTGTTAGAAGATTTAAAAAGGGATCAAGAAAATATAAGGGAAAACTTCCCTTTAAATGTTTTAATTGTGGAAAAATAGGTCACTTTGCTGCAAAGTGTCCCTATGATGATCAAATATGTGACAATGAGACAACTGAAAAACAGCCTAAGAAGAAGGCCTTCAAACCTAAATGAAACTTCAATTTCAAAAAGAAGAAAATTCTATTTAGTAAGGATGAATCTAATATTGAGTCTGAAGATTCATCAGTTGAAGAAGATGAAACTTTGTTCATGGCTGAAATTACTCAGCAAAATGATTCAAACACTATTGATGTTGAAGAAGGTGAAGTAGATCTTGGAAGTGAGCTGAAATGTGCTTTACAAGAGGTCAGAAAACTCAAAAAACAAGTTCTTGCTCAAGAACATAAACCAAATCAAGAAATGGTCTCTCTAAAAACTCAGCTTGAAAAAGCTAAAAGAATTGAAGACTGTCTTCGAGAGACTGTAAGCTACAAAGATCAAGAAATTCAAAAACTAGAACAAGAAGTAGTCTGTCTTAGAAAGGAAATTAAGAATTGTGAAAGCACTTTAAAACTCAATGAGATGCTCAACAAGCAGAATTTGTATAAAGATAAAACCGGTATTGGTTTTGAAAAGGGTGAATGTTCAATTGATAATACAAAACAAAACCCCTCTTCTGAAATCAAGGGTTCAAGTCCAAATCACTCCAATTTTTGTAAGAATCATATTCAGCCCTTGAAAGGTAATAGATCATCTTATAGATACAATCCCTTCTTCTATGGTTATTGTTTTTTCTACAACAAATTTGGCCATAAGGTGAGCACATGCAGGCTTATGAACCCTAGAATATCCAGGTTTGGTCTTAGGAAACACTATGGTTTTGTTAAATAGATCAGATGTTTTAAATGCAATGCTTTGGGACATTCTGTCAAACAGTGTAGAACTGATATGCAATCTAAATAGTAGAAAATTAAAAAGGTTTGGAAACCTAAGACTGTTAACAACATTGAGAAAACTATGTTGGTTCAAACTGCTTTTCATTCCAAGAAAAAGGACTTATGGGTCCTGGACAATTGATGTTCTAACCATATGACTGGCGACAAGGATAAGTTTATAAATCTTGAAGATTATGTAGGTGGATATGTTAAGTTTGGTGATAACTCTGGTATTCAAATTAAAGGTAGAGGTTCACTTCTTCTTAATGAAGACACTCCTATCTATAATGTGTACTATGTGGAAGGTCTTAAGCACAATCTTCTAAGTGTTAGTCAAATCTGTGATAGTGGTTATCATATTCTTTTCACTTTGTAGGGATGTGAGATTAAGAACAAGCTTGGAAAGGCTGTTGCAGCTGGAAGGAGGACAAAAGGAAATGTGTACAATCTTTTTGACACATCAAGCAATGACAATAATCAAGGTATGTTTCTAATGGGCCAAATTGAAGAGAATTGGTTATGGCATAAAAGATTAGGACACATAAAGTTTGAAAATATGGTTAGAATCAGTAAAAATTGTAATGTTAGAGGTCTACCAGTTCTTAGCAAGCCAGAAAACTCTGTGTGCAAAGAATGTTTAAGTGGTAAACAGACTAAAATCAGCTTCAAAACAAAAGAACATTCTTCTTCAAAACCTTTACAGCTTGTGCATACTGATTTATGTGGACCAACCAGAACAAGGTCTATTAATGGTGAAAGGTACTTTATGTTGTTTGTGGATGATTATACTAGAATCATATGGGTCACATTTCTTAAGCACAAATTAGAAGCCTTTGGAAGGTTCAAAATTTCCTATAAAATGGTTGAAAAGGAATCTGATCTGAAACTTAAATATCTGCGATCTGACAAAGGAGGTGAGTTCACCTCTCAAGAGATTATTGATTACTGTGAACAACACGACATTAAAAGATAGTATGCTGCAACAAAAACACCTCAACAAAATGGGGTAGTTGAACGTAAGAATAGAACTATAAAAGAAATGGCTAGAACCATGCTAGATGAAGCTAAGTTGTTTGATATGTATTGGAAAGAAGTTTTTCATACAGTTGTATACATTTTGAATAGAGTGCAGCTTAGGGTGAAATCTAAACACACTCCTTATGAACTTTGGTATGGAAAAATTGCTTCTGTCAAATACTTTAAAATTTTTGGTAGTAAGTGTTTTATCAAGAAAGATGATGATAACCTTGGGAGCTTTCAATCAAAGAGTGATGAGGGTATCTTTTTGGGATACTCAACTCACAGCAAAGCTTATAAATGCCTTAACAAAAGGCTTAACAAGATTGTTGAAGTTGTGAATGTAAAGTTTGATGAAAGATTACATTTAGATGTTGACATCTTGCAGGATAATGAGGAAGAACGGCTTGAACTTGAATCAAATTGAGAAGAAGCTGAATCAGCAAAGTCTTTTGATGAATCAGCAAGCCCTAAAAATGAAAAAGCAAGTCCTGAAAAGGTTGTATCAAAAGCTCCTTCGAAAACTCTAGCTATATATCACCCCAAAGATCAGATTATTGGGGATAAAAATGTAGGAGTTCAAACTAGGAGAAAGGCTGCTGAATATGATGAAAAGGCTCAAATAGCTTTCTGTTTAGTTACTCAATTTGAGCCTAAAAATTTTTATGAAGCTCTCATAGATTCATGTTGGATTAATTCTATGCAGGAAGAAATTGATCAGATTGAGAAAAATCAAACTTGGGAGTTAGTCCCAAGACCAGATGACAAGAATTTCATTGGAGGAAAATGGATATATAGAAATAAGGTTGATGAAAATGGTAATGTTATTCGCAACAAAGCAAGATTTGTCTGCAAAGGCTATGCTCAACAAGAAGGTATTGATTTTGGTGAAACCTTTGCACATGTTGCTAGACTAGAATCTATCAAAATATTCTTGGCTTATTCTATTTACAAAAACTTTACTGTTTATCAAATGGATGTCAAAACGTATTTTTTAAATGGCTATTTAGATGAAGAGGTCTATGTTGAACAGCCTGAAGGATTTATTTGCAAAGATAAGCCCAATCATGTTTATAGATTGAAAAAGGCCCTCTATGGCTTAAAACAAGCACCTAGAGCTTGGTACTCTAGACTAGACAATCATTTGCTTTCAAATGGTTTTATTAGAGGAGGTGTAGACAGCAATCTTTATGTTAAAACTAAAGGTTCTGATATTTTGGTTGTTGAAATTTATGTTGATGACACTATCTTTGGCTGCAATAATGTTACTTTGAGTAAAAAATTCTCTCAGCTAATGGAATCTGAATTTGAAATGTCATTATTGGGAGAATTAAATTTCTTCTTGGGTCTTCAAATCTCTCAACGTGAAAATGGAATATTTCTTTCTCAAACCAAGTGCGCTAGAGAGATGCTTAAGAAATTTCAGATGGATGAATGCCATCTAGTTAGCACTCCAATGGTTACTGGATGCAAACTTACTAAGGTTGATGATTCTCCTGATACAAATCAAACTGAATATAGATCAATGATTGGCAGTCTATTATATTTAACTGCTTCTCGACTTGACATCATGTAGGCAGTTTGCACTGTTGCATGATTTTAGGCATCACCTAAAGAATCCCATGTCACTGCTGTTAAAAGGATTTTTAAATATATTCTGGCACTCTTGATTATGGTCTTTGGTATCCTAGAAGCAATATTTCTCTTTGATTGCTTATACTGATGCTGACTAGGCTGGTTGTTTGGATGATAGGAAAAGCACCAGTGGTGCTTCCTTCTTTCTTGGTGATCGTTTAGTGGCATGGCACAGCAAGAAACAAGTATATGTTTCTCTCTCTACTGCCAAAGCAGAATACATTGCTACCACTTCATGCTGTACTCAAGTACTGTGGATGAGTCAGACTCTTTCAGATATGGGTATTGATGTTTCTAAACCTGTTTCCATTCTTTGTGATAACACTAGTGCGATAAATATTTCAAAAAATCATGTTATGCACTCTCACACTAAACATACTGCTATCAAGTTTCACTTTCTTCAAGAAAAGGTTTTGGCTAATGAAGTTTGCTTACAGTTTCTTGGCTCACAAGATCAGGTGGCCGATATTTTTACTAAGCCCTTAGCTAAAGAGTTATTTGAAAGGTTGAGACTTCGATTGGGAGTTATCTCTCAATCTTTACTTCTCTTATTTTACAAGCATTGGCTTAGGGGGAGCATGTTATATATTTTGATTCACTTACAGCTCTCCTACAATCTTGGTTGTTGCACTGTTACTCTTTTTGCAATTGTTTCTCATGGTATTTGGTTGGCTTCTCAATTTTGTTTCCTGGCATTGCACATTCTTCTCTTCTATCCTTTTTCATTGAGGCAAAAAGGGGGAGAGTCATTTGTGTTTTACCATCAACGACAAAGGGGGAGTTTGTTGGTTCTCAGTTGTGATCATATGGTTTGTCCTTGATGAGAAAATCCCTTTCTATTAATTCTACTTGTTGAAAGTTTCAGATTGGTTTATCATGCTTTATCTTGGTAGAGTTTTGTCTATATTGTTTACATGTCTTGGCATTTAGTGGACAGTTTACATTCAGAATTTTAATATCTTATGGTATTGTTCAGTTTGAGCTTCACGCAGTCTCAGGTTATCTTATTTGTACATTGTTTTGGTGACAAGAAAGAACATATCGGCGTGAGAATGAAAGGGTCTCCCTGATTCATTTCTTTGATAAATTTCTGTGTTGCCTATAGGCAAGACATTTCTGATGCCATGATGATTGGATTTTTACTTACAGGAAGCTTTCGGCAGGACTTCTCCATTGTGTCGGCGACAGAAAAGGATCATATCGACATGAGTTATACCGTCGGAATGATGTCTTAGCGAACTCATCATGTCTCCCCGACCGACAACAAAGGGTACTCTTCGGCGAGAGGTTTTTCTTTGTTGAAACGTCTTGGCGAAATTACTTTAGTCTTACCGACCACCGGTGGGAAAATTGCATATCGGCAGGAGGTCTCAGCTTCAGTGTAATGTCATAGCGAACCTGTCAGGTCTTGCCGACTAAGTCTTATGAGGGGCTTTCGGCGAGAGGTTGGTATTGTCTCAGCGACTTAGAGTGGATAAAGATTTTTGGTATGACATGGTGTGCTCTCCGAGAGGTCTCCTCGACATTGATATGTCTCGACGATGCATAAAACAAAAGGAACATTTCAGTATGACTCATGTGCAACAAAGAAAGGTCTTGGCGAGTTTTTTTTCTTATACCGACTAACAACATAAAGGTATACATCTTGGTAAGAGTTAGGGTTTTCAGCGTGAGGTCTCGGCGAGTGACCTCCGGTCTCACCGATGGAACACAAAAGGACTTTGTCCGCATAGGATCTGACTTGTCTCAGCGACACACAAGATGGTGGGTGACTTTTGGTATAATGAAGTATTATCTATATGAGGTCTCCCCGAGAGCGATTTGTCACAGTGACTCAGAATGGATAAGGTCTTTCAGTGAAACATAATGAAATCTACAAAACGTCTCCCCGACAGCAGAATGTCACAGCGACACATAAGAGATAAAAGGGCTTTCGGTGAAACATTATGTGGTCTGCAAGAGGTCTTCCTAACTCTGATGGGTCATGGCGAAAGTGATAACTAAGGGGAATGTCTAGCGATTTAATTGCCTTCGGTGGGACTATTTGCATGTCTCAGCGAATGATTAACAAACTCTGTCACTATGGCTGACATGTGAATTTCTATGTATATTTGCAGGCCGACATCATTGGTTGGCATCGAATCTCAGAACGGTTACATGGAAAAATATTCTCTGAGAATTCAGAGGTTATGGTTCTCAGCTGGTGGGCAGTCATGGTTTTGATGAAAATCTATCAGTTACAATTTGAAATCTCTTGATTCAGCGCAAAAATTAAAGCTCTTTGGATAGGCGTTCCTCTTGATTTTTACCATCATCTACAGATTATCATTATTCAGCTTCATATTCTAAAATTAGCAAGAGAGTTTCAGATTCTTGTGAAAAACGCATTTTGAAGATTTCTTCATGACAAACATACTAGTAATGTATATAAAAACCAGTGTTGAAAATAGTGTAAGCTCTCTGGTTGTAATTCTGAGATTATCATTCTTTGGCTATATGAAAATGGATAAACTCTACAATAAAAATCTGAAAAACAAAGATGCAGAGATATATTGTAAAATTCTTTTCTATGTAATATTTTAAGGATTCAATTTTTCAATTCTTAGGGTATTAGGTAGATGAGAAAAACAGAGAGTTATGAGCTTAACTAAAAACAGAGAGATCCTCTGAGATATTTTTATTATTCAGAAATAAAATTTGAGGGGTTGGTACTCCTTGAGATAGATATCTCTAAACGAGGGGTTGGTGCTCCTTGAGTGGGTGCTCAAAAACAGCCTATAAGGCATTGTGAACAGTTGATTAAAAGTTAAGCCTGCAAGGAATTTCGGGAGTGGTTTTTATACCCCAGGAGGGTTTTCCACTCGGCAAAATCTTGTGTCTCTTTATTCTTTTGTGTGCTCACTGCTTTACAGTGTTGTTGTTTCTGTTCATTGTTGGGATTATTACTTTTCTCAATTTTGTTTATGAATGATTACATTCAACTCATGAATGCATTAATCAAAGTAATATTGAGATCAAATCTGAGCTATGTTTATGAATTTTTGAAAATTGGTCAAATATGTTAACACGTTGATTCACCCCCCCTCTCAGTGTCATTTTAACTCCAACAATATATATATATACATATATATGTATGTATATAGGGTAAGTGCACCAAGATGGTTCCAAAAAAGGGGGCTTAAGTGGCCAGTTTTTTTCTGAAATCAGGAAATGTTGACTTTGGACATGAAATTGGGGATAGCTACACTCAAAATTTTGAGATGGAACAAAAAAAAGGATCGAAGTGCTCCGAGTCTACTTTCTAAACTACTAATTTATTTTGAAAATGGTTGAGATTAAGGGGTTCAAAAGAGGGATGTACATAAATTGTTGTTGTTTTTGTCAGAAAAACATAACATAGCAACTCTTTTACGACCCTAGCATGGTGAATTTTTTTGTAGTATTTTTAAAATTGCTATTGTCAGAAGTTAGCTAATAGTATCTAGTTGATGCACAATTTTTCTAATAATTTTTTAATGAATATTTTATTTTTTACTAACTTTCTAATTGGGCACTTCCTAAAAAGCAGAATTTTGGCCATGCTCCCCCTACAAATTTTGGAAAGTAATAGATTTTTTTTATTTTTTATTTTTTTGAATTTGTATAATGGAGTCTAGTTTCTAAAAATGTAATTTATTTGAAATTTTGATGAA